>JANAVB010018993.1:10173929-10383725 GCA_029216955.1 Iris pallida
TATTTCTTCCATCATCTTCATGACTTCCGTGTTAATCAGGGGTTTGAAAAAATGAGGGTAACATTTGTCATTTTCCTTGGTTTTTTCTCTTCAATAGATTTAGGAATAAATATGGCAACCACTTCGAGAATAGCAAGTGTTGGCCGTAGCACTCTTATAGTACAAAGAGCAAATTTTGTAATGGCATAGCAGTTCTTCAAACACTGCTACCATTTCTGCATTTTCTTTTCTGAGTTTCTCTAACTCGTCATTTGTGGGAACAAACTCCTCATATGGAGCATCCGCCATGGGCAAGTATGAGATGTATTTCATCTCGTGGAGTGCAAACCCCATCTCTCCACCCGGGGTCATGAAGGTTCCTTTCTGTAATTGTATCGCTCAGCCAAGGCCAAAAAACATTTGAGGGTTAGGAGCAACCCGTATACAGTGGCATGTACTGCTTGGAAACAGGTTAATTGTTGAAGTTTATCTTGGAAGGTTGTCAGACCCATTTGCAATGCAATTCCATCGTTTGTAATCTGGATTCACTAATCCAGTCATCCTGATATCCTGTTCAGGGTATCTTCCTTCTTCCTTCGCAAATTCATTTGCGAATATAGGGGTTCTGACGGGCATCAGCATAGATGAGTTTTCCGGTGGGATGCAGCTGGGTCTTAAACCTCTCAACATAACACTGTATCTGTCAGAAGAGCTGTAAAACATATCTTTCCCGTTAACCTTCTTTACAAAGATCTTCCCTGCACGAGCATCCTGGAGAAGGGTGATGTTCCAATCCATTTTCCTTGGGTAGCTCGCATGAGCGTACCGTGACAAAGGAAGGCATCGAGCAATTTTAGGAATGAAGAATGATCTGTCTTCCCGGTGGACTACCATCTCCTCCATCATTGGCCTAGGCTGGGAGACTTTTTCAAAGGCATCACCAAACAAGAATAAGGGTTTCTTGTGGATAACAGCATCTGCTGATTCCAGAGGCTGTCCATTCATCAGACACATTAAAGTTTCGTTGTCCTGAAAAATCAATATTGCCTGACGAGAAGTCGGCAGATCGTATTGAGGATAATGGACGTGAGACAAATCTTCTTTATATTCAGATTCAGACAAAGTTCCCACAAAATGTTCATAGTTTGGATCTTCATTGGTTTCAACTGCATCAAAGACAGATAAAGATCAGTACAAATCAAAAAACTCTATTTTTTCAGACAAGCAAAACAGAAGAGTACACAATCCTCAGATTGCGCTAACATGGATTGCGCAAGATTAGTTTGCGCATCATAATAGGGTGCGTAAACCAATCGATTGCGCTGACATTCAGCGCAAATCAATTGATTGCGCTGACTTTCTGTCAGCGCAATTCGATAGATTGCGCAGGATTACAGTTTTCATAAAAATGAAGACTGACTATTTATGCAACCAAAAATCCTAAAAAGGATGGCGCAAGATGAACTCATCTCTAAAAAGAAATGAGTTTCGAAGATCAAAGGAAGTCAAAACACCCTAAAAAGGGTTTTCGATCGGTTAAACAACCTCTCAGAGCGGGCAGCGCAGCTTCGTGACGAGAGGCTCGTCGCGCAGTCCTGGATGAAGACTCGGCCGGAGCTTTGCCTTTCGCGGCGGCGGCGGCGGTGGAGGATCGTCGGGGGGCCATTGTTTGTCGAAGAAGGAGGACAGCAAGGGTTCGGGGGAATTTCTCTCAAAAGATCAACGGATGCAAAGTAAAAATGAAAGTGAAAAGAGGCTATTTATAGCTTTCGAAATACGAAACGGCTGCCATGTATTGCGCCTGAAATTGGGGGCACTTCGCTTTGCGCAGACAGCTCATCATCATGCGCAACTTGATTCAAAAATGCAAAAATTCAAAGTATTTCGAAACTTTGAATCAAATCAACTTTCGAAAACTTTGAAGGGGGTCTTGTAGGTCCTAAAAAATCAAGTTGCATCAATCAACAAAGTCAAGAAATCAAGAAACCCATCATTTTGATGAATTGCGCAGACAACAGATTGCGCAGCAATCCGATTGCGCACACTGCTTTGCGCAAACAACCGATTGCGCAAGCTGACGTGGCAGAAGTCATCATTACTAAATCAAATCAAATCTTTTCTGACAACTGACAGCACGAATAACAAGGAGTCTGTTCGTTTCTTGTGCCGCACAGTGCTCGAGGGCGGCTGACAGCTGGCAGCGCAAACCAATGCTGCGCAGTTTGAGTCTGCGCAAATCATGTATGCGCAATTCAACTCTACGCACTCTATCAAATGTAACTGTTAAGTTACACGTGGCATTCATGCCATCAATTGTTCATTACGTGGCAACTGTTTATGCACGATCATGCGCATTTCTATCAAATCATGCCATGTGTCCACGATAGTCGGCCCACGATCCAATAACTATCTGCGCAAATCAATGTTGCGCAAACCAATGCTGCGCAAATCATCATGCGCAGTCCAAAATAACTGAAAGTTAGTTATTTCCAGAACTCTATAAATAGAGTTTCAAGTCTTCATTCAGGGGGATCAAGATCGGAGATCAGAAATTAGAGAGTTCAGGAGTTCTTGCCAAAAGTGCTGCTGCATTCTTCCGAGACTTTTGTCTTCAACTTCCGAGGCTTTCGCCTTCAGTTTTCTTGAGTTGTTTTCAACTTCAAAGGCTTCGTCTTCAAAGTTCACATCGTCCAAGGGATAAAGCAATCATCATCGAGATTGGATTCCTACAGTTGTAATTTTCCCAGAATTCTTGTAATCTTTATTACAGTTTGTATCAATAAAGTTCTATACTTTTGTTTTTGCAAACAAAACAGAACAGTGATACAATATAGGACTTAGATGTAGTCCTAGGAGTACACTTTTGTTTAAGCTGGGTCCTTAGTGCCAATGGAGCGAGTGGTAATGCGTTGACTCCGTTGACCGGCTGACGGCGGTTATCGGTTCTCTGAAGGTGTTGATTGCTCTGGGTGCTGGAGCTTGCTGAGAGGAGGAAGACGTTGAGTGTCTAGAACTGCCTCTCCGGTGATTCTCTGTTGTGGATTCTCTGTGAGTCTTGTGTGTTCTGAGTCTCTGTCCCTGTGTGAAGGGGATGATCCTTCTATTTATAGTTTTATAGGCTGGCTGCTCATGCGCGCATGTAGGATGCGCCGGTGTGGGAACGCCACGTGGAGGTTGCTAATGGAGGCGCATGGATGCTGCGCCCTGATCGAGGGGGAGAACTCTTCATACTGCTGTTGTGAGCCGGCACGTAGCAGGGAGAAGATCTGTCCGTTGCTGAAATCTTGGACGAGTTGAGTCAAAAGACACGTGTCGTCGACTCATGGTTCGAAGATCTCGGATTTGGTGGAGAGGAGTGATCTGGTGGGCTGTGCCTTGGATTGGGCGCATGGCTTTTGAGGCGCATGCAGGCGACTTTCCTTCTGTCTTTCGGGATCAGAGATCAGTCTGGGGCGCATGGCTTTTGAGGCGCATGGAAGACTTCAACTGGAGACTCTTCTCTGTATATCAGTGAAGGGTCTGAGGCGCATGGCTTTTGAGGCGCATGCTGGTTTGGACGCATGGCCGTAGAGGCGCATGCGGGTGTGGACGCATGGTCGTAGAGGCGCATGCGGGTGGCCACATGGCAGTAGCCGTCGGAATAGAGTCATGATGATGCTGACGTTGCCGACGCTTCATTTTCTGAATAAAGCTGTCAACTGTTCAGACTTTGGGAGGCGTGCTGCCAACTCTGTCAGTTCGGCATTTAATGTTGGTGACGTTCGATGGACAGCTGAGTGGGCGCGTCGGTTGTCGTTCCACTCGGTATGGAGATGTGTGGGGGCGCATCCTCTATAATGCGCCGAGTACTGTAGGGCGCGTCTGTATGATGCGCCTGACCCCGAAGGGCGCGTCCGTGTGATGCACTGTCTGGCTGGCGCATCGGACATGTCTTTTAATGATGCGGCTGTCTCGCTCTTCGAGTGCTATAAATAGCCGTTTGGCTGAATTCGAGGCGTCCGGTTCATCCATTTAATGTAAATTCATTGCACGGAATTCGGAGGGCCATCCACTTGGCACGTGGGTTTGATTTGCCCGGCCTATAAATAGTGGCATGGAGAGAAGATTTGCTTCTCATTCCCTCACGTACTTCCAATATGAACTTGAACATACGGGTGTATTCTGCTGACGAAGTGCTCCCGAGGGTGAAGATGAGACGCTGTGTTGTCTTTGATGCACTTGAAGGTGACTGTTACATCCAAAAGACGGAGTCGAGGGCTTCTGAGACAGGCGGAAGGTGCCTGTTGCATCCAAAGATAGGGATGCTTGAGCCTCGTCTCCGTTATTCCGGAAGAGCCGTAGATCGGAATGGCGGTGCAAGGCTCTCTCTTCCTGCAAAGTGGGGTTTCCCCACTTTGATCGTGTCGAAAGCTGCTCCTTTAGCCGTGGTTTCGATCACGGTCTTCCTTCGGCTTTGGAGGCTCTTTCGAAGCCTCCCCTGGCCACAGCATTTGCGGTGCTCTTCTCTTCCTTGGTTCCAGCTAGAGGGTTAAATGCTTTGTGTCGAAGCATTTATCGGGCGAGCCTGGTTGGAAGAGCGGCACATAACTGGGCTCTGCTCGGCCAGGTGAGCCTGGCTGGAAGAATTTGGCTGAAGGGATGCACATAACTGAGCTGCTGAAGAGATGATGGGATACGTCTGGATGGAGGTGCATGATATCTGCTGTGCCTCACTGGTGGCGCATAGTGATGCTGTGCCTATCTGGAGACGCATGGTGGCCGCTGCGCTTATCTGAAGGCTCATGATGGCCGCTGGCTGTAGACTTAGGCTCTTTCCTTTGTAGAAATTCTCCTTTGTACAACCTTTTCTAGACATGTAATAGACTTTTATATATAAATAAAAAGTCCTTCTTCAAATGTCTATACTTATTGACTTTGCTGTGAAGTTCTTCGTCTGAGTATGGCGCATGTAGTGTCTGGCGCATGGGCTTTCTGGTTGTGAAATTCCATGCTTCTACAAGGGTAATTTTAAAATTTTGTATTTAAATTATTTAATTATGGTTTTAAATTTAATAATATGATTTTTGGTGATTTTTAATAATTTTAAAACTATTTAAATCATGACTTGTGATTTGGTGTGCAGCTAGTGAAGCCGTAGTGACTGCCTGCCCTAGAGCCTAACCATGTGGGTAGAGATTTTGTTTATTACATATAGCTTGAAGATATTGGTTATCTTGAATTTATTTGAAATTATTATAATTATTTGGAATTAATATGTACTATATTAAATGGTGTGATTTAATAATATATAATTGATTGTCATGTGATTGTTAGTAGCCCCAACCTAGAATTGACCTAACCTAGGTTAGTCCTAGTTAGTCATGGTTAGACTAAGTTAGAAATTGAGTTGGTCATGGTTAGTCATGACTAGTTAGAATGACTAGGTTGCAACTTGATTAAAGGGGGACCTTGATTTTGACCATTGAATATGCTAGATGGGATGAGAGCCCTTAGATTGAATCCCAAAACCCTAACCCTAACATTATGACCAGCCTAGGGACTCCCCCTCCTTGCTATAAAATCCCTCTCAAAGTTTGTGCCTCCTCTTTATTCATCCCTCCATTTTTTCTAAGGAAAGGTTTGCTCTCTATTGAAAATCCTTCATAGTTTATTCAATATTAATCCATTTTCATTGAAACTTCTTCCATTGTAACCTAATTAGTGTCCCCCTACTGTTGGTGGAGGCTATTCTCAGGATTGATACAATTTGGAGCCATTGGCTAGCTTGAGGAGATCTCATTTTTGGGGCTTTTCCTTGTGAAGGAACACAATAGGTAACTTTCTCATTTCTCCATGGATTTTCGATTTCTCTTCATGGTTAGGAAACCCTAGGAGTCCCCTAAGTGTCTGTGTAGGTTTCGTGTCAGGTATCATAAGTTTCGTATCCTATTTGGACACGTATCAATGTCGTTTGCATTGTGTTTGTCGAAATGCCTCAAAGGGCATTTCGATTGTTTTTATAGATTGTTTTTGAATAGGATGCTAGGTTTTGATCTTGCTTACCCATTTCTATAGCACTGAGCACACCTTAGTGTCGTGTCGAGTCGACACGAGCGCGTGTACTCGTGGTCGCGCGCGCGCGTGCACAGGCACTGTGCGTGCCCTGCTGCTCGGGCAGGATTGCGACACGGACACGCGTCGTGGACACTTGAAACTTGACACACACCAAGGGGCAATATCTGCCACCCCGTGTGTCAAGTTACACGTGTCCTCGTGTCGTGTCGGACACGATATTCCGTGTGCACTGGGAACACATTGTGTGCGTGTGTGTATTGAGTTTGTATTCTGTGTTCTAATTGATTTAATGCTTGTAAATGATGTTTTAATGATTAATTAGGTTCTAAATATCATGTCTAATCCCTGTTATTATAGGGTTACATATTTGTTTGGGTTTTGGATTTTGTTTTGGCTCAAAATTATTGAAAAACAGTGCAACTCTGAATACCTGTGTGTTACTGATTAATTTTCCAGTTTCCAACTCAGTTCAATGCTTCTTTGTGATGTGTTTTCAATTGGTTTGATTCCCACATGTTTCATTTTAGGTTAGCTAAGTGTTTCAATCTAAAATTGGGGATTGGTATGATGTGTTGTGAATTTTTGATGTTCATTAGTTCATTGGATTGCATGTTGATTAGAATTTCATTTTAGCTGATACCAGGTTACTGATACTTGGCTTCTTCCTATTTCCTAAACACTTAATCCCAGTTTTATCTATGTTGTCACTGATCAAATGTTCCCACATGTTTGTAGTTCATATTTAGCTAAATATTTCATTCGAATTAGCCTTTGGATTTGAGAATGGGGTTTTGGGAAATGTTGGTTTCGAATAGCTATAGGCTGATAATAGTTTTCAATACTGTCACATGTATACCTATCACTGTTGGCACAATACACACTCTCATATGCATACAACCTGAATTTTTGATGTTCAAAACCATATTGATCAAACTGATTTTCTTAACTTTCACTGCTAAACTGAGAATGAAGGAATGGGCTTAACAGAGCTCAGTGTTCTTTCTACTGAGATTCTCACATACCCAATCCTGGACTTTTCTCTCCCTGTTACTGAAATTTTGATTGTTAAGCTGCCATGTTTAATCCATGTATTTATGTAGAGGATTGTGAGAGGTAGTTTTCTGAGTTTACTGAGATTTCAAGTTGTTAGGAGATGGGTGTGGTTCACTGCAATTAAACTGAATGTTGATTTATGTTTTCCTGTGCTTCCCAGTTTTCCTTATGATTCTTATTTCAACTGAGATGAATTGATCTCTTTGGTTCACTGAGATTACCTGACTGTACACTGCACATGGATTTCCCTTCTTCTTTCTACATTAACAGCAAACTGATTTTCCTTGCCCTTGATTTCTGAAGTTGAAGTTTCATTACCTGGAAGGAGTTGGCTCATTTCTTGAAGTTAATTGCCTTCCAGTGTTCCTTTGAATGCAAAGATATCCTGTGTTTAATTCCACTGTTTTTCAGTTTTACTACAAACCTGAAAATGAGTTCCAGTTAAACAATCAAGTATGTTTCCAGTTTTTCTCTCCATTCATTTTGAACTGTCAATAACTTGAGATTGTATCACTGTTTTGTGTGATTGAACTGTTGATATGAACTGTTTCTTTTGTTTAGTTGAACCTGAGAATTTTCCTTTTTGCCATACATTGACACTTGGGTATATGTGATACTGGTATGCATATGGGATATCTGGGAATGTATGTCAATAGCATGAGTGAGGCCTAACTATGTATCAATATTTGGTTTCCTGCATAATGTTTCTGTCCTTGGATTTCCAGGGTTCTCACTAGCTCTCATGCTCAACACACACATCCTCACATGACCCTCCCTCACATGATTATGCACTGTTTTAACCCTCACCACACACTCACATTTCTGTCATAAGCCTGTCCCCACAAATTTGTATATTGGCTGTCCACATTGCCTAATGTTTCAGTCCAAACTAGGCCATTCCAGCTTTCATGACAGCATGTAACAGTCCCAAACCTGTCCTATTTTAGCTTCAAATATCACTCCTATAACTGTCCTGCATAAGCCCACATTGCTGTCCCCATATGACCATATTCAGTCCAGATTTTCCCATCATTGCTGTCACACACACTCTTCACACACTTCACCTTCCTGTCACTCATTCTCAACACCCACATTACTATTTACACATTGTTTTCCCTCACACTCTATTACATGTCTACACTCTCATGACACCACACATTCACACTCTATTGACACTCACCCTCACAGGTTTACACAAGCACTGTTTTCCTATTCCTCTTTTACACACCCTTTCTTTCACACATTATCTCACATACACTTTTTCCCTTTTTTTTATGCCTCTCACACACACAAGCATGATTTCACCTATCTTCTATTGTGTACATATGTATATATGATATATATATACCAGTGTGATATATGTAATATAATATAAATATTGCTTTTGCCTATATAAATTGAGGTATATATATACATAGGTTTCTATATATATGAATGTGTGTTAATGTAAATATATGATTAGTGCATGGTTGATATTGTATAATGGTAATAGGTGTATGTATGTTAGGTGCTTCTATTTTAGATGGTATAGATATATATTTGACATATAGATGAGTTATGGGTTGACTATGGCATGGTATGCCTAGTGGGCCTAGATTTGACTTGTGTAATCTAGTTAGACTTAGAATAGCCTTGTTAGCCTAGTGTAGACTAGTTGACATAGGTTTGACTTGGTTGACCTAGCCTTGACTAGTATAGTTGACTGAAGTTGACCAAGTGTTGACTTTTGTTTAGATTGACCTAGAATCATGTAGAATGCATAGTAGGACTTCATTATATCACTTTAGACTTGTTGTGACTTGTGTTGCTCTAACTAGGAGCCAGGTACCTCATCTCGGATAGTACATTTTTGCAGCTATTCAGATACCAGACGAGTACATTCTCTGATCATTTCATATCCTGCTTAGAATTATTTCCTGCAGTAGATTACTTTACTTGTACTGTCACGGTGGTCACACGGATTGGTACTATATGGATCCCTTCTTGAGATGTTATCCTTAGGGAGCATCGGGTACTCTATGTTCTGTGCGTTTCACTTACATAGCGTATCACTATGCTTCGTTGATTCTTCGATCACTTGTGACATATACTCTTATGATCACAGAGTCTTCCTAGAATCCTTATCCCATTTATGGGACTACTATGTATCACCTTCGGGGTCTACCACCTTCGGGGTCTGTTACATAGCATCATATAACATAACCTGGCTGGATCCTTGTGTATTGATTGGGGGTACGGGGGAGTATAAATGGACATGTGAATAATACACCAGTAGTGTAGCATCAGAATCATTCCATAGTGTAGCATCAGAATCATCCCAGGCCATTTACATGTTCATATTGTACTCTGAATCACTAGTCACTGGTAGCTCTTTATTTATAGTAGATATTTCTATTACAGCTCTCTCTCCGTTTACATACAGCATTTCTTTCAGTACCTGTATCTTACTTTACTGCATGATTATATTTTCTAACCTGTTATGAACTGTTGAGATGTACTGTACTCGCTCCTGTCCTGACTGGACCTGTTGAAAATATTACAGAGGACGAGAAGGAGGCCTGGGAGGATACCTTCTTCGGACAGCTCTAGCTAAGGATATCACCCTACTGCCTAGACTAGTTTAGTTAGGCCTTATCTTATTTTCTTGTTGTCTTGAGACTGTTTATTTAGACTTATTTGGAGTTCAGAGTTGTATATTCTTTCATTCTGTATCTGAGACCATGTACTTCTGGATATTGCTGGGATTATCTTGGACTACTTTTCATCTATTTATTTCCTTGAGTTCTATTTTATATCGTGCTATCTCTTCCTTAGTTGTGATTGAGTTTTACTGCCATGTCACCCCCATTTCGGGGAGTATAAACTGATTAGATAGATATTGTTAGATGTATGTTGACCTAGGACAGCGTTCTACCGCCGACACTGCGGCGTAGGCTAGGCGTTGTTACATTCGCGTACCCTCACAGTGGGTGCGGGTCGTGACACGTTTTTAGTGGTGGCCCATACAGGTCTCGAGTTTGTGTAGTGGTATTCGAACTAGAGTACCACTACAGCCTGCAGTAGGATTAGAATTATTTTTGGAGGTACTCAATCACATTAGAAAAAAAATTCTTAACTGGATTTCCTGCCATCTAAATTCCTGTTGAAGATTGCTTTCTTGAATAACTGTCCTCCCTTGAATTATCATTTCTATCTCAGTATTGATTCCTTGTTTGATCTGTCTTCAGGACGGTTATGGAGACACGATCTCATCGTCTCGATCAGGGAGATACCACTGAGGGGTCTACCACTCCTCGTCCTGATCAGCAGGGCCCCGAGACTGCAGTTCCTGTTGTGCCAGCTCAGGCTAGGATATCTGCAGCTTATGGGAGTGCACCTCTTCCTACTCCGAGACTTTCTCCTGTCGTCCTGAACGTTCATCAGCAGCAGTCGCCATCAGGATCAGAGGACGTGGCGAGGTTGTTCTCCTTCTTCCAGTAGATAGTGGAAACTCAGCGGCAACAGTTGTTCAAGAGGGGACGAGACGCTCACGGTACCAGCAGCAGCGGAGGCCAGGCCAAGAGGCCCCATGTGCAGATTCAGCAGACGCAGACACCAGTAGGAGATCAGCAAGTACAGCATCAGTATCGGGGTCAGGACCCGAAGGCAATCAGTTGTCCCTACTGCAAGAAGCCGGGGCATGGGTGGGGTGAGTGCAGGAAGAGACTGGGCAAGTGCCTAGTATGTGGTTCAGTATACCATCAGATGAGGGAGTGTTCCCAGTACGTAGGCAGAGTAGTTCAGGGAGCAGCACCAGGAGCGGGAGCTAGGGCTCCGACAGAGCAGCCGAGGGGACCACCGTTACAGACGCAGCAGATTACCAGTTGCCCTTTCTGTAGGGAACCAGGGCACGATTTGGGCGAATGCCGAATGAGGATAGGCAAGTGCCAACTTTGCGGAGCATCATATCACCCGTTAAGAGAGTGTCCCAAGTTTCCTAAACGGACAGCTCAGGGAGCAGGAGCAAGGACTCCGGTAGGCCAGCAGAGGGGATTACCCTTACCGACTCAGCAGCAGAGGTACATGCAGCATCAGCAGCAGGCCGGAGGAGGCCAGCAAGGGCGAGCTTTCGCCAGGACAGTCGAGGATGCTCAGGCCGTTGGAGATCTAGTTACAGGTTCCGTTCTTTTGAATCAAATTCTGTAATTGCCTCTTATAACTGTCTTGAAATCCCGATTCCTTCTGTTCCTTGTTGATTTATCAATTTTGTCCTGTTGTTCTTGTGTTATGTTTGATTCCTTCTGAGATTAATCATATGGGCTAGGTCACTTTGGTTATGGAATCGAGAATCTTCGATGGTCGTGTTTAGCTGGCATAATGAGGATATATAGTCAGATTTAGGACGTATTTCTCGGGTATGGGAATTTAAGGTTTTCGCTGCCAAGCATGCGGCAACGCGAAAATTTTAAATACCATGATTCTAGAGGTATGTGCCTTAGTCGAGGACTCTGTGATTATCGTAGCCTTGCTCACTAGCATGACGAAGATTCTGAGTATCATGATTATGGACAGACGCATATGATTATCTGACGGTATGTTTGAGACTTTGATTGTGGGATGTTTGACCTAGAGAGACTGCTACCATCTTAATTTCGAGGACGAAATTTTTATAAGGTGGATAGGATTGTAACACCCAGTTTCTAAATTGAGGGTAATTTTAAAATTTTGTATTTAAATTATTTAATTATGGTTTTAAATTTAATAATATGATTTTTGGTGATTTTTAATAATTTTAAAACTATTTAAATCATGACTTGTGATTTGGTGTGCAGCTAGTGAAGCCGTAGTGACTGCCTGCCCTAGAGCCTAACCATGTGGGTAGAGATTTTGTTTATTACATATAGCTTGAAGATATTGGTTATCTTGAATTTATTTGAAATTATTATAATTATTTGGAATTAATATATACTATATTAAATAGTGTGATTTAATAATATATAATTGATTGCCATGTGATTGTTAGTAGCCCCAACCTAGAATTGACCTAACCTAGGTTAGTCCTAGTTAGTCATGGTTAGACTAAGTTAGAAATTGAGTTGGTCATGGTTAGTCATGACTAGTTAGAATGACTAGGTTGCAACTTGATTAAAGGGGGACCTTGATTTTGACCATTGAATATGCTAGATGGGATGAGAGCCCTTAGATTGAATCCCAAAACCCTAACCCTAACATTATGACCAGCCTAGGGACTCCCCCTCCTTGCTATAAAATCCCTCTCAAAGTTTGTGCCTCCTCTTTATTCATCCCTCCATTTTTTCTAAGGAAAGGTTTGCTCTCTATTGAAAATCCTTCATAGTTTATTCAATATTAATCCATTTTCATTGAAACTTCTTCCATTGTAACCTAATTAGTGTCCCCCTACTGTTGGTGGAGGCTATTCTCAGGATTGATACAATTTGGAGCCATTGGCTAGCTTGAGGAGATCTCATTTTTGGGGCTTTTCCTTGTGAAGGAACACAATAGGTAACTTTCTCATTTCTCCATGGATTTTTGATTTCTCTTCATGGTTAGGAAACCCTAGGAGTCACCTAAGTGTCTGTATAGGTTTCGTGTCAGGTATCATAAGTTTCGTGTCCTATTTGGACACGTATCAATGTTGTTTGCATTGTGTTTGTCGAAATGCCTCAAAGGGCATTTCGATTGTTTTTATAGATTGTTTTTGAATAGGATGCTAGGTTTTGATCTTGCTTACACGTTTCTATAGCACTGAGCACACCTTAGTGTCGTGTCGAGTCGACACGAGCGCGTGTACTCGTGGTCGCTGCGCGCGCGTGCACAGGCACTGTGCGTGCCCTGCTGCTCGGACAGGATTGCGACACGGACACGCGTCGTGGACACTTGAAACTTGACACACACCAAGGGGCAATGTCTGCCACCCTGTGTATCAAGTTGCACGTGTCCTCGTGTCGTGTCGGACACGATATTCCTTGTGCACTGGGAACACATTGTGTGCGTGTGTGTATTGAGTTTGTATTCTGTGTTCTAATTGATTTAATGCTTGTAAATAATGTTTTAATGATTAATTAGGTTCTAAATATCATGTCTAATCCCTGTTATTATAGGGTTACATATTTGTTTGGGTTTTGGATTTTGTTTTGGCTCAAAATTATTGAAAAACAGTGCAACTCTGAATACCTGTGTGTTACTGATTAATTTTCCAGTTTCCAACTCAGTTTAATGCTTCTTTGTGATGTGTTTTCAATTGGTTTGATTCCCACATGTTTCATTTTAGGTTAGCTAAGTGTTTCAATCTAAAATTGGGGATTGGTATGATGTGTTGTGAATTTTTGATGTTCATTAGTTCATTGGATTGCATGTTGATTAGAATTTCATGTTAGCTGATACCAGGTTACTGATACTTGGCTTCTTCCTATTTCCTAAACACTTAATCCCAGTTTTATCTATGTTGTCATTGATCAAATGTTCCCACATGTTTGTAGTTCATATTTAGCTAAATATTTCATTCGAATTAGCCTTTGGATTTGAGAATGGGGTTTTGGGAAATGTTGGTTTCGAATAGCTATAGGCTGATAATAGTTTTCAATACTGTCACATGTATACCTATCACTGTTGGCACAATACACACTCTCATATGCATACAACCTGAATTTTGATGTTCAAAACCATATTGATCAAACTGATTTTCTTAACTTTCACTGCTAAACTGAGAATGAAGGAATAGGCTTAACAAAGCTCAGTGTTCTTTCTACTGAGATTCTCACATACCCAATCCTGGACTTTTCTCTCCCTGTTACTGAAATTTTCATTGTTAAGCTGCCATGTTTAATCCATGTATTTATGTAGAGGATTGTGAGAGGTGGTTTTCTAAGTTTCCTGAGATTTCAAGTTGTTAGGAGATGGGTGTGGTTCACTGCAATTAAACTGAATGTTGATTTATGTTTTCCTGTGCTTCCCAGTTTTCCTTATGATTCTTATTTCAACTGAGATGAATTGATCTCTTTGGTTCACTGAGATTACCTGACTGTACACTGCACATGGATTTCCCTTCTTCTTTCTACATTAACAGCAAACTGATTTTCCTTGCCCTTAATTTCTGAAGTTGAAGTTTCATTACCTGGAAGGAGTTGGCTCATTTCTTGAAGTTAATTGCCTTCCAGTGTTCCTTTGAATGCAAAGATATCCTGTGTTTAATTCTACTGTTTTCCAGTTTTACTACAAACCTGAAAATGAGTTCCAGTTAAACAATCAAGTATGTTTCCAGTTTTTCTCTCCATTCATTTTAAACTGTCAATAACTTGAGATTGTATCACTGTTTTGTGTGATTGAACTGTTGATATGAACTGTTTCTTTTGTTTAGTTGAACCTGAGAATTTTCCTTTTTGCCATACATTGACACTTGGGTATATGTGATACTGGTATGCATATGGGATATCTGGGAATGTATGTCAATAGCATGAGTGAGGCCTAACTATGTATCAGTATTTGGTTTCCTGCATAATGTTTCTGTCCTTGGATTTCCAGGGTTCTCACTAGCTCTCGTGCTCAACACACACATCCTCACATGACCCTCCCTCACATGATTATGCACTGTTTTAACCCTCACCACACACTCACATTTCTGTCATAAACCTGTCCCCACAAATTTGTATATTGGCTGTCCACATTGCCTAATGTTTCAGTCCAAACCAGGCCATTCCAGCCTTTCATGACAGCATGTAACAGTCCCAAACCTGTCCTATTTTAGCTTCAAATATCACTCCTATAACTGTCCTGCATAAGCCCACATTGCTGTCCCTATATGACCATATTCAGTCCAGATTTTCCCATCATTGCTGTCACACACACTCTTCACACACTTCACCTTCCTGTCACTCATTCTCAACACCCACATTACTATTTACACATTGTTTTCCCTCACACTCTATTACATGTCTACACTCTCATGACACCACACATTCACACTCTATTGACACTCACCCTCACAGGTTTACACAAGCACTGTTTTCCTATTCCTCTTTTGCATACCCTTTCTTTCACACATTATCTCACAAACACTTTTTCCCTTTTTTTTATGCCTCACACACACCAAGCATGATTTCACCTATCTTCTATTGTGTACATATGTAATATGATATATATATACCAGTGTGATATATGTAATATAATATAAATATTGCTTTTGCCTATATAAATTGAGGTATGTATATACATAGGTTCCTATATATATGAATGTGTGTTAATGTAAATATATGATTAGTGCATGGTTGATATTGTATAATGGTAATAGGTGTATGTATGTTAGGTGCTTCTATTTTAGATGGTATAGATATATTTGACATATAGATGAGTTATGGGTTGACTATGGCATGGTATGCCTAGTGGGCCTAGATTTGACTTGTGTAATCTAGTTAGACTTAGAATAGCCTTGTTAGCCTAGTGTAGACTAGTTGACATAGGTTTGACTTGGTTGACCTAGCCTTGACTAGTATAGTTGATTGAAGTTGACCAAGTGTTGACTTTTGTTTAGATTGACCTAGAATCATGTAGAATGCATAGTAGGACTTCATTATATCACTTTAGACTTGTTGTGACTTGTGTTGCTCTAACTAGGAGCCAGGTACCTCATCTCGGACAGTACATTTTACAGCTATTCAGATACTAGGCGAGTACATTCTCTGATCATTTCATATCCTGCTTAGAATTATTTCCTGCAGTAGATTACTTTACTTGTACTGTCACGGTGGTCACACGGATTGGTACTATATGGATCCCTTCTTGAGATGTTATCCTTAGGGAGCATCGGGTACTCTATGTTCTGTGCGTTTCACTTACATAGTGTATCACTATGCTTCGTTGATTCTTCGATCACTTGTGACATATACTCTTATGATCACAGAGTCTTCCTAGAATCCTTATCCCATTTATGGGACTACTATGTATCACCTTCGGGGTCTACCACCTTCGGGGTCTGTTACATTATCATATAACATAACCTGGCTGGATCCTTGTGTATTGATTAGGGGTACGGGGGAGTATAAATGGACATGTGAATAATACACCAGTAGTGTAGCATCAGAATCATTCCATAGTGTAGCATCAGATCATCCCAGGCCATTACATGTTCATATTGTACTCTGAATCACTAGTCACTGGTAGCTCTTTATTTATAGTAGATATTTCTATTACAGCTCTCTCTCCGTTTACATACAGCATTTCTTTCAGTACCTGTATCTTACTTTACTGCATGATTATATTTCTAACCTGCTATGAACTGTTGAGATGTACTGTACTCGCTCCTGTCCTGACTGGACCTGTTGAAAATATTACAGAGGACGAGGAGGAGGCCTGGGAGGATACCTTCTTAGGACAGCTCTAGCTGAGGATATCCCCTACTGCCTAGATAATTTAGTTAGGCCTTATCTTATTTTCTTTTGTCTTGAGACTGTTTAGTTAGACTATTTGGAGTTCAGAGTGTATATTCTTTCATTCTGTATCTGAGACCATGTACTTCTGGATATTGCTGGGATTATCTTGGACTACTTTCATCTATTTATTTCCTTGAGTTCTATTTTATATCGTGCTATCTCTTCCTTAGTTGTGATTGAGTTTTACTGCCATGTCACCCCCATTTCGGGGAGTATAAATTGATTAGATAGATATTGTTAGATGTATGTTGACCTAGGACAACGTTCTACCGCCGACACTGCGACGTAGGCTGGGCGTTGTTACATTCGCGTACCCTCACAGTGGGTACGGGTCGTGACACTTGGGCAGCTTAATCATCAGGGGCTCCACGGGTGGAGCAGAACGTGGAGTCGTTGGCGTACTAGCCACCCCAGTTTGGTGCTTGGTGCTGGGCGGGGGGTTGTTGGCTGGTTAGCAGTCCTCGGCTTAGCGCTCGGCTGCTGATTCATTCTGGGAAGACGAATCATCATCGGCTTGACAGAGGGATTGAGCTCCTCTATTTGTTGCTGACTCACTCTAGGCAGCCTGATTGTCAGTGGCTCTGTCGTGGGTGTTGGCGCTTGACCAGACCTTGGCAGTCGGATTATCATCTGCCCTTCCTGTGCGGAGAGGCTGATTGCATCCTTACACATAGTGGCTGTAAGTGGTGCAGTTCTGCCAGGTTTACGGGCTTGGAGGTGGATCGTCAGAGGTTCTTCCGATCCAGTTGTCGCCTTAGTTGGAGCTTGAGTATCTTCTTCGACAAGGTGCCTTTTCGACTTCTCGTACAAGCATGAGTCGGAGTAGTAGGATTTGACTCCTTTAAAGGGATCAATGTCAGCAAATTCTGTCCTCATAAAGCCGTACTTATCAACATACTTGAAGCACTGGTGCAGTGTAGAAGGCACGATCATGTAATCATATATCCAAGGACGTCCCAGGAGAACATTGTAGGAAGTATCCGCATCTATGACATAACAGGTCACTTCTGATTGAAGATCGTCGATTTGGCACTTCAGATGAATCTTTCCAATCGGATAGCTTTGCCTGAATTGAAACCGCTAATGGCTGTGCTTGTCGGCGTCAGGCGATACATTGGGATGTGCAGATGGTGTAGCAGACTCTTTGGGATGATGCTTATGGAAGAACCGGGGTCAATGTGCATCCGTTCCACCTTGATATCGCCATTGTACCCAGTATAATACAGAGGACGATCGTGCAGGTTGATCTTGATAAGCATATCCTGCGGAGTGAAGACGATGTTGGGCATTGCGCCTGTGTAAGCGCTGTCCTAGAGATCTACAGGCGAGGTCTCCCCAGTGAGATTGGACTGAGCCAGATATACGTCGACGTTCTGGAGTGCCTCGCTCAGTGCGATGCGAACATCCTTGGAGAGTCTTAGGAGCTCATATAACGATAATTTGGTCGGTGTGTTGGCCAATTGTGCCAAGATATCAAAGTTGTAGGGCCTCTCCAGCCCATGAGGCGTCTCTCTTCGGAGCAGTTTGTCAAAACGAGTCTCCTTTGGCCTAGGCTTATCGGTCGTCGGAGGTTGAGAAGGCCCTGGAGCATCAGCAGTAGCTGGCTGGTGATCTTCAGTCGAGTTACCCGGTGTAGGTTAGGATTGTGCACCCGACCGGGTGACTATAGCCGTAGCTTCTTCGACCTCTGCCGAGATTGAGCGACATGATTTGACTTTTCCACTCTTCTTTTTGCTGGTGGAGGGTGGTACGGACTGAGTCACTTCAGGTACCAGGTCCGGATGGACCCACATGACCTCCCCTCGTGATGTGGTAAGTGGTACTAGACCAGCAGCCTGGTCTCGAGGAGGTGGAAGGTTAGCGACCTCCATCTTTGCTCTGGGGACGGGTACTACTCCATCTTGAGTCTCTGTCGGAGTGAAGCTGTCGAATTGTACCGACCCCATATTGGCTGCTACGGTCACCTCTTCGAAGTCATTGGCCAAGGCCTTAGAATCGATGAGATGCTGGATGTATCGCTTCAGTTGGTAGCAGTCTTGCGTAGCATGGTAGACATAGCGATGATAGTGGCAGTACTTTGGGCTCTCCATTTCTGCAGGACGAGGTTTACGCCTTGGAGGAGGGAGCTGAATTCGACCTTCTTGTATGAGCATGTCCAAGATGAGCTTGACATGGCCGTCCTCGAAGGAGTAGGTCATTTGAGGCCACTGCTTCTCTGCCGGCTTCGGTTCAGGCTTTGGAGTCGTGTCGGCCACCATAGCCTGTTTGCCCTTGTTGTCTCGATTGTTGGAGGGTTACCACCATTGTTGCTGTTGGTGTTAGGGCGTTTGCCCTTGTCCTCTCCTTCCGAGACGTGCAATCCCAGTTGGCGAGCTTTCTTCAATTTGTCTTCTGTGCTAGTGGCGCTAATAATGAAAGTCTTCCAATCCTTAAACTGACTTTCGCCCATCCAGAGGCTGATTATGGGGAGCAGCCTCTTTTGGCAAATTTTAATTAAGGAGGAATCAGGGTTACCGGAAGGCAACTTCATCGTGGTTTGACGAAACCGCTCGATATAGTTCCTTGTCAGCTCCTTTTCTCCCTGAACAACGTCCATGAGAGTGGACATCGTCACGTCTTGCCCTACTTCGTAGAACCTCTCCAGGAACATACGTTTGAAGCCGGCGAAGGAATGGATGCAATTGTCCGATAAGTTGCGGTACCAGTCGAAGGCGACCCCTTCTAACGCTCCAATGAACAACCGTGTAAGGATAGCGTCGTCATGAGGCAGATGGTCGGTTGTGACTTCGAAGTAGGTGATGTACCTATTTGCAGATGTCTTCCTATCATACGGATTGATGTTGAATGGTTTATATCTTGGTGGGAAGGGAACATCTCTACATACAGCCGGATACGGTTGTCGTATCCTGAGGTCTTGACAAGTTTTTCGGGCGTGGAACATGGCCCGGAGCTCCTGGACCTCTCGTCTTTCCTTTCTGGCCTCGTCTGCAGCAGTGGGAGCCGTTGTTGGAGGATTATCGCCCGGGTTTGGTGCAGTCGAGTTTGAGTCCACATTGACCGCGGGACCCAAGCTTGTCTGGCCAGGCGTCCTTCCTTGTAGAGTTGGAAGGGCCGCTTTGATCTCGTCCACAGACTTGTCCAAGGCATGCAATATGGCCTCCAGAGTGTCGATGCATTGGCGATCACTGGGACTGTCTTGGTTGCTGTCCGTCATGAACACCGTCCTCACATGAGGAGAGATGGAATGAACAGTGGAGGACGTGCCCTCTGAGTCATACCCTTATACAGAGAAGTCGTCAGGGTATGTAGAAATGTTCTCCTCTGGTTCGGACTCAGAAGGAGTGGTACCCCCAGCTTCAGAGCTTGCCTCGTCTTGAGAGTCGTGGACGTCCTCAGGGACGTCGGAACCTGCTGCATCTGTTGGGAAAATCGTTTCCCCTGGATTATCTTCTTGGAACACCGGGTTGTCGCGGATGTTTGGAGGAGTGCTACCCCCAGCTCCAGCGCCTTCCAGAGATGTGGACGACGATTCTCCAAGCGTGGCAGATTTCGTCTTTGAGCGAGTACCTTGGAAAACTCCTCCTGTGGCGGTCGTGGACGACCGCTTAGAAGAGAGTTTCTTGGTTGAGATTTTAGGGCTGGAGACGTTTATTTTCTTCCCTCTCCCGCTGCCAGGGATCCTCTGAGCAGAATTGCAGGAGGCGGCGAGAAGCGCCTCGTCTTCTGAGCTTGGGTGTTGCAGTCGTCGGAAGACGGATTGTCGCTCCTCGTGTGGCCGCCTTGCTGCAGCAGCAGTTGACAATGACTTGGGTGCAGTGATGTCCATAGAAGGACTCTCTGCACACCAAGTCCTCGTCCCTTTCCTTGCGTTTGTAAAGAATCATGTTGCGCAAGTCACTCATTTTGTGGGCCCGGAAGTGTGTTGGCATCCAGCCTGCTCCCTGATATGGGGGTAGTAAGAGTACTCGCTCCTGATCGTTGTTGGAAGATTCTTGACAACTATTCTGTCCATTGGCTGCCGAGGGCTGGACACGGATAGTTTTATACAACTTTCCATCAGGGGCCAGCGTAATAGTCAGCGGAACGCCCTGATAGTCAGAAGTTGGGACATCTGACTGAGCCTGACGAGCCCGCGCTTTTCGAGACTTCTTCCTTCTAGTACCTGAGAGTGCATAGTAGGAAGAGTCCACAGAGACTGGCACATGAGAGCATCTGGGGTCAGGATCGCCTGAGAGATCGTCGAAGACTGAGCCCGAGCCGCATGAAGCAGATGGCCTGCGGCTGGGATTGTTAGCCGCATAACCAGCCTGCATGCGGCTAGCATTTATGGCCGCATAAGCAGCCCGCATGCGGCTGGCAGTCTGCATGCGGCTGGGAGCTGTAGTGGTCGCGTGAGCCTCTTCTATGCAGCTGGAAGTCATAGTGGCCGCATAAGCATCCTCCATGCGGCTAGCTGCTTTGGCCGCATGAGCCTTCTGTCTGCGGCTGGCTTTTGTGGCCGCCCGAGTCTTCATGTGACTAGCATCCCTCTGCGGCTTATTCCTGGACCGTGTAGAGTTACCCTTTGCCTCTGCAAGTCCAGCATCGTAGGTTTTCCTCTGCCGAACTTGGGGACAGCAGAGTCCTCTATGGTCTGAAGTGGGGCCGTAAGAGTGTCTTCTCCGCCTTCTTGGGCAACAGAGAGTACTCCTTCAAGAGCTTGGGGAGAAGCGAATGATTTGGGCCTCCACTCCTTGCGGGCCTTCTTCATGCAGGCTCGCCGCTGGACCGGGCCAGCGCTTCCGTCGGAGAGCATTTCTTCAAACGCCTGCTGGTCGAACCGGGCGACCAACATTTGTTGAGTGGAGCCAAGTTTGGCTGCGTCCGATTGCATCACCAACTCCTCAGCCGTGGAGAAGTTAGTCCCCAGCAGAGTCGCCATCGTGTTTGCCATTGATTGTAAAAGTACAGAACAGTTTTATGGGAGGACTGAACTTAGACTCACAATACAAATTCGCTTGTACAAAAAAAGCCTAGGGACAAAAACCTAGATACAGCAATCTAAGTATAATTGTTTATTTTTTTCTGGGGGGTGACGGTAGAGGCTCGGGAAAGCGACGGCAGCTCTGCCTTACTCCTTGGACGATCGGACGTAGCCGTGGCTCTGATGAAGAAATGCTCTCGGAACGTGTGGGGTGACTCTTCTGTGCGTGCCTTTTTCTCTTTGTATGTCCTGTGGTATTTTGCAAGGGAATGGCACCTTGCTATTTATAGGAGTGGGGTGTAATCATTAGGGTTTGCAATGATTGTCCCTTGAAGAGTCGGCGGTTTGGGGATTAATTACCATTTTCCTTGATCATGTTTGTTGGCAATTAATCTGGACCGTTAATCTTGATTGCAACAAATCTGGGCAGTTAATGTTGTGCCAAATTCGTATGGGCAATTAATGTTGATTGCCACGAATCTTCGTGATTTGTTATGACAAGCTCGGATCTCTTACCACGTGTTCAATCTGCTTGATTGTAATAAATCTAATTTGATCCGGGTAATTATGATAATTGCACTAAATCTGGTTGTTGGGATTTGTTGATAGTAACAAATCTGAGTGGATAAATCTTGATTGATTTGGTGCCACGTGTCCAACCATCATTATGCTGCGAGCCGTAAGGACGCGGGGGGAATTGATCCTCTGCCATGTATCCTAACCGCGAGCCACAGGGACAGGATGTCTTGACAGAGCCGCATGAGGGTGGCTTCTCAGGATTTGAACCACATGAAGGTGGCAGCCGTATAGGTATGGCCTCCGAAATCTGAGTCGTATGAGGGTGGTTTCCAACTGAACCGCATAAGGCTGGCCACGTGTCAAGGCTGCATGGGCGTGGCCTCTCAGCATTTGAGCTGCATGGAGATGGTCCTATGATCTGATCCGCATAGGGGTGGCCATATGATCCGAGCCGCATGAGGGTGGCCCTATGATCTGAGCCGCATGAGGGTGGTCCTATGATCTGAGCCGCATAGGGGTAGCAGCCGCATGGGGGTGGCCCCATGAGAGTGGTAGCCGCATGGAGATGGCGGCCGCATAAAGAGCTTTGGAATTAGTAGATTTGTGCCAGCTATAAAGATTTTCTTTATTTCCCTAGGAGCACGCCTTTATGTTAGAGTCATCATTGCAGCTTTATGTCAGAGCTGTCAGTTTACCTTTATGTCAGAGCCGCCTTGTTGTGTCAGAGCATTAAATGAGGCCACTGCCAGTTGTAGAGGCGAGCCGCATAAGGCCACGTGGCTTTTAATCGAGCCGCATGGCTATGTTGGCAACTTTTGAGCCGCATAAAACTCTTAAGCCGCATGAAGCTCTGAGAGATTCTTTGAACCGCATGAGACTCCCTCTGTTTTGAGCCACATGGATTTTTATGTTCTTTTCCATGCTTCTACAATGACCGCAACTTAATATTCGAGAATACAGCCGCTTCCTTGAGCTGATCAAATAAGTCATCAATGTACGATAATCAACACATAATCTTTACGTACTATCCTTCTTCTTCACAAGAAGTATCGGTGCTCCCCAAGGCGATCCACTAGCACGAATGTATCCTTTGGTTCTGAGTTCTTCAATCATCTTGTACAAGATTTCCAACTTTGAAGGTGCCATCCTGTAGACTCTCTCCGATACTGGTACCGTCCCTGGAATCAAGTCGATGGTGAAAACTCTGCCTCACCGAAAAATAAAAACTCTGTCTCACCGGGAATACCAAAAATAATCCTGCCAATATGGCAGTCTATTCTTGTGTATTGCTCCTTCAACCAATCCATTCCTAGGCCAAGGGACCGATTCGGCCCGCCACAAAAGGGTCGCCGTCTAACCCAGCTATAGTCCGTGATGGCTTGACATTGCCAGTGGCCTTCACACCCTTTCACTGCTTAACAAATGCACGTGACACGGGACGGTGCTTGCTATACTTCGATAGCCCAACAAAACTCTTTTCTAATGTGTTCGTGCAACGACTTGACAAGCAAGGGCTACGTCAAGCCTTGCATCGAGGGAACGTGTTGTGCACGCGTTCGACTTGAACAATCAAGTTCTTTGGGTGTATAGACTTAAGCAAGAAGCAGTGAAATACGACTTAAACTACGGGACAAGCGAATGTTAATATTAATTGTAGTTCCAATATTTTAAATAAAAAGAATGCAATTTTAACCTTAACTAGTTTGAAGTAAATGTTAAATCAAAAACTATTTTAAATTTTAGTATTAATATTAGTTTCAATAATATTGTAAATTTTAAATTAACAGGAATGCCACGGTATTAGAAACCTAGCTAGCTGATGTCACGTTGCTCGGGCGGTTCGTGTTCGTCTAAACTCGTACGTGCGAACTAGTTATTAGTAATGAAAACCAAAAATTGAATTTTAAGTTTAAAATCTAGTCGACCTCGATCCTTTCTCTTTATCCCATCTCTCACACACTCTCTCTCTCTCTCTCTCTCTCTCTCTCTCTCTTCTCTCTCTCGGGTTCTCTCACAGGTTGTGTTCTTTACACAACAGATCCCGTAGCATTAAATGCTGCTGTATGCGTTATCCTACACAATTTAATAATAAACACTGATACCATATCATTAGAAGAGTAAAAGTTGTCTTGGAAGTTGTAAAAAATTACTTTGTATTGTCTTCTCAATACTTTTTTGCATGGAGATGACTTTTTAAACTTATTGTCATTTATGATATAATCTTGCCGCCTATGCAAGATATTGTCTTCTGCCTCATGCCACATAGGATACACAACACATAACAAGACAATAGGGTTGCGTAGCATAAATGCTGCTGCATGCGTTATCTTACAGAAGAGGACCACGTGGAGAATGCTGTTGCATGCTTCCTCATGCGTTATTAGCTACACAATTTAATAATACATGTACCCAGAAGACGAGAAAGTTGTGTTGTTGGAAGTTGTTTCCTTAAAATTATGCTTGCTCCTAGAATCAGTCAAGATTTTTCATGAGCCATCAAAAGAGGGCCACGTGGCGGAGGTACAAGAAAGACGAAAAGGTTGTGTTGTTGCCTTGCTGGAAGTTGTTTCTTTCTGAATAATGCTTTTTGTACCTCCAAATTGCACTTTCAAACTGTCCATCCTTACGTGACAGCTGACGTGATATGTTGATCTGGCAGCTGACGTGGCAAATTTTTTTAAAAATAAAACTAAAAATTAAAATTAAAATTAAAGTTTATTAACATTAACATTAAAATTAATATTATCGTTAACATTAACAATAATAATATTAATATTAACATTAACATTAACATTAATATTAACATAAATTAATATTAACATTAAATTAACATTGATTAACGTTAAATTATTATGGAGAAAATTGGGTAGTTAACTTTTTGGATTAAAATTTGCCATGTCATCAGTCATGTCAGATGACACACACTATTATTTAAGATGCCACATCAGATGGGAGGGCTATATATTAGAGGGACAATTTGGAGGTACGAATAGCATTACTCTTTCTTCTTGTATTGTTTGTCCTTCGTTTCTTCTGCTGGTTTCTAACACACTCTATTTTCTTCAATGTCGACGTCACATGGAGAAACTGATCGTCGTGTGGAAGATTTAGTCGATGAAGAAAGCTTCCTTTCAAGAGGAGTGTCAGATGATTTGGATGATGAGCAAAGTTTGGAAGCTGTTAACTCAGGAGATAGTAAAGAACAAGATGAAGAAAACACCGGAAGAATGCATCATAACGATGACGACGACATCAACCAAACAACGAAATGTTATTTCGTATCACCCTTTCTAATGGATTTAAGAAATGTATTATATTTTTACATTTATTTCTCATATTATTTTGTTTATTCTGTTCTTAGGGACGACGGTGAATCTCCATTGGATTTCGATGCAGCGACGATCAAAAAAATATTGCAGTTCGCCAACATTAACAAAGATCCAAACATCTATTAGAAGGATATTGTTGGCCTACATTTCAACTCTATTGAAGAAGCAGAGACATTCTATCGGATATATTCAAAAGCATATGGTTTCAGTATTAGAAAGAACAAGGTAAAGAAAAACAAGTCTGGGATGGTGATGGTCCGTAGTTGGTTGTTTCGAATGCGGGATTCAGACACAAGAAATACAAAGAAGCTCCTAACAGGGTTCGTGAGCCAAGAAGTGAAAGTAGAAGTGGCTGTAAAGCAATTTTTGTATTCGGTACATCGATTCTACAAAGATGTGGGCCGTCAAAAAATTTCATGTACATCACAACCATAGCCTGGCGAATGATTATGAATCAGTTTTTTTGAGATCCCATCGTAAGATGTCACCCGCAGAGTTGGAAGAAGTTAAGATTATGAAGCAATCAGGGCTGGGGACTAGAGCGATATGGAATTTAATTGTCCACAGGAAAGGTGGCTGGGATAAGGTTGGATGGACGAAAAAGGATTATACAACGCTCTAGCTCAAGAATTAGAGCACTAGACGATGTTGATGCTACGACAACACTTACATTTCTTCAATCTAAGGAGGGCATTGACCCAGATTTCTTCTACGCGTACAAGGTAGACGAAGATTCCAGATTGACCCATCTCTTTTGGGCTGACGGTGCATGTCGATTCGATTACGAATTATTTGGAGATTCACTAGCATTTGACTCTACATATAAAACAAATAGAAGTCAAATGTCGTTGGTGGTTTCTAGTGGGTACAAACAATCATGCAATGACTTGTGTGTTTGGGTTTGGAATGATCCATAATGAGACTGCAGAGACATATTCTTGGTTTCTACAAAAATTTCAAGAGGTTATGAATGCAAATTACCAGTGACAGTTCTCACGGATGGTTGTAGATCCATGAATAAAGCAATTGAGGATTTAATGCCAGCGTAGTTCATCGAACGTGCTCATGGCATATCCTAAACAATGCTGCCAAACATGTACACCGAGAGGGTTTTCACAATAAATTGAGTATTCTGATTAAAAGGTACATCGCACACTTGCTACTTTACTTTGAAGTATGTTGTTGTTACAATATTAAACTTTAGTTACTGTCCATGTTTTCTAAACAGGTACTATTCAGTCGAAGAATTGTAAACCGTTGGCAGCAGATGCTAACGGATTATAATGTAGAGAACAATGAGTGGACCACTGCATTGTACAGAACGAGACAGCGATGGGCAGACACATTCCTACGTGGGCATTTCTTTGGCGGTTCTACTGCAACAAATAGATGTGAATCTATGAACGTATTTCTGAAATGATTTTTGAATGAGAAGCTGCCACTATGGAAGGCCCTTCAAAATTGTGACTTCGGTTTGGCGGCCTTACGTTACGGCCAGATGAGTAAGCATGTCATGATAACTCTCAACACCAGTTGTGAATCAAACTAGCATGGCCGTAATAGAAGATAAATTTGCCGTAATTTACACTAAAATGGTGTTTATAGAGGTAAGGAAGGAAATCACACGTTCTGATGCATATACTGTTCTCCATCATCACATCATAAAGAAAGGCAGAAGTTTGCACTATCCAAAAGTATATGTCGCCAAACAGTGTCAACCGGAAGGTTACATTTGATCCGGCCGACAACATTATAAATTGTGAATGCTTATGTATGGAGACCAAGGGAATTCCTCGTAGTGCCCCGTCCCTACATCGTGCCCCGTTGTTCGTCCACAGGGTGCGCGAGAAAGGAACACTGTCGCTATCGACTCGGTCGGGACCGATAGGTCGGGATCGATCGAATTGATCGAACGGGAACGGTTGAATTAAGATCCATTCCCCGTTATGGAATGGCTTCTTCGGAACCAAGTCCCATATTCAGCGGGCTGCGCCTCAAGGATTGACTCTGCGGCTGAGTCGGGAGAGACCTCCCGTTGCTCTGCTTTTCATGCCGCTTGCGTTGGTTTTGGCTTTGTTTTCTGAATGCGTTTTCGTGAATGTTTTCGATGGTTTTCATGGCTTACGTTTCGAACTTCGCATTCGTATCGAATTTCCTTGAATAACACAGTGTTCTAATCGGTTGCTTGTGCGATTTCAGGTGATCGCGTAGGCAACGTCTAGCACGGCCAACCAGTTTCTCGCCTCAAGTAAATACTAAGGTGAGTGGCTGACCCTTCTTCCCTCGACCCCCTTCTCAAATACATTATCAATACTGGACATGTGCTATGCTAGATGTAATGCAACGACATAAATGATATTCCAATGAACGGTTACACGATGTCCCACGAACACGAACTATACAGATGCTTGTCATATAATATTATCGTGCCTGCAGTTATCAAATCATATAGAACCGTGCTAAGGATGGATGAATCGATTTATTGAATGTCGTAACGATACTATAAGATGTGCCTTGAAATATCAATTAACTTAGCACGGTCATGGACAACTTGTCGACAAGGGCGATTATTTCTTCGGACGGTATCCCGAGGACACGGGACCGTTCCGGCCTAGGATGAAACACGGATAGCTATGCCGGATGCATGCCACGGTAGGCAGTAGCTTTCAACGGGGCTCGCTACCCGCGCTGAAGGACCTCTGTCTACCAAGCTATATGTCCAGGATGGCTTGTCATGCCAGTGACCTTCACGAACGCGCTCAATTACGTATCATTATTATCAACATGACAGGGAAGAACATGGTAAGTTTACGTCACGACGGCACGCACTGCCGGGGTAAGATCTATCGTCATTATACGTTGTGCCTTCAATTACAAGTTTGAATTGAGTAGGATGGCTAGAAACTTCACTAAATATTTGT
The DNA here is from genome assembly GCA_029216955.1 of Iris pallida. Lineage (NCBI taxonomy): Eukaryota > Viridiplantae > Streptophyta > Magnoliopsida > Asparagales > Iridaceae > Iris > Iris pallida. The sequence continues at coordinate 10,202,173 of JANAVB010018993.1, forward strand.
ATGTACGCTCACTTGAATTCTTCAACAAATGAGAGCACGGGATTTAAATTGCCACGCACCAGCACAAAGTGTAAAGTGCTGACCCTCGCTCTCAACAGGTACTCGGGACCAGGATAGCGTGCTAAGGAACTGAAGGCGACGCTCCTTTCTTTTGAAGCCTTGCTAGAGCGAAGGCTAGTTCTGCAACATTTTGAAGACTCCGACCCAACTGCATCATGAGTCACAGACTCTCGCCGATCCCAGGTCTTAGAGAGTCATTTTGATGTTTGTAAAAAGGGATGTAAATGTATGGAATGTCTATCTCATCGATGTCGGTTGTAAGCCCGCGAGGCCACTTTTGTAATCGAGTCTGTAACCTACTTATTATCAATGAAAATGCAAGTTTCCTTTACAAATCAATGTGTTCAATTTCTCTGCGTACTCTTAAATGCTGTTGTTTCGGATAACCTTATGAACCGCCTTGTGCAAGCGCAACTTAGGCTTGTACGGCATCACGCCCGGGGGACGACTATCGATTCTATCGAATCGGGGCGTGACATAATGGTATCAGAGCACGGCTTTACGTCCTTGGCCTCCATTGTCGAGTTTTTAGTCTCAAAACGTTGGTCTCGTATCGATGAGATATGTCGTTCCATACGAGTGCGCCTGCAATAAGTTTGGTGACTAATATATTTTGCCTTCAAAATCCCAGAAGGCACGTCGGTGAACGTGGCGGCGAACGAAGAAAGTGCTTCGAGCGGCTCGAGTAGCTCGAGGCCCGGACCCTCAAACGATGCCATGGAGCGGATGTTGCGCATGCTGGAATCGCAACAACGACAAGCTGAGGAGAGTCAACGCCAGAATGAACAACATCGACGGCAGGCGGAGGCACGTCAAACTCAGTTCGAGGCCCGATTCGAAGCACAATTCAAGTTGCAGCAGAAGCAGCTTGACACTCTCCAGCAGATCGTTCAGACGGTGGTGGCCAACAACAACAACAACTCTGCGACAACTCCTGCCGTAACCGAGCCTGCGGTCAGACAAAGTGAAGTCGATCCGGAGGCACCGAGCTTACACCTACAGCACCGAGAAGTTCCAACTTCGACGTGTCGAAATTCACAAAGAGTTGCCGTACTTCCTTCAACGGCACGGAAGACCCCTCCTTGGCGATCGATTGGTTAGAGGAACTTGAAGACAAGTTCGAGCTTCTGGGCGTCGAAGAGTCCAAGAAAGTCGCATGCGCTCAACTTCTACTCCGGTCGAACGCGCACGACTGGTGGACCGTACAAAAGCGAGCGATCAGACGCGACGACGAGACAGCGGCAATTTCTTGGGCCACCTTCCGTGAGGCGTTCGAGATCGAGTACCTCCCATAGCCATTCGACAAGAGAAGGAAAATGAATTCATGCAGCTAAAGCAAGAAAACATGACGGTGCGGCAGTATGCGACGGAGTTCAACAAGTTAGCCAAGTTTGATGGAGAATTCCTGCCCTCCCTGGCAAGTCGTGCTCGACGGTTCGAAGTGGGTCTACGACAATCCATCTACGCCCATGTGTCCGTTCCACAATACAAAACGATGGGGGTCTCTCAACCACGCCCTCCGTCTTGAACGCCAATATCCTCCAGGTGCTACCGGCGCTGTGCATACCTACAATCACAAACGTCCTAGCCACGCGGGAGGAAACAACGTGACCAAGCGTCCAAACAACGGGCCCCAGGGCGGACACCAGGCGCGGAACCAGGGACCTCACTGCACAAAATGCAACCGGAACGGACATCTCGCCGTCGACTGTGAAGTTCAAAATGGCGGATGTTTCATTTGCGGAAAAGGGGTCACTTTCATGGAGATTGCCTGAAGCGTAGAAGAAACAACTTAGACGCGCCTCAGCATCCACAGCACCGTCCAGGGAATCAGGTTCCGGCACTTCGAGCACCTCAAACCGCACTGCAAAATGGCCAAGACCGTCGCCCCAATGCCCAGGGCCGCGTCTATGCCATGACTCGAGATGAAGTACTTGCGTCAGATACGGTCGTGACAGGTATACTTAGTTTTAATAATGTGCCTGCCCGTGTACTATTTGATTCAGGTGCTTCGCATAGTTTTATATCGGCGGACTTTGTCGCCGAGCACAAATTTTCGATAATATCACTAGACCTCGACCTTAGCGTGAGCACACCTTCGGGCACACCGATACTCACTAATTTAGCCTGTGCCGACGGGATTATCTGTATCGGCGGTCAAAAGATCGGTCTTGACGTGATAGTCCTAGATATGAAGGACTTCGATATCATTCTGGGAATGGATTGGCTCGGGCCGTGCAACGCAACCATAGACTGTGCCAGAAAGACGGTCACCTTCCGTATTCTAGGAGTGCCTGAATTCTACTTTTCGTGTGGTGAGGCGTCGTCGACCTGTATGCTGATTTCGGCAATTTCTGCTCGGAGGATGCTGCATTCTGGGTGCGAAGGCTATTTGGCGTCCGTCCGAGACATGCGACAGGATGGTGCAAACGCGGGTCAGACCGACGTTGTGGCAGAATTCTCCGATGTTTCCGGACGAGCTACCCGGCCCCCCGATCGAGAAATCGAGTTCAGCATCGATACATTTTCCGATACTCGACCAATTTCTAAGGCCCCGTACAGAATGGCTCCCGCCGAGCTGAAGGAACTCAAGGTCCAGCTACAAGAGTTACTCGATAAAGGGTTTATTCGGCCTAGTGTTTCACCGTGGGGAGCGCCCGTATTGTTCGTGAAGAAGAAGGATGGGTCCATGTGTCTGTGCGTCGATTACCGAGAGCTCAACAAGGCCACCATCCGGAACAAGTACCCATTGTCCCGCATAGACGACCTGTTCGATCAACTGCAAGGCGCCTCGGTATTTTCGAAGATTGATCTCCGCTCAGGCTATCATCAACTCAAGATCAAGTCAAACGACGTGCAAAAGTCTGCCTTTCGCACTCGGTATGGCCACTACGAGTTCCTGGTGATGCCATTCGTCCTGACGAACGCTCCTGCCACCTTCATGGATCTGATGAATCGGGTGTTTCGACCCTTCCTTGATAAATTCGTGGTAGTCTTTATTGATGATATTCTCGTCTACTCGAAGGACAGGGCGCAGCATGCAGAACATCTACGGGCCGTGCTCCAGACACTTCGAGAACATGAGTTGTACGCGAAGCAGAGTAAGTGTGAATTTGGCTTAGCAGCGTATTCTTTCTTGGTCACGTCATTTCGTCCGAAGGCATTGCAGTCGACCCGAAGAAAGTGGAAGCTGTTGCTGATTGGAAGCGTCCTGCGTCTGCTAGTGAGATTCGAAGCTTTCTTGGTTTGGCGGGATACTATCGACGCTTCGTGAAAGACTTGCGAAGATTGCATCGCCACTGACTCGCCTCACTCAAAAGAGAGTCGCGTATGAGTGGTCGGATGACTGTGAGGCTTCATTCCAGGAGCTGAAGCAGCGACTAATTTCGGCACCTATACTCGCACTTCCGGATGGGCCAGAGGGTTTTCAGATATTCAGCGATGCTTCAGGCCAGGGCTTGGGATGTGTGCTCATGCAGCGAAACAAGGTGATATCCTTCGCCTCCAGACAGTTAAAGCCGCACGAGAAGAACTATCCTACGCACGACTTGGAGTTAGCGGTAATTATGTTTGCGCTGAAATTGTGGCGTCACTATCTATATGGTGTGGCGTGCGCGATCTATACCGACCACAAGAGCCTCAAGTATCTCTTCACTCAGAAGGAGTTGAACTTACGACAGCGGCGCTGGCTCGAACTGATCAAAGACTATGACTTGACGATCGACTACACTCCGGGCAAGGGAAATGTGGTGGCGGACGCTCTGAGTCGAAAATATCTTGCCTCGCTATCCATCAACCGCCGACTACTACAAGATTTAGAAGAAATGGACATCGATCTCCGGGTTCGATTCAGGGATATACGGTTGGCGCAGCTGCAGTTAGAGCCGAGTTTGCTGGAAAAGATCAAGACCGCTCAGAAGGATGATCCGTACCTGAAGAAAATGTGCGAGCGAATTTCAACAGGTAGTGCGACCGACTTTGCGGAAGACAAGACCGGCGTGCTGAAAATGAATGGCCGACTATGTGTTCCGGATGATTCAGAACTACGAAAGAAGATAATGTCGGAGGCCCATTATACGAAATATACATTGCATCCAGGCAGTACCAAGATGTATAAGGACCTCCGCACGACCTTCTGGTGGCACGGGATGAAGAAAGATGTGGCGCTCTTCGTGTCGCAATGCATGGCCTGTCAGCAGGTGAAAGCTGAGCATCAGCGACCGGGCGGGGAGATGCAGAACCTTGCCATTCCAGAGTGGAAATGGGATCATGTCACGATGGACTTTATTGTTGGCCTGCCGAAGACACCACGGGGAAGCGACGCCATCTGGGTCATCGTCGATCGACTAACCAAGTCAGCGCACTTTATTGCCATCAAAGTTACTTGGAGCGTTGATCGCCTGGCGCAAATTTATCTTGACGAGATAGTACGGCTGCACGGAGTTCCAGTATCCATCGTCTCTGATCGGGATTCACGGTTCATATCGCGATTCTGGAGTAGCCTTCAGTCGGCGCTGGGTACCAAGTTGCAGTTCAGCTCAGCTTACCATCCTCAGACCGACGGCCAAACGGAGCGCGTTAATCAGATTCTCGAAGACATGCTACGGCTCTGCGCAATTGACTTCAAATCAAGCTGGGACGTCCACCTACCGTTGGCGGAATTTGCATACAACAATAGCTATCAGTCCAGCATCCAAATGGCGCCGTATGAAGCTTTGTACGGCTGGAAGTGCAGATCGCCCATTTGCTGGGATGAAGTCGGGGAACGGAAGATACTCGGCCCGGAGCTGGTGGAACAGACTGTAGAAAAGGTCAAGCTCATTCGGGAAAGACTGAAGATTGCACAGAGTCGGCAAAAGAGCTACACCGATACCCATCGAAGACCGCTTGAGTTCCTGGTGGGCGATCATGTGTTCCTGAAGGTGTCGCCCATGCGAGGAGTTACTCGGTTCGGCGCGAAGGAAAAGCTGAGTCCGAGATTCGTTAGGACGTTCGAAATACTCGAGCGGGTCGCCCCAGTGGCCTATAAAATTGCCCTACCGCCGACGCTTGAAGGTGTGCACAATGTCTTCCACGTCTCCCAACTGCGGAAGTACGTGCACGACCCTAGCCACGTGGTAGACTTTGGCCAGCTGGAGCTAAAGTCCGACTTATCCTACGTTGAAGAGCCCGTTCAAATCTTAGAACGCAAGGATAAGCTGTTGCGGAATAGGGCGATCCCTCTCGTCCGCGTACTCTGGAGGAACCATGCGGCAGAAGAGTCGACATGGGAACTCGAGTCAGAGATGAAGGAGAAGTTTCCTTCATTGTTTTCGTAGAGGTAGGTTCTGTTCTTAAGTTTCGAGGATGAAACTTTTCTTAGTTGGTTATGGTGTAGTGCCCCGTCCCTACATCGTGCCCCGTTGTTCGTCCACGGGGTGCGCGAGAAAGGAACACTGTCGCTATCGACTCGGTCGGGACCGATAGGTCGGGATCGATCGAATTGATCGAATGGGAACGGTTGAATTAAGATCCATTCCCCGTTATGGAATGGCTTCTTCGGAACCAAGTCCCATATTCAGCGGGCTGCGCCTCAAGGATTGACTCTGCGGCTGAGTCGGAAGAGACCTCCCGTTGCTCTGCTTTTCACGCCGCTTGCGTTAGTTTTGGCTTTGTTTTCTGAATACGTTTTCGTGAATGTTTTCGATGGTTTTCATGGCTTACGTTTCGAACTTCGCATTCGTATCGAATTTCCTTGAATAACACAGTATTCTAATCGGTTGCTTGTGCGATTTCAGGTGATCGCGTAGGCAACGTCTAGCACGGCCAACCAGTTTCTCGCCTCAAGTAAATACTAAGGTGAGTGGCTGACCCTTCTTCCCTCGACCCCCTTCTCAAATACATTATCAATACTGGACATGTGCTATGCTAGATGTAATGCAACGACATAAATGATATTCCAATGAACGGTTACACGATGTCCCACGAACACGAACTATACAGATGCTTGTCATATAATATTATCGTGTCTGCAGTTATCAAATCATATAGAACCGTGCTAAGGATGGATGAATCGATTTATTGAATGTCGTAACGATACTATAAGATGTGCCTTGAAATAACAATTAACTTAGCACGGTCATGGACAACTTGTCGACAAGGGCGATTGTTTCTTCGGACGGTATCCCGAGGCCACGGGACCGTTCCGGCCTAGGAAGAAACACGGATAGCTATGCCGGATGCATGCCACGGTAGGCAGTGGCTTTCAACGGGGCTCGCTACCCGTGCTGAAGGACCTCTGTCTACCAAGCTATATGTCCAGGATGGCTTGTCATGCCAGTGACCTTCACGAACGCGCTCAATTACGTATCATTATTATCAACATGACAGGGAAGAACATGGTAAGTTTACGTCACGACGGCACGCACTGCCGGGGGTAAGATCTATCGTCATTATACGTTGTGCCTTCAATTACAAGTTTGAATTGAGTAGGATGGCTAGAAACTTCACTAAATATTTGTATGTACGCTCACTTGAATTCTTCAACAAATGAGAGCACGGGATTTAAATTGCCACGCACCAGCACAAAGTGTAAAGTGCTGACCCTCGCTCTCAACAGGTACTCGGGACCAGGATAGCGTGCTAAGGAACTGAAGGCGACGCTCCTTTCTTTTGAAGCCTTGCTAGAGCGAAGGCTAGTTCTGCAACATTTTGAAGACTCCGACCCAACTGCATCATGAGTCACAGACTCTCGCCGATCCCAGGTCTTAGAGAGTCATTTTGATGTTTGTAAAAAGGGATGTAAATGTATGGAATGTCTATCTCATCGATGTCGGTTGTAAGCCCGCGAGGCCACTTTTGTAATCGAGTCTGTAACCTACTTATTATCAATGAAATGCAAGTTTCCTTTACAAATCAATGTGTTCAATTTCTCTGCGTACTCTTAAATATGCTGTTGTTTCGGATAACCTTATGAACCGCCTTGTGCAAGCGCAAATTAGGCTTGTACGGCATCACGCCCGGGGGACGACTATCGATTCTATCGAATCGGGGCGTGACACATGAGTCCGAGTTGTTCCTTACCTATAAATGGCAGTAGTGTAGGGAGAGTTTGTTCTCGTCTCACTTAGCTTTTCTTGTGGAGATGGACTCTACCGATCCTCCGCCTTGGCAAGATGCTTTCCTCTTGGTTGTCGATCTCCTCGTTCGAAGAAGCTTTGGAGATGAAGTCCTTCAGAAGACTGAGATGTGCCTGGGTTTGGATTTATTGCCAACCCACGCTCTGTCGAAGCGCCCGCACGTTGATTCGCTCGGACTATGCACGATTTTCCTTTGCCGCAAGGAGTTCCTTTGTTCGACGTGTTCCATTGGTCCGACGATGCACGACGAAGTGATTTGCCTCAAGGAATTCCTTTTTCTCAGGGCGTTCCATTGCTCGGAAGAATGCAATATGAAGTGAATTCCTTTGCAGGTCCTTTGCCTCTAGGAAAGAGTCTTGCCAAGGTGGGGATCGGTAGAGTGCATCTCCAGGATGAAGAAGGATGCCTTTGCAAGGTGCTCTACCTCAAGGAATTCCTTTGCAAGGTCCTTTGCTCTCAAGGAATTCCTTTGCTTCTGTTCCTGTACCTCAAGGAATTCATCTTGCTCTTGCTCGGAGCACGATGAAGTGATTTGCCTCAAGGTGTCATCCAACGGTTTCTATGCTCTGATGATGCACGATGAAGTGATTTGCCTCAAGGAATTCCTTTGCCTCGAGGAGTTACATTCCTTTGACGATGCACGATGAACTGAATTCACTTCATTATGCATAGTTAGAGGAATGGAACTCCTTGAGGCAAAGGAATTCCTTGAGGCAAATCACTTCATCGTGTTTCGTCAGAGCATAGGAACCTTTGGATGACTCCTTGAGGCAAATACTTCATCGTGCATCGTCGAGCAAGAGCAAGATGAATTCCTTGAGGCACAGGAACAGAAGCAAAGGAATTCTTGAGAGCAAAGGACCTTGCAAAGGAATTCCTTGAGGCAGAGCACCTTGCAAAGGCATCCTTCTTCATCCTGGAGATGCACTCTACCGCCTCCACCTTGGCAAGACTCTTTTGTTGGTTACTGGAAGAGCCGCAGGGTTTGGGTTGATTGCCAACCCACACTCTGTCGAAGCGCTCGCACTTTGATTCGCTCTGACTATGCACGGAGTTCCTTTGTTCATGGAGTTCCATTGCTCTGACTATGCACGGAGTTCCTTTGTTCAGGAGTTCATTGCTCTGACGATGCACGATGAAGTGATTTGCCTCAAGGAATTCCTTTGCCTCAAGGAGTTCATTGCTCTGCGATGCCCGTACGCAGCTCACATTCAACTTTTTTCTTGATAGTGGATTTTATGTAGTAGTTCAGACTTTCATATGTAAATAAAAGTCAAACTTTTCGTGGTTTTCACAATGTAAATGTAACTCAAAAATAATTTTATTATAAAAGACAGAGCAGAGCAGACATTATAAAAGACAGAAGTTCCTTGCCCATTACATAATTACGTTATTGTTTTACAATGTCATTGCTAGGTTGGTGGTGTTACATATTCTCTTGAAAGCAAATTCTTAGCCCATACCAACCTCATCATTGTAGTCTTCTTAGCCCATACCAACCTCGTCATATTCTCATCAAGCTCATCTTCATTCTCCTTTTCAAACTAAACGGAGAATAACATCTCCGTTTCAAAAGACACGGAGAACGTCATTCTCGTTTAAATAAAAACGGAGAATGAACATTTTAATGTTTTTACCACTGGGAATTATTCTCCGTTTCAAGACAGACGGAGAATGTTATTATCCGTTCCAAATAAACGGTGAATAGAATCCTCAAACGATTTAATTTAAACGGGAAAGTTATTCTCCGTTTCAAGTAAACGGAGAATGCCATTCTCCGTTCCAAATAAAACGGAGAATATAATCCGAAGGGGCAGATTCATTGGACTTACCGATCCCCCACCTTGGCAAGACTCTTTCCTGTTGGTTCACTTCAAATGACACGGAGAATAATTCTCCGTCTTATTCAACTTTTTCTTGGTTGTAGGATTTTATGTAGTAGTTCAGACTTTCATATGTAAATAAAAGTCAAACTTTTCGTGGTTTTGACAATGTAAATGTAATTCAAAAATGATTTTATTAAAAGCAGAGCTTATAAAAGACAGAAGTTCCTGTCCAATTACATAATTACATTGTTGTTTTACAATGTCATTTTTGTTTCGTGTTACATATTTGCTTGAAAGCAACTTCTTAGCCCATACCAACCTCATCATTGTAATCTTCTGGTAAGTTTCATCGTCATTTCCTCCGGTATTTCGAAGGGAGTAGTCGTCAACATATTCATATAATATGTCGTGTACAAGAGGCAGTTGGGTGCCCGTTGTTGTGGGCAATTTGGAGAACAATTCAGCACTTTGCTCTCCATCTTCGCCGGGCATCTCTCCCTCATCATATCAACTTTTCTTCTGACGATAGGCTCTAAGGTTTTTCATTAATTCTGCATCCACCTTGCACTTTTCGTACGTGGTTTGCCTCAAGGAGTTGTAGTGTGTCCAGTCGTAGGAGATAAAGTTGAATGTGAGCAGAGTATAGTGTCTGATGGATGAATTAAAGAGTGGGATGAATAGCAACTCTATGTCGTCCTCCAAACCCATGACGAAGTCTACTACATCTGTTTGGATGTCTTGAAGGGCACCGCTTTTGCGTCTTGTTCATTGGCACGTTCAACGATGGTCTGTTTCCCAAAAAAAAACACAATATCATGAGTAATTTTTTCTGTCATTTTTCATCGGTGTACACATGAATATAGATTTTTCTGTTTGAATTCTTACCAATGTGTGGCCATCATGAATGCAGACCACTTATGTGATTGGGGCACGCTTTTGCTTCTGGATCAATGGCACGTCCTTTGAACTAGACGGGGCACACCTTCTTTTAATGCCTTGAATTTCTCTCAGCTTCCTTATTATTAGGTTCAGTATGCCAGCCTCCATGTCGTCATAGTTGAGTATGTCTTGCAGGTCTATTGCCGACAGCTGGACTGAAACTCCATTTTGACCCTTTTCGGCAAAATAAGTATACAATATCACTGCACATAAATTTAGTTTAGATTAAATTAATAAAGATAGATTCTCATTACATAATTGTGAAAAAAGTTAGGAAAAAAAAGGGTTCAGAATACATACTTTGGACACTTCTTTTTAGGAATTACGATGTCGATGTATTGCTTCTTCAGCTCTTCATCCGCATCTTTCCAAAGTAAGAGTTCATCGCATTCCCTTAGTATGACACGGTTCCTCTTTAATTCAGCCATTTTGGCATCTTCTCCGGATTTCGGAGCGGCATTAATTTTGCTTTTTATTAGCCTCTCTAACTGTATTCTTTTCCAAGGGAGTAACATCTTCAACGGCTAATGGCGCTGATGGTTTTTGAACCTCTTTCCCCCGATCCTCCTCTTCTTTTGGCTTCTTTTGGAGCAGCAAGTTCAGCAGCTGCTTCAATCTCCTGATGCTGCAATGCTACAACCATGGCTTCGAGATTAACGATTTTTCCATCCTTTTCAGTGGCTTCAATATTGAACGATTCAACTTTATTTTGAAGCTCCTTTTCTCCTCAACGAGCCTTTTATTTGTTTCTCTGAGTTGCTCGGTTGTTCGTACTGAAATAAAACAAACAACAATGAAATGTATGATGAGAATCTAACATGAGAATGACATTCTCCGTGTAATATAATACGGAGAATAGCATTCTCGTTTGGAATTACACGAGAATAACCTTCCCAGTATCGAAATGATAGAGAATAGCAATTATCCGTTTCAAATAACACGGAGAATGCCATTCCGTGTTATAATCCACGGAGAATAGCCATTCTCCTGGAAGATTACAAATCAGAAATTTGAAATAGAAAAGATTTTACCTTGTGCATGTACATCTGCAATAAGAACAATTTCTTTCTCAAATCCTCCAGTTCATGCACAGAGCCCTCCATCACAAATTGACTGCACGTTGTTGCGCTTCTTCTGCCTCGAGCTCTTTCAGCTTTTCTTTGAGTATGGCATTCTCAAGGTTGGTTGCACGTAACTGCGCTCCTTGTGCCTCCATCTCTTTTAACTTTTCTTTGAGTTCTTCATTCTGCGTAAGAATACAGAATGATGTCTTCTCAAATCCTCCAGTTCATGCACAGAGCCCTCCATCACAACGTTGACTGCACGTTGTTGCTTCTTCTGTCTCGACTCTTTCAGCTTTTCTTTGAGTATGGCATTCTCAAGGTTGGCTGCACGTAACTGCGCTCCTTGTGCCTCCATCTCTTTTAACTTTCTTTGAGTTCTTCATTCTGCAAGAATATCAGAATGATGTCTTCTCAAATCCTCAATTCCTTTGCTGAGTCGTCCATCACAGCGCCCATTTCATGATGCTGTGGTATCCGTTGTTCATCAAAATTATCCCACCTGCTTCTTGGTGTTCTTCCTCTCCCTTTTTTCAACTTCTTCTATAGGTGGCTCATCTTCTTTGTGCCCTTCTTCTTCCCCAACAGGTATAACCAGATCTTCCAATATCATCTTCGATCTATTTTGTTGTGATATTCGGCCTTGAGGAAGTTTGAGATTTCGTACCCATTCCATGTGAAAAATCTTGGGTAATCAGGAATTGGGGCGAACTTCCTTTCCACAAATTTACTATGTTCTGCAAACCACAAAGGAAGTATATTGTGCAACCTTCCAATTTGTGGAAAGCCTGAGTAATCTCCCTGTTCAGTTTTGCTTCTACTCCTCTTTATGCTATCCATTACATATGCCAGGATTAACCTTGGCCACATATACTGTTGATGACGTCCACACTGTCTACCAAGGCCAAGAATCTGTACGGCAAATTTGAACCGCCAGACTTTGTGAAGAATACTGTTTGGCACAAGTGGAAGATTATTAGCTTGGCCAAATCATCTGGATTAACACGTTATCTCCGCCACGAAGCCGTCGTAACAATTCAAAGAACTTGTCTCTCACTTCCTTATTCGTGACTTCTGAGTGTTTGCCCTTAGTATTAGCCAGCAATCTTGTGAAGTGATCTCTACACAGGCTCAATGATGCTGGTGGTGTGGGCTGCTGTTGTTTTTCCTTTATCAATCTTCTGTAAAAAACATCATCATCGCTTTCTTCATTCAGCGGTAGACCGAATATGACTGCCATATCGTCGACGCTTGGCGCAATTTTAACAGTGGTGCTCAATTCAAAGCACCCGACGCCATCTTCTTCTTCTGTGTAACTTGCAATTAAATTCTCAAGCCCTTCCGTTACCTTGGCCACTTCGGAGACGTGGACTCTGTTTTGGTAGAAAATCTCGACAAAATTCCAGAAACCGGTATTCTTCAAGGAACCAATAACTGGCTCAGGTAAACGGCCAACATCTTGATTGACCTCCTCCATAAGATTTAGCATTGGCTTGAAGGTAGAACAAAAGTCTTGAATCCTTATTCCTGACAGATTTTTTTTACAAAACAAAAAAAACAAAAAATTAGGTCGGAGAATGGCCATTCTTATGGGTTTTAACACTGGGAATGACATTCTCCGTGTAAACTAACACGGAGAATGTCATTCTCCGTTTCAAATGACACGGAGAGTGTCTCTCCGTTTAAAATAAAATGGAGAATGAACATTCTAATGTTTTAACACTGGAATGTTATTCTCCGTTTCAAGTTAGACGGAGAATGCCATTCTCCGTTCCAAATTAAACGGCGAATAAATTTAACATTCAAATGCGTTTTATGACGGAGAATGTCATTTTTCTTGTAATATATATAGAATTTGCGAACATAAAATCAAAGTTATACCTTCTGTTTGCACTTCTTCTTGCACTTCTTTTTGTTTAGCAACTTTTTCTTTTTCTTTTGTGCAACTTTCTTAGAATAGGGTTTCGGTTGTTCTCCGTCTATCGCTTTTGGATTTTCTGTAACTGGTGCATCTTCTCTAATTGTGCTGCTGGTGATGATTCTGCCGCTGATGCCGACATGGTGTGAAGATTGCGAATGGGGAGGAAGGTTTGAAGATTTTGGAGGAGAATGACCTAGGTTTGAGTAGAGTGGAGTATGGAAGAAGAGGAAGAATCAAACGGTTTCTTTTTTTTGTAATAAAAGGGTTCGGGGTGTTTTGAATTAATTAGAAGGACAAAAATGTCATTCGATGGAAGGGCAAAAGACTCTTTCTGCTTAATTATATTAATTTGAAGGGCAAAAATGATTCTGCTAATCAAAAAGAATCGAAGCCGTTTGGCAAAAATGTCATTACAACTCAACAAAACAAATGAACATATACATTAGGGTTTCCATATATTAGATATAAAAGAAGAAGAAAAAAAATATCGTCTTCCATATTCAATCATTTCAGATTGGACCTTTTAGTACTTCATTGTGCTCTGAAGTTGTAATCCATTCAGCAGCTTTGCGACTTTCCATTCCCGCATCAAACTGCATATAACAAACATAACATCAAAAATATTGCTCTAAAAAGTGTAAGTTTTTGACGACATATTTTCAGACTTACATTGAGAGAACTGTAGTCTAGACTACATCGGTCTTTCATGAATGCAATTACAAAAATCCCACAATCAACAGAATTGCCTTGGCGGGGAACATAAGAAGGACGTTTTATTGCAAAAGTAGAAAAGCTGAACCTAGCATCTCTCAACTTCAAAATCTCTTCTTCGAGAAAGAGATCCAAATTTGAAAGCTACAATTACCAGAATACAATATGTATTAGTATACCGCGTATCTTGTACCCAATTCATAAAAATTGATGAATATGAGCTTACTATTTCTTTTATGACTGTTTTGTTTTGAATCGGATCATCTTTAGATGCAAGTGAGTCCCAAATTTCAATAGTCCTTTTTTAACCAGAACTCTTGCAAGAGTATAGTGTCCGTCCAGAAGAATGGGTATGTATATCTGAATCAGGATTAATTAGGTAAAACAAATTAGTAAATTTTAAAAATTAGGATTAATATTTAAACAGAAATACATTAATACCTCGTTACAAGTGCTTAAAGATCCCATATAATCCTGAAATATTTGTACTTCTTCCATATTTCATGAAGCTTTTTGTCGGATGGAGGTAACGTTTCTTTCTACATACACATCAACTAATACATTACGAAGGACAAACAAACAAGAAAATTGTTAATGCATATGCATTGAAGAATAAAATGCTCACTCACCGATATCTTTATTGGTAAAAACCATACATTAGCTTTATTGGAGGTTCTTTTCGTTCCTCCGCGGTGAGAAGAGCAGAGACAATGCCTACAATCTGAATAAATTATTAAAAATGTAAGCGATGGAATCGAAGTAAACATAGATGGCATCTAAGAAAAATATACTCTCTATACATACCCCATTTTTAATTCTCGTTAAAGGAGCTAAGGTCTTCATCTCAAACCGAGACACATAGATTTTGTTGCAAGATGATATTATTTCTCTAAGAAAAGAAACGAATAAATTAGGAGAAAAAAACTGTTGGAATTAAATCAAAACTCATTACTTACTCGTCAGGTCTATCATCGGCAAAAATATAGTCGTAATAACTCGAAGAACCACTAGTACAATTGCTAGGCTTCGAGGTTGAACCCCTTGTTAAACTTTTCGATGGTGTGATCGGATCTAAATTTCCACGCATTCTTTTAGAAGAACTGCTAAAGTCAGTTTCTTCTGTAGGGGAGAATGCGAATTCGGTCCAATGCTTTACTACGAGACTGTAGCTCCACGTCCTCCTCATCGGAAGAAGATTCAACGGAAACCACCTTCACATTATTAAATGCTCAGATGAAGATGCCTTCTTCAAAGCTGAGATTCTTCAATCTTCTCAAAACGTCGAGATAAATTCATTTGTTCAATTTCTAATGAACAAAGCTTAGAATTGATCTTTACAACTTCAGCTGAAATCGTCGACAGATGTTCTTCAATCTTGCGCAACATACGTGGAATGAAGGTTTCATTTGGAGCTGGCAACCAATCTTCTACGTCTTCTACATTTCCCACCACACGAGTAGACATCTTGAGAACAAAAAACTATTGTATTTCAGAAAACTCTATGTATTTCAGAATGAATAATAGTACTATGAAACAAGAAAACTATTGTATATATAGCAGAGAAGTACAAAAAGTGAGGAAGATGGAAAGACAAATAAATTTCGAGACTAGCAAACAATCTACTAGCCGTTTGATTGAGGAGGGCTCGAGGAAGATTCTACTAGCCATTTGAAAAATACAAAAGGTTATCATGACAACTTCAATTAAGGAACTCTATAAGAGGTTTAATTCCGCTTGATTGAGGAACTCACGAAGTCCGCGAACCGGAACTTCTTCTTCTTTCCTTCTTCATCTCGTTTCTCCTTCCACCACCACCACCATGGCCTGTAGCTTTATAACAAAAATATAAATTGTTAGATGAAACAAAAAAACTAATTACGGAAAGATTACTAAATCAAAATCAAACAGAACACATATTCATAGAAAATATGAGATTAAAGATGAAAGTGTCACAGAAGTAACACCATAATTTTACAATCTAAGCAGACTCTGCTAAGCAATAACTAAAATTAGGGATTGTGTCCTCCTTAGATTTAATTTACATAAAGAAGAGATTTGAGAGAACGAGCTTTTGTCGGCTTCCTAAATGTATCATTCTCCGTCCTAAATGTACCATTCGTCGTCGGTATCCTCATCTAGATCGCCAGCAGCGGTGGTGTCGTCTACATCGTCTACAGACCTGGACACACTGTGTCCTTAGCGATTGTGTCCTCCTTGGATTTAATTTTCACAAAGAAAAGATTTGAGAGAACGAGCTTTTATCGGCTTCCTAAATGTACCATTCTCCGTCCTAAATGTACCATTTGTCGTCGGTGTCACCATCTAGATCGCCAGCAGCGATGGTGTCGTCGTCTCCATAGCCTACAGACCTGGACACACTGTGTCCTTCCTTTTCGGCCGACACACAATTATTATTTATATACGTAGTTGCACAAATATTAAATTACATGGACGAAAGAGAAAGTAAATATGAGTTAATTTAGGGTGTTCATTGAAAAATTGTATTGAAGAATGACCTGCTATAGCAAGTTAACAAGAGGTCAAAAGTCAAAAACAGTATTAATTAATGTCTCCTGCATTATTTTATCGGATTTAATCTGAACCGTTGTATTATTTTATCTCTTATGGTCATGAACAAGCCTAGTGTCTCAATTACAAGCAAGCAAATAAATGTTACAATATGTAAGATCACCAAATACACAATAGTAAGGCGTCCCAAACATTACATATTCAGCTGATCATGAAGCTAGTCGTTACAAAATGTGAGGACTAGCAAGAGTTTAGTCAGACATGATCAACCCTAGGATCTGTCAATCATGTTACAGCCCGTAGGCAGACAGTAAGTAAAATATACGCTAGCTAACACTTGCTCGGCGGCTAAACGCCTCAAAAGAATAATTTTACAATAGAGTGGGAGAGCCAAAATAAACCCACTCGTTGCCAGGGTTCCGTCTAGTGGTCACCATCTGGCTGGAAAGTCGATAGATCCTCTGGAGTTGCTCCGGTATCTGGCCATACAAAACCAGTTGGATCAGACCCCAGAAAGAGCAAGTGCCACAAAGGAGGCTTCACTTAGGAACTAAAACCAGTAATTAGCACAAGAATAATAATATATAAAAAGACAGTAGTTAAGGAAAAGCATGATAGGTGATATACGATGAGATAACCATGGGACTGTTCAGATAACCAGGTTACAACCCGTAAACCAAACAAGGACCGAGGTTGTAATCCTTCGTATGAACAGTACTTGGTTTCTTCCACCATTTATCGGCAATATAAATATAAGAAATCAGGACATGTAACAATCTTGTACAGGATTAAGACAAGACTAGACTGATTGAACTCCATTCAATATTTCATGGCCAAGCAAGGAGTACGGCTTGATACTTTAACTAACTAGGGTTATCACAGGCCTAGTTACTATCAAGATGCAGTGAGATTATTCTACAGCCACAAGCCCTACAGACCATCCAGGATATCCGGACGCAATTAGGGGTTGAATTCAAGTGGGTACATCGTCCAGGAAACGCATATACCCTTAGGTGACTTAGAGGGTGCAACACATGACAGTGTGCTTGAAATGTGCCCTACTCGACGGCAGGCTACAGATCCCAAGTGGGGCGACCAGATAACGGGATTGTCTGTAGCTGGAAAATCTCTTCATGGTAACTGTGTTATTCTAGTTATTAACCTTAGTCCTTTTAGTAGGTACCCCTGACCGTGGTACTCATGGGTCCCTGTCCTAGACATGATGCAAGACAAGACAGGTTCATTTGTACAAGCACAATCGTCCACGGTGTCCAGGTCATTCATTCTTGTCATGTCAAGTTAGCCGTCGCAACAGCATATCGAGATATATCATGTCAGGTTACTTGTCAGGAGTGCGCTACGGCAGGCTACTATCATGTCATATTACTTGTCATGAGTGCACCACTACGGGTCACTGTCATGTTCATGGTACATGTGCAGGGTAACATAGTACAAACATTCATCAGGAGACCCAAGTTACACTGAGGGTTACAAGACATGAGTTAACAATAATAATTAAATAACAAGGCAAGGCACGGGGAGGAGCCATGCGGCTCAGAGAGATGATTCCATGCGGCTGGATCGATGTAGTTTCATGCGGCCCAGAATTTAAGTTCATGCGGCTCAGGCACACGCGACCAGGAAAGAAATCTATGTGGCTGGGGGCAGGAGCATATGCGGCTGTACTGGCTACAAATTCATGCGGCTAAGAAGCAATACAGGACTCATGCAGCAGCGGAAGCTTAAGCTTATACGGCTGCAGAAAGGAAGGGCCCTATGCGGCCAGGATTTTACCCCAGTCATGCGGCTGAGTAAAAATGACTCCATACGACTGCGGGTTCAAGGTCTCATGCGGCTGGCTCAGTCCGAGGCCATATACGGCTGAAGGGATACAGGCTATATGCGGCTGGGAATCATGAAGTTCTATGCGGCTGGGAATAGTCCAAGCTTATGCGGCTGCAGGGAGTAGACTTCATGCGGTTGGAAGGTATAGTGCCATGCGGCTCGGAATCCAAGGCAGCTTATGCGGCTGAAGAACAATCAGCATATGCGGCTGCGAGTGATCGGGTTCATGCGGCTGACAAGTTAGAAGTTCATGCGGCTGAGTAAAAATGGCGTCTAAGCGGCAGTGGCAAGGATCCCATGGCCCATGCGGTTGAGAATACTTGCCGCATGAAAATCCATGCGGTCAAGTATTGCCATGCAGCCAGGAAAGCTATGCGGCCATGAACTGCCATGCGGCTGCACTGTTCTTCTTCTCCCCTGGTCCGAGAAGAAGAGTCATGGATTTCATTTTTCAAAGCTTCATGAATCCTTCATCCCAAGTCCAAATCCAGACTTCCATAGGTCAAAATAGGGCAGAACAAGATTCTCCACAACATAGAACCATCAGAACTTGATAATAACAAGATTAAATATATCAAAACCCAAGAAATTCGAAAATGACATAAACTTAGATCTACAAGCAATGAGCCATGAAAATTAGAAATGCCAAGTACTAAAGTGCTTTAGAATGCTGTGAAGAAGAGAATGGAACAATAAAATTTGGGTTCCTCCATAAAGCAAGATGTACTTGCCTAAGCTCTCCCTCTCTCTCTCAGGTTGGTGGAGAAGTAATGGTAGGGAAGAAGAGTAATGGAAAAGAATTAATGAGGAGAGAGAGGAGTGGGAGTTAATAAATGGGGGTGTTGGTGGTAGGTAGGTAAGTGGGTTGGTTCTCCAACAAAACCGAACCATGCCAACAAGCCAAACCGAACCAAGATGAACCCATCAATAAAATGCCAAAATAAATCAAGCAGGAAGACATGCAATACGGGTCTAAACACGTACACGTATTCCAAATACGTAATACGAGATATTGGCATTACATTTGTTTGCAATGAACGAGGACACCTGAGCAAGGATTGTCCCAAAAGTTCACATGGAATTTACCCTAAGATAAGTACTATTATTAAATTCTTGCCTTTGCTGTCATTAAACTACTTCAGTTAGACTTGTCATGGTAAGTAAGCCACGGCGTGGATACATAATGATGTTTTAAACTCTAAATTTTCTTTCTATGTGAATTATTCGCTATATTGAAATTTGAAATAGGTACTCCAACGTCTTATCAATTTTTTCTTGATGTTTAATGAAATATCTTGTAAAGAAATCCTTAATTTTAGGTCTCTATCCAAATTTATCATCCTCCTGATTGACCTATATCGTGATTCGAAAAGAAGAGCCCTCACAAATAATTTGTATAACACAAAACCTGCAAAAAGTTTCATGCTTCTTCTTCCTACTTTGCTTGGCATTTCTAGTGAGCAGGTAGTATGTCTTGAACATGCTAATCATTCTTGCTTGCACAAATTTGGTAAAGTTATGGGGTGCCCTTCCTATGTGCTATATGTTGCCCCCAGTACACGACAATCGGACAATTTATTTACCTATTTTACCAAGAAGCATTAGTCGCTATTTATGGTTCATTATTTCATCATAATCATCAGCATCATAATCCTCCTCCAAACTTTCAATCTCGTTTGGATGAAGTTTTTGCAATTTTAATCTCGTTTGGATGAAGTTTTGTATTCTTAGTAGTCTACTTTCTATTCCTTTTCCATGGGAGTAATTCAATACTCTCATACCCATGTTTGGTTAGGTTGGAAATATGTTGGGAATTGTGTATCATAAGGTATGATATGATATACTACCACCTCATTACGTATCGGTATGATACATATAGGTTGATAGGTAGTATCTCTTTTAACTTTGACATCTAAAGCCATTCAGTTGTAATTTATTAACTTCAATCGTAAGGTAGGAGAATACAAATGCAGCCAGGCACTATATTTTCAAATGGTCACTAGAACTATATGAGCAGAATATTGTTGCTCCTAATCTATCTCTGGATCCAATCGTCCTCTACTGCCTCAAATAATTTTCGGCAATGAGTACATTGAAGAAGATGGCTCTACCGGTAAGTATTTTACTTCTCTCTAAGCATGTGTAGCTTGACTTCTGGAATAGTTAGTAAGTTTTCTCCTAAGCTAACATCTTTTCTGGAAATAATTTAGCTGTAGTGATATTAATTCTTTTGTGGTCAAGTATCCTTAATGTGTTGATAATACTTGTTATAGATGTAGTTGTGGAATTGTAGCTAACTAGTATTAATTTTTCTTCTCAGGTGCACATGAAGATGCAACTTATTGCAGTGGTGGGATTTGCTACACATGATGTTGACAGTTTTGATGTGCTCAAGTTGAAGCCAAAGTAGTTACTTGTTTTGAGGATCCATTTAAGTAGTAGTTGTAAATATATGTATTTGGATACCCTATTTTGAGCTAATGTAATGAAGATGGTGATATAATATTTTGATGTTTTCTTGTGAATATAGTTCAAAGTTGTTGTTTTAAAATTGAATTGAGAAGTCTTTGGAAAGTATATATAATGTGCAGTATTAAGCGTTTATAAATGTGATGAGTTCAGTAATATTGAGTGTTATAAATGTTCTCCATTGAGCTTATACAGATTATCTATTCATAACGCTTTTAAAATGTCCTGAATTGTGCATATATTAACTATTCATAACGCTTTTATAGAAACTATTCATGACGGTTTTTTATAACGCTTTTAAAAAAATATTTATAACACCCGTTTTCATAACGGTTGCTTTAAAAAAAAAAGCGTCATGGTTCGTCATTAATGACGCTTTTTAGCCGTCATTAAAAGGGTTTTTGTTGTAGCGAA
This sequence comes from Iris pallida, assembly GCA_029216955.1. NCBI lineage: Eukaryota > Viridiplantae > Streptophyta > Magnoliopsida > Asparagales > Iridaceae > Iris > Iris pallida. The sequence continues at coordinate 10,223,066 of JANAVB010018993.1, forward strand.
TTGTTTGCTTCTGGCCGGATGTACTTGAGGGACGAGCACTTTCCTTTTTTATTTATTCAAAAAAGGACAAACACTTTCTTTCCTATTCTCATTATTGGCTGCAAGCACTTCCTTAATTCCTTTCCTCCTCTATGTTGCTAATTGCTCCGCAGGTAAGTGTTTTTAAAAGAAAATAATTTTTTTTGATATTTTTTGATAAATTTGTTATAGTGCACATCTATCGGACCTTAAAAGTTCCCTCCATGCTTGATGCAGTGCTTCTTAGCTAATTGTTATTAATATTATCATAAAAATAACTAAGCAATAATATTAAAAATTATCAAAGCAACAACTATCTATTAAATTATATTTGTGTGCGTTTTATAATTTATTAAATATATTTTGTAATATAGATGATTAGGTGTGTTTTAATTGTTTCTTTTTGGTAATTTATTAATTCTCGTGATAGAGCTATATTCTTATAACATGTTGTAGTCAATTATTGACTAAGAAATTTTAGAGAGTTGGAGAAATAAAGTTGCTAATGGTCGAACCCTTCAAGCCCATACTCTATCGATTTTATACATACTATCATCTTTACTTAACAACGTGACGTGATGCACAGTGTCGTACTTTCAATTTTGAGACCTGAGGCGAACTCTAAAAGTGGTGCCCTCAAAGCTTAATGTTCATATCATTATATTGTACTAGTCCTCTGTAAAGGGATTTTTTTTACCAAATTGTTTTCTTATTAGAGGCACGTTTCTTATCTACAGGGCCGGCCCTGGGGCCGTGCTAAAAGTGCGGTCGCACAGGGCCTCCAACTTTTGGGGGCCTCAAAAAAATATTATGATAAGTTTTGTAATCTTATAATTTAAGTTATATCACATTTCTTCCTCAATTCCTACTCTAGATCCGTCCAAGACCTCCAATTCTTCAATCCATATTCCCTGTCGACTCTCAGAATCATATTTATATAATCATAAAAAACTTTTACCATTTCTCAAAGATCTTGTTCTGTCCGATGTGTTGTCTATCATCTCTATGAGGTTCAATTGCTATTGTGTTTCTAAAGATCCCTCGGTGACGGAGCTCTTGATCTTGCATCAAGTGACTCAGGACTTGGAGGCCTTTAATTGTGTGATTATATATTACTTCTCATTTGGGTATTGATCATTATTCATTTTATTATATGTTCTTATAAACAAAAGAATTTGAGTCTAAATTTTGACAGTTTAATAGTCAGTATGTCTTATATCTAAAACATCTTTATTATACCATGTAATGTGCTTGAATATAGATAATTTGAGCTTTGGTTATTTTGTCTAGTAACTACCTCTAGATTCAGTTATATTACAATCAAGAGCATCTCCAGAGATTTTGATAAAGGCATAGAATAATACATTTAAAAAATACGAATACATAAATTTAGGGCCACATCTTGAGATTCGCACAGGGCCTTCAATTATTTAGGACCGGCCCTGCTTATCTAGATACGAACACTACGTAATCAAATGATGTTATCATAATTTTTCAACAAATAATAATAATTAACAACAAATCAACAATCAACAATAAATATAATATTTTAGTTCTCATATTCTCTATTACTTGATTTCAATCTTAATAGGAATAACTGGGCAATAAAATGACAAAGTTGTTTTTTTCCTTCACTAAATTGATCTACCACATATAAAGATAATCAACAATTTATATAAAAATATATATTAATAAGTTGTAAAACTCACGTATCGAAAATTTACTGATTCTAGTAGGTGTTTTAGTCGAGGGAGCGACCATATATATATATATATATATATATATATATATATATATATATATATATATATATATATATATATATATATTGCTATTTTTTTGTGAGTTACTCTATACCTAGCCCACCCTAATCTACTCCAGCCCACAAGCCCACACCAGTTCAGATTTTTGGTTCCGTCCTTGAGAATGATATAAATTAATTTAAAGATCTAACTTTTTATCTCTTCTTATTTAACAAAAAAAAGAGGATTCCTCCTCTGAAGAACAGCCCATGGCCTCTAATCGACGGTCTAACAGCCAAAAATAACTTCGACCCGTCAGAATCGATCCTGGGTCGGAACAGACCGTCCCATTAGACACCTTCATATGAAAGGAAAGTAAGATGTGCAAACTTTTAGAAATTTACTGCTAAAAATAATTTACATTAGAGAGCTGCATAATAATAAAATTAATGCTATTTAATTGCAAATAAGTTTTTTTTTATTAGATATGGAAATATATTCCCTTCATTTACATTGCCACCTTCCCTATTTATGTCCTAACAAATTCGACACCAACTGATAAGACTGTATAGGTAACTTTGCTAAAATAAGTATATGGAGATTAAAATTTTACTAAAAGGGGAAATTTATGAAATGCCCAAAAACTAAAAAAGTTTCATGAAAAACCCACCGCTAAAAAAACTTTCATCGCGTGCCCAGAATTAGAGAAACTTATGCAAAGCGGGTTCCAAATGACCCTTTTACCCTTCTAATTTATTCAAAGCACCCGCGTAACATACTCTTCAAAAAAAAGATTTCGATTCTTCAACTTCTTCGTTACGCTGCTCCCTTTATATTCTTCCTCTTCTTCGATACGCTGCTCACTTTCGAATCTAGGTTTTCTTCACCAAAATCTTTCCATGTCAAAACGGAGGTCAAAACATCATTTTTTTGCGATTCTAAAATTTCGAAAGTCCGTCTAACGGAGAATCGGTTACTTTCAGGCTCCTCGAAAATACGCTCGTTTTGCGACAAACCGGACCTCGTTTCGATCTTCCAGTCAAAAGTTATGGCTTTCCAAACTTTCAACTCGCCATTCTCCGTGGTAAAATCACGGAGAATGACCATTTCTAGTGTTAAAACGCAGGAGAATAGTCATTCTCCGTACTAAATGACGGCTATAAATGATGGAGAATGGTCATTATCCATGTCAAAACCACGGAGAATTGCCATTCTCCGTGGTAAAATCACGGAGAATGGTCATTCTCCGTGATATTAACACGGATAATAATCATTCTCCGTGATCTTTACACGGAGAATGGACATTCTCCGCCATTTTTTTACAACGGAGAATGGTCATTCTCCGTCTTTTTCGACACGGAGAATGATCATTCTCCGTGATATTAACACGGAGAATGACCAATCTCGTGTTAACATGGAGGAGAATGGTCATTCTCCGTATTGAAAAAGACGGAAAATGACTATTCTCCGTGTTTAAACCACGGAGAATAGCTATTCTCTGTACTAAAATGACGGAGAATGGCCATTCTCCGTCAATTTACCACGGAGAATGGTCATTCTCCGTGATATTAACACGGATAATAATCATTCTCCGTGATCTTTACACGGAGAATGGACATTCTCCGTCATTTTTTTACAACGGAGAAATGGTCATTCTCCGTCTTTTTTCGACACGGAGAATGGTCATTCTCCGTGATATTAACACGGAGAATGACCAATCTCGTGTTAACATGGAGGAGAATGGTCATTCTCCGTATTGAAAAAGACGGAGAATGACCATTCTCCGTGTTAAAACCACGGAGAATAGCTATTCTCCGTACTAAAATGACGGAGAATGGCCATTCTCCGTCACTTTACCACGGAGAATGGCATTTTCCATGTTAAAACCCATAGAAAATTGTCATTCTCCGTGGTTTTTAACACGGAGAATGCCATTCTCCGTTGTTTTTAAAATGGAGAATAGTCATTCTCCGTCATTTTAGCACGGAGAATGGTCATTCTCCGTGGTGGAGAATGGTCATTCTCCGTGGTTTTAACACGGAGAATATTTTTTTTTAGAAAATTTTTGTCAGGAATAAAGAGTTTCTGTCACGCCCCAGTACCGGAATACTGAGACGGACTAGGCCAGCTATATCGTATGAGGTATATAAACGTCATACGGCGATCGTGGCTGTCAAGAGACAAGGGGGTGCATACTACAATCAAGTCTCCAATGGTCTCACAGAGCATCTATGTCTCAATCAATCAAAACAAGAAGCAGTAAATAATGATCATATAAGACAAAGCAGTAAGGCGTCCCCGACGCTTCATCAAAATGATTCATGAGCCTAGCTATACAAAATGATAAGCTAGTACCGAGAGTCAATAGTACATAACCGTAATCAGCTGCAGCCTGATTTAATTACAATTACACAAAGGAAACTAGTGTCCAGAACTGCCGGCTAAACAAGTGCCGGTGGCTAAACGCCAAGTACAAAATAGAAGATATCAGATCGGTGAAGAAAAAATCCACTCATGGTCCCTGGCGCCCATACTCCTGGTGTGCACCATTGTTCGGGTAGAAAGCTGGATCCTCTGGAGCCGCTACGAGATCTGGCCAAACAAAACCAGCGGGATCAGGCCCCGAATAGCAAGTACCACAAGGGAGCACAAAAGAGAGATAAATCCAATGAGTTAAATAAGACCTGATTCACGAGTTATAGGCTTATAACATATCATCGAGACAATACGACACCCTTACAACCAAACAAGGACAAACGGTGCCAATATCGTGCCGAGATAAGATATATCCTATAACCATGGGCAGGTAAAAAGGGTCTTCTGATCGCGACTTCGGTCCATAGCCTATCGCAGCATAATAGCCCAACCCAACAACCAAACAAGGACATGGGTTGGACCACGCACCACGATAGTCCATGTTCCTCGGTAGCTAACAGAAGAAAACATATCACAAACAAGTCAGCTTACAAGCGGCCAATCAATCCTACGGCTTTCTATGATTTGTCTGGATTATCCCAGCAATGCAATATATATATAGGAATCCTCAGATCGTATCGCATTCCAGCAGGGCTAGCCAAACCATTATATACAAGCAAGCACGAAATGCACCGGTCCCTCGAAAGGCCACCGCGCTAGAATAAGCAGTAATGGTTCCAGCTCTCCTATAGGAAGAGCTGGCTCGGCAGTCATAAATCAGATACTGCACTCCATTAGTGCGGATGACTATACAGTATCCGAGGCGGCCAACCCGACGCGCCAGGACGGGACCCAGGGCGACTGGTGACGTACGATCTCGAGATTCTGTTCCCTCCCAATGCTTCTACCAATTTAAGTTGCTTAGATTAATCCTATCTCAATATTGGAATTACATGTCATGGTCACATGATCATCCTCCTATATGTCGTACCATAGTACGTGTACCCTAAGTATGAATCCACATCGGCTCAATCTAGATCCATGCTTAGTGTAATGCATCAAACAATAATCATTTTACCACGACACTATTACTGACCAATTACCATGACTTGCTGGAAGGTACACATGTATTGACGTATAACACGAATGATCACTTAGCACGTAGAGTCACACCTCAGTACACTCATTAAATAGCACCGCGGTGCATACTAATATTGCATCTCAATACACACTTATTATAGGTACCAGCACGTATACAGGTAATCAGGTCAGGAATACGGTCAAGTCAGGAAGTCACGTAGACCCCTCGTGACATAAAAGTCACATATGAATTCAGGTTAAAGTGAGACATGAAGGTTCTTGAAGCCAAGACAAAGATCTACAACTTTTATGTTGGGAGTTGGGAGAAATTCTGGTCACGAATCAGACAAATAGGACATAAAATATATAAAAACAACCAAAATAGGCACTATGAGCGGCAGTAGATGGGTACTCATCTATGCGGCTGAGTAAGTGGGTACCCATCTATGCGGCTGGATGAATGAATCTCATGCGGCTGGGTAAGTGGGTACTCATCTATGCGGCTGGGTGAATGAATCTCATGCGGCTGGGTAAGTGGGTATCCATCTATGCGGCTGGGTGAATGAATCTCATGCGGCTGGGTGAATGAATCTCATGCGGCTGGGTAAGTGGGTACCCATCTATACGCCTGAGTAAATGAATCTCATGCGGCTAGGTAAGTGGGTACCCATCTATACGCCCCATCTATGCTGCTGGGTTAATAAGTCTCATGCGGCTGGGTAAGTGGGTACCCATTTATGCGGCTGAGTAAGTGAATCTCATGCGGCTGGGTAAATGAGGGTCTTATGCGGCAGTAAATGGGTACTCATCTATGCGGCTGAGTAAGTGGATACCCATCTATGCGGCTGGGTTAATAAGTCTCATGCGGCTGAGTAAATGGGTACCCATCTATGCTGTTGGGTTAATAAGTCTCATGCGGCTGGGTAAGTGGGTACCCATCTTCTCCGAAAATCTGAGAAGGATGGCCATGGAACCCACAACTTCCAAGCTCCATAAAACCTTCATTCTAAGTCCAAATTTGGACTTCCATAGGTCAAAATGGGGTAGAACAAAATTTTCTACAACATAGAACAACTAGATTTTGAAAACAAAGAAGTTTGATAGATCAAAACCTGAGAAAACCGAAAATGGCACAAACTTAGATCTACACAAAACTAGCCATTAAAATCAAAAACTCCATGAACTAAACTTGTAGAGGATGATAAGAAGAACAATATAGACAAATCATATCAAAGAAAAATCAAGAAATAAAAAATACAAGAATCTCTCCATTTGGTGCAAGATGTACTTGCCTAAACGTTGGAAAAAAAAGAAATAAAAAAAGAGTGAATGAATGAGGAGAGAGAGTGAGGAAGAGAATATATATAGGGGTTGGCTTAAGAAAACCCTAAGCCCTAAACATGCTCTAACCATGTGACTAATGACATGTTAATTGCTACATGATACAACTAATTAAATTAATTAAATAAAATCCTAACCACAACACGGTTCAGAAATCCTATCATCGAAATAGTGAACCACGCCTACAACCAAACAAGGACAAGGGGTGGCACACTAATCCGTGACGAGATACTGTTCCATGCCATGTCCAGTTACAAATATAAGATACATACAATAAAGATACAGGTGCCAGATACCATATACATAAAAAATCAAAAATTTACGTATTCCGGGTATGGGGAGTGACATCTCTACCCTCCTTAGAAAAATTCCGTCCTCGGAATTTCGATAAGGCTAGTCGAGCGCGCTCTCAGATCACGAAATACACTCATGACATATAGCAAGAACAATTATCAAACAACACATGGCACATGAACAGTTTAAGAAAGTAAGAATAATTAAGTAAGAGCACAAACAATAATCATACCCTAGAAGAAAATGATCGGAGACATACGAATAAAATATGCCTCTCAAGTCAGGTAGGAATTCGTCCTCGAGGTCCTACACTGACTCCCAAAGTGGACAAGGGTCAACGCTTGAGATAAGTCGGTACCAATGACTAAATCAAGAACGAGACTCTGCCCAGGACGTACTTTCGTAATCAAGACACATGATGAATATCACGTATCACATGATACGAGAGCAGATGAGTGAGACGAGAAAGTTGCCTTCACTCTTCGAATATAAAACTCAAGGAATTATAATAAATAATACTCAAAACTTACCCAAAATCTGACCGCCTTCAGCCAACCTCTGCTATAATACTCCAAATTCTTCTTGCCTTTGTCCCTGCCTTCCCTGGCCCTGCTGTCCAACCTGATGCTGTGCTTGTCAATACATCTGAGCTTGCGTCAGTAATGGGCGCTGGGCTAGTGGCCTCATTGCTAGTGCTGGCCCTTGATACGGTGCTACCTCTGGAGCTGGCAACGCCGGAAACCGTTGAGCTGGCCCTCCTGGAATCTGTATCATAGGACAATTGGCAATCCTATGGTCTGGACTGCCATACCTCAAGCATAATCCATTAGCTGAACGACACACATCCCTAGTGTGCCCTCCCTTACCACAGTAAGTGCAACCCACTGGTGCTTCCTGACGCTGCTGCGGGTTCCTCTTTTTCTGCTGTCGAACTGGTGCAGTCACAATTGTCGTGACTGGTGCTGCATCACGAATACGAACGCCAGGTGCTGGTGCTGACGACCGAGGTACTGCTCCTCCTCCAGCACTCTGCGTATGAGACCTCTTCTGGCCCCCAGTCCTTGTTGATAACCTTTGAATAGTAAGCTCGTGCCTCCGAGCCGCCGTCAATACTGTATCGAATGTCTGGTAGTCATGCCCCTCGACCAGCTGTAAAATCTCTAGGTGAAGTCCCTGCTGGAACCTCATTGCTCTCTCTGGCTCTGTCGCCACCATCATCCGAGCAAACCTACTTAACCTGCAGAACTCTGCTGCATAGCCATCCACCGTCTTACCAGCTTGCTTGAGACTGATAAACCTCTGTTGTAGCTCATACCGCGCTACCACGCCAAAGTACTTGGCCTTGAATCTGGTACTGAAGCTATCCCAGGGAACAGGACGCCTCATTCCAACCTCTTCCGATGCCCACCAATCGCAGGAGAGATCCTGAAGTAAAAGTCTGACCTGGTCAACCTTCTCTTCTGCTGGAACCTTTGCTGCGGTCAATATGGCCTCTGTATCCTGAAGCCAAGCATCCGCCGTGATGGCATCCTCCGTGCCGTCAAAATATCTCGGTTTAAGTCGACAAAACCTCCCGGACGCTCCTGAATCATTCCTGACACTTCTCTCAAGGGCTAATTGCAACCCCTGATTCTGTAGCACATTCTGTTCTTGCTGTCGAGTTTGTTGTTGCTGTTGGGCTGCCGTCTGGCGTTGCTGGGTCTCCAATAACCCTCTAATAATCTGCAATAGTGCCGGCGCATCTAATGCTACTGGTACTACCGGCATCACTGGAGGTACGAGAATCTTTGGCCTCTGCGGCTCAACTAGCTCATGCTCGGTAACGTTCTCGATGTAAATCTGTCCAGGTAGAGGGGCTACCCCTTGCTGATCTCCAACTGGTCCCTGATCTACTGGATTCTCTTCCATGCCGGCTCCTCCAATAGCCGAGAATGATGTGACCCTAAAGGAAAGGATACAAGGTATCAAAAGACAGGACGAGAAGGAATCGAGGATGGTAATCAAGTTAGTAATCAAGATGAGAGAAAGAGAAGACGGATCAGGAGATCAAAGAGAACATGTTTTGATTGAGACTCCTATAATCGCAATACCCCACAAGTCTAAAAAACAGACCTGCATGGGCCACCACTAAAACCTTGTCACGCCCCAGTACCGGTATACTGAGACGGACTAGGCCAGCTACACCGTATGAGGTATATAAACGTTATACGGCGATCATGGCTGTCAAGAGACAAAGGGGTGCATACTACAATCAAGTCTCCTATGGTCTCACAGAGCATCTATGTCTCAATCAATCAAAACAAGAAGCAGTAAATAATAATCATATAAGACAAAGCAGTAAGGCGTCTCCGATGCTTCATCAAAATGATTCATGAGCCTAGCTATACAAAATGATAAGCTAGTACCGAGAGTCAATAGTACATAACCGTAATCAGCTGCAGTCTGATTTAATTACAATTATGCAAAGGAAACTAGTGTCCAGAACTGTCGGCTAAACAAGTGCCGGTGGCTAAACGCCAAGTACAAAATAGAAGATATCAGAGCGGTGAAGAAGAAACCCACTCATGGTCCCTGACGCCCATACTCCTGGTGTGCACCATTGTTCGGGTAGAAAGCTGGATCCTCTGGAGCCGCTACGAGATCTGGCCAAACAAAACCAGCGGGGTCAGGCCCCGAATAGCAAGTACCACAAGGGAGCACAAAAGAGTGAGATAAATCGATCCAATGAGTTAAATAAGACCTGATTCATGAGTTATAGGCTTATAACATATCATCGAGACAATACGACACCCTTACAACCAAACAAGGACAAACGGTGCCAATATCGTGCCGAGATAAGATATATCCTATAACCATGGGCAGGTAAAAAGGGTCTTCTGATCGCGACTTCGGTCCATAGCCTATCGCAGCACAATAGCCCAACCCAACAACCAAACAAGGACATGGGTTGGACCACGCACCACGATAGTCTATGTTCCTCGGTAGCTAACAGAAGAAAACATATCACAAACAAGTCAGCTTACAAGCGGCCAATCAATCCTACGGCTTTCTATGATTTGTCTGGATTATCCCAGTAATGCAATATATATATAGGAATTCTCATATCGTATCGCATTCCAGCAGGGCTAGCCAAACCATTATATACAAGCAAGCACGAAATGCACCGGTCCCTCGAAAGGCCACCGCGCTAGAATAAGCAGTAACGGTTCCAGCTCTCTTATAGGAAGAGCTGGCTCGGCAGTCACAAATCAGATACTGCACTCCACTAGTGCGGATGACTATACAGTATCCGAGGCGGCCAACCCGACGCGCCAGGACGGGACCCAGGGCGGCTGGTGACGTACGATCTCGAGATTCTGTTCCCTCCCAATGCTTCTACCAATTTAAGTTGCTTAGATTAACCCTATCTCGATATTGGAATTACATGTCGTGGTCACATGATCATCCTCCTATATGTCGTACCATAGTACGTGTACCCTAAGTATGAATCCACATCGGCTCAATCTAGATCCATGCTTAGTGTAATGCATCAAACAACAATCATTTTACCACGACACTATTACTGACCAATTACCATGACTTGCTGGAAGGTACACATGTATTGACGTATAACACGAATGATCACTTAGCACGTAGAGTCACACCTCAGTGCACTCATTAAATAGCACCGCAGTGCATACTAATATTGTATCTCAATACACACTTATTATCGGTACCAACACGTATACAGGTAATCAGGTCAAAAATACGGTCAAGTCAGGAAGTCATGTGGACCCCTCGTGACATAAAAGTCACATATGAATTCAGGTTAAAGTGAGACATGAAGGTTCTTGAAGCCAAGACAAAGATCTACAACTTTTATGTTGGGAGTTGGGAGAAATTCTGGTCACGAATCAGACAAATAGGACATAAAACATACAAAAACAACCAAAATAGGCACTATGAGCGGCAGTAGATGGGTACTCATCTATGTGGCTGAGTAAGTGGGTACCCATCTATGCGGCTGGATGAATGAATCTCATGCGGCTGGATAAGTGGGTACTCATCTATGCGGCTGGGTGAATGAATCTCATGCGGCTAGGTAAGTGGATACCCATCTATGCGACTGAGTAAATGAATCTCATGCGGCTGGGTAAGTGGGTACCCATCTATGCTGCTGGATTAATAAGTCTCATGTGGCTGGGTAAGTGGGTACCCATCTATGCGGCTGAGTAAATGAATCTCATGCGGATGGGTAAATGAGGGTCTTATGCGGCAGTAAATGGGTACTCATCTATAAGGCTGAGTAAGTGGATACCCATCTATGCGGCTGGGTTAATAAGTCTCATGCGGCTGAGTAAATGGGTACCCATCTATGCTGCTGGGTTAATAAGTCTCATGCGGCTGGGTAAGTGGGTACCCATCTTCTCCGAAAATCTGAGAAGGATGGCCATGGAACCCACAGCTTCCAAGCTCCATAAAACATTCATTCTAAGTCCAAATTTGGACTTTCATAGGTCAAAATGGGGTAGAACGAAATTCTCTACAACATAGAACAACTAAATTTTGAAAACAAAGAAGTTTGATAGATCAAAACCCAAAAAAATCGAAAATGGCACAAACTTAGATCTACACAAAACTAGCCATTAAAATCAAAAACTCCATGAACTAAACTTGTAGAGGATGATGAGAAGAACAATATAGACAAATCATATCAAAGAAAAATCCAGAAATAAAAAATGCAAGAATCTCTCCATTTGGTGCAAGATGTACTTGCCTAAACGTTGGGAGGAAAAGAAATAAAAAAAGAGTGAATGAATGAGGAGAGAGAGTGAGGAAGAGAATATATATATAGGGGTTGGCTTAAGAAAACCCTAAGCCCTAAACATGCTCTAACCATGTGACTAATGACATGTTAATTGCTACATGATACAACTAATTAAATTAATTAAATAAAATCCTAACCACAACACGGTTCAGAAATCCTATCATCGAAACAGTGAACCACGCCTACAACCAAACAAGGACAAGGGGTGGCACACTAATCCGCGACGAGATACTGTTCCATGCCATGTCCAGTTACAAATACAAGATACATACAATAAAGATACAGGTGCCAGATACCATATACATAAAAAATCAAAAATTTTCCATTACAAAAAAAGTGACCTTTTGGGACAACAAAAAAACGTCATAATAAATAGGTTTACCGTCCCAACTACTATTTGGGACGGTCTTTAGGACGGCAATGGGTGGTCTTATTAGGGTGGCGTGACAAAAAGTTAAATGACGGATATTTGCCGTCCCAAATACTTATAAAGGACTGTTAAACTCCCGTCCCAAAAGGTTTCAAAATTACAAATTCTGCAGGACAGTTTATAAATCTGTCCCAAAAAATACGTCCCAAAAACTTAATCCTCCTCCTATTTGTATATGAAATATACAATTAAATTTTATATAGAACAAAAATCACACAGAACTATTTAATCGCAAATGCATTATGGTAGCTGCAACATTAAGACAAGAAATTTTTATAAAATATTTAAAAGTCATATCCAACTGTTTACAAAATAAAATAAAAGTTTACATCACGTCGAATCTTTCTCCCATAACATAAAATTCATATCCCATTGTTTACAAAATAAAAGTTTACATCACGTCGATAGCCGCATGTGCATGTCAAACGCACCATCTGCAGCCTTCTTTGGAGCAGCCTTCTGTGAAGGAGTTACACGACAGCAGATGGCTGTCCTCGAGAGAATCGCCAATTCAGTGAAAGCCTCCTTATATCTCTTCAGAACAATTTCTAAAGCAACACCATCCACAACAAATGCCAAGTCCTGTGGAAACAAAGAAATAAGGGCAAAGTTCTTCATGGGAGTAAAAGATTCAAGTGCCCATCGCAACACTTGGTTTAAACGATCTGAAAGATTGATAGGGCAGTTCCTTTGAAGGCTGGACGATTAGGCATACGGTATATCGAACGCCAACCACAAGCATGCGTTTCAAATTCGCTTGTAAGAATATCTTCTGAGATTGAACCATAAATCCATCCAATCTGCAGCAGAGCTTCAAATGATTATAATTTTTTCATTATGAAAGCAACAAATACAGGCTGAGAATTTGAAACCAACATTGAGGGTTGACGTAAGGTCGATAGCTGGTTATAAGACTGTCAATTTTTGTACGGAGCTTTTTTATGCTCCATACCGACCATATTCTGATGGAAAAAGGCTTAGGTGATGATGATGATAAAGTAAGTTTGACCTACCTAAAAAGCATTAAGAAGAGTATTTTAGAAAAATATTCCAATATAGGACATCAACAAACACTATAATTTGGCACAAAAATGAACAAAAGATGAGAACCACATAAGAGAAAGTTATGAAATACCTCCATTCAGCGTATTACCATTGTCCATATTATCCTCAATAGAACTATCATCCATAAGAAAGTTTTTAACAAAATGTACCTTGCGTACATTACTTTTATGTTCTTTTGCCATCTGCAGGAGTCCAGGATGATTCCATATCTACATGCCAAATTTAAGGATATTTGACAAACTCCACAGTAAATCAACCTAACTACATGAGTTTTCATAGATGTCATATTAATAGGAAAATCATACCTGAGCTAGTTCCTGGTAACCTTTAAAGAGGGAGCTCCTCTTAATTGTTCGGTCCGATGTAAACCCATGAGCATCTAAAAACTTTTTATAGAGCTTCCTTTGCAATGGATAAAGTTTTGCAGAAATTACAAACACAATCTTAGGGGTAACTCATTCTTAACCACATTCACGTCCATTCGATGTATAAAGTCCTTTAGTTGTTGATAAAGTATGTGTGATCTTTCATTCTTGAGTTTTACATCTTCGGCAATAGAATTGGTATGATGTCCATTCTCTATGGGGTTCTGGAATCTGCATTCAAGATTGTAATCAGAAAAAGGCATCATTTGTGTAATGAATCATCCATTACTATCAACTTTGAGAATGGCAAGATAAGTGGATGTCATTCTGATTTCTGGATTCAAGACTACTACCCAAAAATCTCTATCTTACAAAATCAACCATCTACCTCAAAAATTGGGACATAAAATTAAGCACTTGTCTGACGAAGAAGTTGATAATTGACAGAAAGGAACATTTTTTTGCACAGTAATATTCCATTAGATTGTTCTGTATGGGTGATCCAGTTAATGCAATTCTTCTTTGAGTCTTTACTTGTCTCAAAGCCAGAGTTATATCAGCCTTTGTGTTTTTGATCATGTGGGCCTCATCACAGACGAGTATATCAGGTCCATTCTGAAAAACAGAGAATTCTAAGTCTAATAGATAACATCATTCCTAGATAAGGATAATCCGATAATATAATGAAGGTATACTTATAATATCAAAATATCCAAAATGAAGCCTCAAGAAAGGTCACAGCTGAGGAGTTCTCAATAGTGCATGCATAAAGCTTATATAAACGAACCCATATATGATATTACGAGTACTTGCTGTGTAAAGATGACTCAAGCACAGTCACATTAGGTTTTTTAGCCATTTAGGCACTAAAAGATTCACTATTGATATGCATATACAAGTTAACATTATTCTTCAAGCAAAAGCAAATCTAAAATCCTGGAGAGGACTTCTGACTTCATACAATATGTGATCAAGATAACAATATACAAAAAAATATAGCAGAATGTTTTGAATACCACAATTCATAAGAAGAAATTTTTGAGATTGTTAAAAATAACAATGCTTGTTAACTTCTAAAACATGAAAATAATTCACTATTGATATACATATACAAGTTAAATTACCAATTTCTTTAATTAGAGATGGTAATATATGTCGTGCTGGAGGATTGGGTCAGAGAACTTGTGCCACTTGATCAGGAAGATGGTTGTTGGGGTTCATCATGGAGGAGGCGATACCGCCGATGCCGGTGGAACTCTGCTCGTTGTGAAAGCATAGGATCTCCTACATTGACTCGTTTTTTAGAACTACATTAATGTTGTTCTGTCGATCGACGACGATAATGCATCTCTCATTGCTAAAGTCAAACCGATCACACTCATCTTCGACCTCTCTATTTCTGATTTTTCATTCAGATCTAACAAAAGTGGGAAGGATATCATTACTCATGCTCCCCATAAACTTTAAGGTTTTGAGAAACTACTTCTCATAGTGATATCTTGTAAATTAATATCGTGTAAATTATACACTCATTTGTACTACATTTGAGGGGTGCATGTATTATACCAAACATTTGTAAATTCTCATAGTGATATCTTGTAAAAATCTCTTGTGTAAATTCTACAATCATTTGTACTACATTTGTGCAAACTTATTTAATTGTTGTATGTGAAATTACTAGATTACAGTTATTGAGTGTATGTTACCAAACATTTCTAGATAAATTAATTGAATCTGATTTTCAGTTTTGCAAATAACTCTAGGTGATGACAGGCTTTAATATAAGTTTAGTAATTTTTCATTAAAATGCTGGAAAGTGAAGTATAAGGTTTTATTGACAAATAATATAAAGGATGCATTCCGAATACATGTATTTTTTTCTGTAACATCTTCAGTAAAGTAATACATACAGATATTGTTTGGAAATAAATCAATGAACACATTCAACAAAAAATAGGTTAAGATGAGTCAAAAGTAGAATTAATATACCCAGAATGACTGAGTCAAAGGCAATTGCATCCACACTAACAGCATTCAAACATAGAATATCAACTCATGAACCTCATATTTGACGTAACTTTCTGTATTGCTACAAAATACTCCTAAAATGCACTGATGACCAGATGTATAATTTACAGTTTCATGATAAGGAGCTCCTTAGCCTGGCAGCAGTAAAATATTGCTTGAAGTTATTTGAATCTGTTGTTTTTACTATTGTAAGCTCTAATAAGTCCCTTGATTTGGTACTAAAGGAGATCAAAAGAGAACATACAATATTTCAAAGATTGAATGAGCAAGAATACATGAGCTTAACACATTGCTATGAAGGGATGTGCAAGTCAAAATATTAACAAGACTTCTGCAGGCACAACCTTGATAATAGGCAGAATAAACAAAGCGAGCCAAAAAGAAAATGTTGTGCCAATTTAACTCGCAGAAAGCAATATACTAGCATTCAATGACCAAGAAACACTCAGCAATCTCATTTAATTCATAACAAATAAAGTTGTTAGTAAGTTGCCAATATTTTCTATTCTTAGTAGAAAGCAATAAATCCCCACACAACTAATATTGGTACTATGTTGTTAGTATCTTAAGATACACGATATGTATTTTATCCATATAATAGGCTGATAGGTAGAACCTTTTTTTTACTTGAGTAATGTAATTTATACTTAATAATCTGAATTTTGGAACTAGATAGACCTGTAAAGATGAAACAAATAAAAAAAATTATGAGAAAATTATTTTAAATTATGTTCCTATATGGATTTAGAAGTATCGACCTAAACTCCAAAATTTATTGTATCATATGATAAACAATAGAATAAATGATACACGATGCTATGTGCAAGCAAATCGATACACGATACGCTATGGGAGTTGATAACAAGGTGGTAGCATATGAAGGGAAATAAATAGAAAGAAGCAAACAAATTACGTAGTATCATATGATGATACCATGTAAAGTGTAGCCTATATTCAGAAAATATTGGATTTATAATGACAGCTCCACGCTAGACAATTTATAGGATATAAAAAAAAAATGGACAATTGTATGATAGCTGCCCAATAGTAGCAAATAAAAAGTAGATAACAGCTAACATAGAACATACGAAAATCACTATCTGTAAACTCTTTTTTCCTGTATTTCTGAACCCATTAAAAAATAACCATGCAATAGATTATAAGACTAAATCCCCTCAATATTATTTGATCAGAAAATAAAACTTTTGCGTATAGTTCACAACATCTCCCCCCACCCCCCACCCCCCAAACCCCAATGTAATTGGAGGCTAAGAGTTTCCTTTTATGTCAATCATGGTTAAGGTGTCAAGACAAACGGCCGCAACTAGCTGCCAACATGGTAGCAAAGCATCCAAAGTTTGGTCACCAGGAACAGATAACTACATCAAAAATGACTTTGAAACAGTGCAGTTAAGAGATCAGATGATAACCGATATAATTTGGGGCCACGATACATTCATAGGAAAATCATCACTGCTTTTCCTGTACATCCTTAAGAATTAATATATAGGAGTTTATATTTGTCATCGTATGATACGAGACTCCTCAAAAACATGGGACAATAGTACTAAATTACGAGAAAAAATTATAATTTTATAAAGAATTCATAAAGCATTTCAAAAAATTCAAATGTTACTATATATTTTATATTCTTTTTCAAGCAAAACAAGGGTAATAACCAGGATAAGGCAAGTAATAATACAAATATGCAGGGGGAACCAAAATCTAAACATAAGACAAGTCTTGATCTAAATATGAAATTTAATGTTCCTATCAGTTTAAATTTTCAAATTTAATGTTCTTATATATCCCACCAGTATCCTACAATATTGGGACTGCCCTTGATATTGTCGAAAGTCAATGAAGTTAAATGTTATTTCCTGCTAATGTCAAATAATTCTTTCAGTCATCATTATCATTGCCAAAGACTGTTAGGACGAAGCAATTGTCAGCTTCATCAATCCATGCAATGGATTTCTATTTCATGGTGTGCAAGTTAACAACGACAATAGATAAGAAATCAAAGAGAAAGGACTCATTGTGTTACCTTAATCTGAATAAACACCCAAATGGCATTGGAAATATATATGGCAACAGTGATGGCACCGGTGAGGGTGGTGGTGGCGAAGGCCTGGCTTGGGATGGCTAATGTTTGAGACCTTACCATTCAACATATATAACAAAATCACAAGAAATTTAGCATATATAATCAGAGAAATTAACAAAAATAGGAATCTAAGTAAGAAGGAATACTCACATCGTGAACTATCTCTAGCTCGAGTACTGGATCTGGAGCTGCAGTAAAAGAAATAAATAATTTTTAATGTCACAAAATCTTCTAGATCTAACCCTAAAAATAAATGGAAATTTCTATCAGGTGTGGAGAAGAGGAGTGGTTACCTTTCTCATTTGAAGAAGGCGTTGGAGATCTCGGAGGGAGAGGGAGAAAGAGAATGAGGATCATATTTGAGCATAAGCGGCTTGAGGGCCGAGGAGTGAAAGATGGGATGGACTGCCAATGGTGGCACCAGGCTCGATTAGGAGAGGGAGTAGGTGCAGCCCTCGTTGCGGATGGGGAGGCAGACGAGGATGACATCGACGAGGTCCTTCGACGACTACAACCGGGAATTGGGTGATGGAGGGGGCGAATCATCTTCATCTTCATCTCGTCTTCAACTTCGGAGAGGAGAAAATTGGGGTCGAGGAGGAGGGAAAATATGTTCTCTATAAATTTTGGAAAGACGAGAGTAAGTTTGGGGAAAAACATATTCTTGGGTTTTGATTCTTCAAATTCACTATATAACAAAAACAATGAGAGGAGCAAAAAAAAAAAGAGAGATTGGCGGCCTGCTAAGTGAATTTTTTCAACTCCCCACCCGTCCTTCCATTTTATTAGGACAGAATAAATTTCAAGTCTCAAGTAAGGTACATTTTTTAGGTCCATTTGCAAATCAGTCCTAAATAATATTATCATTTATTACAAACTAAAAATTCGTTCCAAATATTAATCATTTAGGACCCTCCAAAGTAGTGTATCTAATAGTGTCATCCCAAAAGGCATCTTTTTTTGTAGTGTACGTATTCCGGAAATGGGGAGTGACAGTTTCATTCTTCTTTCAAAACGATGATAATTCTTATGAAAAAGTAGAAGAAAGATCTTCTCTCCACAATTGACCTAATCGTCGAAAAACTTCAAATGTCTCCACGATGAAGATGATGATGATGGTGATGATGATGACGAGCGATGATCTGAGTTCGACTGAAGAAAAGCACACCGAACTACGAACGATCTTTGCGATCTCTGCTGAAGATGGAAGCAATGGAATTCAGATTCCCCGTGAAGAAGAAGAAGACGAAAATCGCAATCCAGATCTGAGTTTTTTGAATTCAAATACATATAGATGACCAATTCGCGCGGAGGGGTAGTTTCGGTATTATAAAAATAGCAGTTTCCAGCGGGTGGCATCTAAAAGGGAATCTTGGAATATTTAACGTGGAAATACATAATTCTGGATATTTTATAAAACTCATCCAGCGGGTGCGCATTTCATAAAAGCCCATCCCGAAATTGGGTTTCTCAGCAATTTCCAGAAGATTATATTGGTTTGCCTTGGAATGCAAATTATAAAAAAAATTTTGAATTATAATTATAATGATCATAACAGAAATCTCGTTGGTCTCTGATGAACTTCCATCCTAGTATAAATTCCTCAGACGACACATGGAATTGGAATAGGATTTAGGAAGAAAATAAACAAAAAAGCTAGCTTAATTTTAGTTCCTCGTTAAAAAATGAAAGGTTGAGTAAATGGATTTTTTCTCCTTCTTCTTGGTTTTAGGTACGAAACTTTAAAAAAAAAAATTCTTCTATAAATAAAGAAGAGATGCCTCAAAATAATCAATAGATTAAAGTTGTTTGACATTAATGCTCGTCTCAACAAAATGAAGGGACTTTTCCCATTACATTATGGTCAGCTTATATCTAGGCTTTCCCGTTCTTGAGCAAGCCAATTTATTGGAGTCCTTAAAAGGGGAAAAAAAAAAAGAAAAGGAAAGAGAAAGAAAAAGAAGGTTTATCAAAAATGATCCAGAGTTTCGATCATGAGTACTATGAGAGCCACTCTCCTTCCAGTCCCTCAATCTCTCCAATATCAAAGCTGCAATTAATTACAAAGAAAAATACAATTTAAAAAAAATCTATAACACTTTAAATATCACACACTTGAATTACTTTGCTGTCTAATATTACCTATTTATAAGTATTCATCCATCTCTTCACAGACATTTTAAAAAACCCGGCACATGAATATTCTAGGAAGAAATACGGTGCAATACACATGCTGATACATGGGACACATGTTACTGTTTTGAAATTATGCAAAAATATATGAACCTAATAATCTTATGTGTTCCTACGAAGATAATTGTATTGTCTTAGAAGGATTCCTAATTAAAGTTCTTACAAGTAGTTCCTAAAGTTCATGGTGCATGAAATTAGGGGGATCAATGGGACAAGACATATTGGATTAGTAATTATAAATAAAAGATTTTTTTTTTCTCCTTGGATTGTACTACCTACAACTTTTCTAGTGTTTCACAATGTTGGAAATGGATTTTAATTTTAGAAATACACAATAGTGTGATCTTTCAAGTTACAATATATTTTTCTGTAGGATTTGTATAATTCAACTATTTTTTCATAGGAAACAATTCAACAATATTGATTTGATTAATGGATGATCTAAATTTAATAAAATTAATTTTATTAATTGGTTTTACAGGAGTATGGAATTCGCTGTGATGAGATCTTTGCTCCTGTCAGCCGCCAAAAGCCATCGTATGTTTCAATTTTTCACTCGTACTCCATTGATGATGATTATTATATATATATATGTTCATAATTTTGTGTTATATATATGTAAAATTAATTGTTATTGAGACACGCAGTTTCTTATTGAGAAGTCTATATTTATATATATATATTTGATAAGAACACAAAACATACAGAATGATTTGTGTATTGAGTAGACTTTGTTTCCTTACCATGGCAATGAAGCATCTTGCAAGTAGTATTCATCCAAATGCTGCATCAAGAGAGGGCTCCCATTGCCATCGGCATCCCCTCCCAACCAAGTGGGAATGCCGCCACCTGTGCCGCTCTCCTCCGACGTCGTCGCAGCAAACTTGTCCTCCCCATCCCCACCGCACCCAACCTCCTCTATGCTCCCGAGGAAGCTGCTCCACCACGCGGACGTCACAAGGTTCACCGTGTCGTTCCACTCGATGTCGTGCTTCTCCCCGATCGTCCGTATCTCCGCCATCTCCTCCTCGCCCATCGCCTGGTGCAGCTTCGCGCCGCCGCCGCCTGCGACGTCCGAGGCCCCAGGCGGGGCCGCCGCCTGCGCTTGGACCGACAACGGAAAGGAGGACGACGAAGAAGATGCCGGCGGCGACGCCGGGTGCGTAATTATAGGAGGGTTCTTGATGTTGCTGAATCCTTGGATGTTGAGGTTCAAGCCCAGGGGCTGGTTAGGGAAGGGGAGGTTGAAGCAGCTGTCTAGTGGTGCAGCAATCGGTGGGTAGGTCGACCAAGCTAGCGGATGGTACTGAAATGGTGCAGGGAGTGCTGCTGTACTTTGTGCGCAAGTACTAGGAAACACATGAAAATTAGGGTTAGGGTTAGGGTTCGGGAGGCTACTACAGCTTTCCAATAGTGGCAGTGGTGGTGGTGGTGGTTGTTGTTGTTGTTGTTGTAACTCGTTTGCTTGTTTCATGGATGCTCTATGGAACTTGAGTGCGGTCACGATCTCTCTCCTCGCCTCGGCCATGTTGAGCAGCCTTTCCTGATAGGGCCTGCTGGTGTGAAGCCTTCGCCTCACTTGCTTCTTCGGAGGAGGGGGCGGCGGCGGGGGTTGCGCTTCGTCGAGAGCCGAGTCGGGAGAAGTCGGGTTCGGGTTCGGGTTGGTGCCGCTGGCGGTATCCTTGGCTAGCCTGGAGGAGCTGAGCTGCTTGACGAGGCTGCGGATGTAGGCGCCGGAGAGGTGGGGCTGGTCGTCCTTGGCAGCAGTAGCTCTCTCCATTGCTTCCGAGCTCCTCGTCTTGGAAGAAGGCTTGCTCCTCATGTCGGTTTCAGGAGGAGAGGAGGCAGCAAAGTACACAAACGAACAGAGCACAGCAGGACTTGCTTGTTTGTTTTGTTTTGGCTAAGGAGAGGTCTAGTGATGGGTGGTTATAAATAGTACTTACTGATACAGGAGAGGAGGGACATTCATTCTTGCACAAATCTAAAATCATTGCCAAATTTGGGGGAAAAAAACAATTATATATTTAGGAATGTTTAATAGATCGGAATCTAGATAAGGAATTCAAGATACTTATGTCCCCACTCTAGGGGCTCTAGGATAGGGCTGCTATTTGGATCCGAATAACAAAATTTTAGCATATACCGAACCCGGACCGATTTTACATTACGCGGTTTCGACAGGGCGGGTCCAAATCCAAAGATGGAATGGGCTATTAAAGTTGGAATGAGCTGAACTTAACGGATCCACTTTAATTTTGAATATATTTGGGTGTTATATACCTATCTAGTAAAAAAAAAAAAGTTGGACGGCTACAACCCATCCGGCAATACACATGGATTCGCCCCTGGTTTTTAGAATCGATTTTGGACTGATAGGATTCAGCCTACAAACCTAACTCAATCCTCAACAACATAGGTACCGTTCGGTCTCCAACCGGACCAAACCTAAACTCAATCCACATAAATCTTACTCGATTTCAATAGGGTTATATGTCCGTACCTGGTCCAACTCGAATCAAATCCAATATATGTTGATAAGCTAGATTAGGTTTTAAGACGATAAAAATCTTATGACATCTATATGATATGATCTCATATCGATGAACTGAACCTGACTTAGATTCAATTAAATTATTAGTACTTTTCAAAAAGTAGCAGAAAATAATTTTTTAAAA
Source organism: Iris pallida (assembly GCA_029216955.1). NCBI lineage: Eukaryota > Viridiplantae > Streptophyta > Magnoliopsida > Asparagales > Iridaceae > Iris > Iris pallida. The sequence continues at coordinate 10,245,629 of JANAVB010018993.1, forward strand.
TTGAACTAATTTTCTAAAAATAATTGGCAAGTAGTTAACTAACATTTTTTTTAATTTTTAAAACAAGAAATATCAGGCAGGCCTTTGTACTACGAGTTCATATTTGGGTATATACCAGTAACCATATCCGACCCTCACCAATAACAACCCTACCCTACCCTAAAGTGGGGAGGGGGGAGTGGGTCGGTCATGACTCATGGGGACCACCTGGACCAGCCCCCTTAATGTGGGGCCCACCACCGCAAAATCAAAGAACATTGACGTTGACAGTTGACCCACCCCTAAACTAAGTGGGCCCACAGTGGGAGGTCTTACGTGTCAGGTGCGTGGCGCCACGTGGGAAGCCCCAAGAGGACGAGGGGGAAGGCACCAGCTTGGCATGGAGGTCAATCAGATGGTCCTTTAAGGAAGGTATTATCTCAAATTTATTGGCCCATAATTAGTGATAGGCTTTAGGATGTGGAAGCAGTAAAGGGCAGGGCCTCACCCCTCTCTTACCCTACAAAAACCTATAGGATGGTCCCCTTAATTTGGAGGGATGGAGGGATTGCATTATACCACCACAACTACCACATAAGTCTTCACATGTTCATTATTTCCAAGATAAATACACAAGTAATTCAAGATAAGAAAGAAAGGAGGAGTTGATGTTGTAGTGATCCTCTAGAAAGCTTCAAGATGGCTTGAAAATAAATTAGCAAGGACTACTTGTTCAAGTGGTTAGTGTTTTAAAATTCGAAGCTGGCTGAACATGCCAACTCGTGAAGTAAGTAATTTTTTTGGGACTGGTTTAATATTGACTCACTATTTTTTTCTTCCAAAAATTCGATTAATCTGGTCGACTTGGCCGGTTAGGCCACCGAACCGTCTGAACCAGATAAGTTTTGAATCGATTTGATCCTGACTTTTGACTTTTATTTTGGACTTCACATGCGATCAAAGTTATTATTTTTTTCCTTGACTAATTCTAGTATGGTAAATATGCAGAACTTCTAAGTAGTATTTATGTAGTTATGTATTATAATTAATATATTCAAGATTAAATTATCTTAATGGTACCACAACTACAGCGGTAGGGTGTTTTTGATACCTTAATTTTTCATTGCTCGATTTTGGCATCACAATTTCATAAATTATTTTTTTGAAATATCATTCATCAATTTTGAAGCACATCTAGACCACTTTAAAAGTATATTTTGTAGTACAGAAGCTCAATCTAAATATTTGTATTGTTAGATATTATTTTGAAGTTGTTCCGATATGTTTCAAAATTAACGAATAAAAGAATAATTTATAAAATTGGGATGCCAAAATCAAGCAGTGAAAAAAATAGGGCATGGATATGTATGTAGACCATGAAGTTAATTTATATACGAGAACACAAGGATGGTCACATAATAAATAGGCCAACTTAATTTCCATGATGCCATCTAGAAAACTATCCCACTTCACACCAGCCGCTGGTTAGAAAAAAAGAAGAAGAAATATTTAATTCAAAATAAAATTATATTATTTTGTACTCTCCATCTCTGGTCCTTTTTGTTGTGTTGTAGTAATAAGTAATAATGGGAGAGAAGGCAAAATCGTGTAGTTCCTACTCAATTTCAATCGAACAATCACACCTTAGAAAGACTTTTTGGTTGTTTGGTAGCGGAAAATTTCTTCAAGTTGCTCACTTCTTTTATTTTGATAATGAAAACTCAAGGAAACGTACGTCGGAAACAAGTTCCGTGAGATTGGGTTCTTATCATATCTTAGAATAAATTGGAAAATAAAAATTTACTAGGGGCACTACCAAAAGTCAAAAGTGACATAGACAATCACATTTTGTAAAAAAAAAAATAATTGATCATTTTTTGATATCCAAATTATTCTTCAAAAAATGTAAGATGTTGTCATTTTTTTTTTTTTTATCTTGGACTGTCAGAATCTTGACAATCGTAAGACAAATAGTTTTCTATTTTGAGAAATTTTTAGAAGTTTTTACTATTATTAGACTGCCAAATTTCTAGTTCCAATCACTTTTGGTAGTGCCTCCATTAATTTTCGGAAAATGATGGATAGCTTAATTTTATGCCCTCCATTTCCCCTAGGGGGTGATCATTCGGTTTATTCGATTTCAGCCGAACCGAATTACTCAAAACCGGATAAACCGAGATTCTAAAAATTCAAACTGAAACCGAACCGAATTAACTAAAATCGAAACCAAACCGAACCGAATAATAAATTCGGTTGAAATTAATAGGCGGACCCAAAGTTGAGATCTTGGCCAAATTACATTAAAAATTATAATTTTTATACGCACATTTGTTGAATTTTAAAGTTATGCACAAAGTTTGACTAATTGTTAAATAATCAAAGTTGGAATTCAAAACACATACATAAAAATATTGTTTTTAAAATATACACATTTTAAAATTGATGATATTTATATAATTGTATAATTCTTATTCGTTTTTCGGTTTTGGACCGAAACCGAAACCGAAACCCAGAACCGAAATCAAAACCGAATAAGAAAATTTTGTATTTTAAAACAGAAAATGAATAGATTTTTTTTGAAGCCGAACTGAATCTTTTATTCGGTTCGGTTCGGTTAGATTTTCGGTGCAAAACCGAATAATGCTCACCCCTAATTTCCCCGTCCTCTATCTTAATTAATTAAGAGGTGCTCAACCAAAAATGTTCGGGACATATATAGATCTCCTCCTATTGTTTCGCGAGCTAATCTGAAACTAGGGATAATTGTACATGTTGTGGACCATTTGGTTGATTCCTTCTGATACACATAAATTATAATTGAAACCATTTTACAAGTTGTAGCCAATGGCTGCAAGGAGAGGCATGTCACCGTCACGTGGAGTCGCTGGACCCTACCTTTTCCTCTCCTCTCCGTTGCGACTGCAAAGTGCTAACGGGGAGAGAGAGAGAGAGAGAGAGAGAGAGAGAGAATGGGGCCAACTTGGTTGCTTGCTGTTGCAGGTCGGAAGCATGGGGGAGCGGTGCATGGGTTCGTAGTAGTAGTAGTACCCAGGTGCGGAGCATAGAAATTCATGTTAGGGTCGACTAGGTTAGGCTGAGGTAGTGTGCGAAATTAATGTTTTAAAAATCTGACCGATGATCGAATCAAATTTTTTTGGTATAAGTCGGATCGGAGTTCAACCGGGTTCAACCGGAGTTCAAAGAGACTTAGTTGGTTTGGTTCAAAAAGATAAGAGCATCTCCAACCCTATTGTGACTTTGGAAAAAAGTTAATGCCACATAGGAATGACAAATTTTATTCAAAAGTTCTTCTCCAATGCAATTGTCAAGTCAATTGTAAAGCTTATGTGGCAAAAATTAAAGAAGACATTGTGAAGTTGATTGTCTTGTTCTAGACAATACACTTGACATTGTCTTCTCTTCCATGTCATCAATTATGAATAAAAAATATTAGAAAAAAGAAAGAAGATGAGTAGTTGTCTTAAAAGTTGTTTTGGAAGTTGAAAAAAATACTTTTTATTGTCTTCTCAATACTTTTGCATTGGAGAGAGTTTTTCTATCTCATTGTCTTTTGAGATATAATTTTGCCACATAAACAAGACATTGTCTTGTGGCTCATGCCACATAGGAGCCACCTAAGACTCACAACACTTAACAAGGCAATAGGGTTGGAGATGCTCTAAGAAATCCATATTTACTTTTTTGTTTGGTTTGGTCATTAGTACGATGGTTTGGTTTAATTTTACAACTATAAGGTGTATCAAAACCAAAGCAATAATCAAATGGTCCAAATTCACATGTTACTTTTAAAAAAAAAAAAATTCTTAAAAGCAAAATTGGCCGATTCAATTGTGAACTGGTCCGGCCGGTTCACCGGTTGAACCCCGATTTTAAAAACCGACGGTTCTTTAAAAAACTCGATTTTAGTTGAACCAGACCGTTTTTTTTTTTACATAAACCGGTTGGACCCGGTCCAACCATTTGTCTGGTCCGGTTCTTACAACGCTAGCTGAAACACCTCCTCGAACTGATATAAAACCAAAAAATCAAAAAAGAAAACATACCAGAAATTTTTAATTTTTTTTAGGAGGGGAGGAGTCCACCAAAGCCCTAAGTCAGCATTGTCAGAACCGAACCGGACAAGCGATTGGGCAGGATCTGGCCAATGACTTGAACCAAATTTTTTTAAGAACCGTCAAATTTTTTTTCCAGAACCGGAATTTAACTGGTGAATTGGCCGAACCAGATTACAATTGAACCGGCCAATTTTGGTTTAAATAAAAAACTCAAAAAAGGTGAGATTTGGACCATTTAGTTCTTTGTTTGATTTTAGATCTTATAGTTGTAAAGTCAAACCAAACCAAACATACTAAGAATCAAATCAAACCAAGAAGTACATATAAATATTTTACCTATTTGAACCAAATCAGCCTAAACTAAATCAAGTCTATTTGAACCCCTAGTTGAACTTCGGTTAAATCCGGTTGAATCTCGGTTCGATCTATACCAAAAAATTTCGGTTCAATCATCCGTCCGATTTTTAAAACAATTCCTAAGGTGGCTCTGCACCTGGTAGTACCTGACCTCGTACTTAGCGTGGACCCCACAAGTATTGTCTGTGTGTAGATAAATTATTGGGTGGTCCGGTCTCGTCACGTGACAATGGTGATTGGTGAGCCCGGCCACTAGTTTCTTGACACTTGTCATAATCTATTATACCACTACATTTCTCTTATTTTCTAGGTCAATTTTTTTTATTTATTTCTAATTATATGCCAAGTGAATTTCTATATATTAAATATATTTGTTTACAATTTTTTGAAATTTTTGATGCCAAAATATTATGTCAAATGTCAAGAAATCAGTGGTCGAGTTTACCATTTACCATTGTCACGTGGTGAGTCTGAAACACACAATAATTTCTCCTGTGTGGGGTCCTTCTGTGAGAGGATAGTGTGGGCCATGCATGCGCTGAGGAAAGTTGGCGTCTGCAGATGGAACAGTTGTTGGATCTCTAGATGGAGATGCATGGCCCGAATGTGTACATAAACAACGGCTGTTGCTTCTGCCACCAGGAGGGCACCACTGCGCACCAGAAAGATATGCATTCATTATTCACCTACCATCCCTGCACATGAACGACTCCCACCTCCATTCACTACAAATTACTGAGCTCTATCAGCATTTTAAGCAAATTCAACTACTTTAACTCAATTTTCTGGTTTGACCATGTATAAGATGTGCAGCAAAATCTTTATTTGATTTCCTTATTAATTTGTTTTCTCAACATTCCATTTATATTGACAATGGTGTATTGAAGAAATATAATTTGATCGATTGTAAATAAATGGATCCGTTTACCCCGATCCCTATTGCTATTTTCTTCACTTTAGTCAATGGATTTTTGTCGGATTTCTTTTTATACAAGACGCATTTTCTTAACGAAAAAAGCGGTCTGTCAATTTTGATATTTCTATTCCGTGTGGACCTTTCCTTTCGTAGGATATCTAATCTAGCCAGATAACAAGAAGATCAAGGATCAAAGCTAAAGCAATAGATGAATGGAACTTTACATTCTCTTTTTTGTTTTCGAAGGTGTTTGCCAGGATGATCTACTATTTGTGCGATCTTAAATATTTTACAAATGTGATTTTTTTTTTTAAATTTAGGTCTCCCTATTTTTGAAAAGTACATTCACAAGACCCATTAAATTGTCGTAAAAAAGAACATTTTAAGTATTTGTGTAAGGCCCTTAGAATATCATAAACAAGCTTGGATAGTGGTCATCTCGACTAGAGGTGAGCATTTGTCGGTTCTAAATTGAAAACCGATCTGAACTGAATCGAAATAGTAAATCAGTTCGATTTTCTATAGTACGATTCGGTTTTCGATTTTAGTTTTTGAATTTTTTTTTTTTTTGGGGCTCGGAGTTCAGTTTTTAAATCTTCGAACCGAACCAAACCCGAAAACTGAATTATAAATATTTGAAATTAATCTTTACGATTTTTTTTTAAGTTTTGTTTTTTGATCTCTCCTATCCCTATTTTGTAAATTTATCATATGTCCTCTCAACCATTCTAACTTTATCTTCAATTTGTCTTTCTGATGAATATAGTAGCTTTGTTTTGAAATTCTCAAATGTGATTCAGATGAATATTTTGGGAAAGGAAAGTAATTCATTTCCTTTGTTTGGATGCTAAAGAAAATGAGGAAAGAAATCCCCAAGAGGAAGAAATATAAGAGAATTAGGCTTGTCGTATGCCAGCTGCTGACATATCTAAACTCTTAACAAACATAATTTAAATCATTAATGCCAATGGATATACGAAGCTAGGTTTCTTTCAGACTATCCTCAAGAAGAACCCTGCAGAAGAGTACTAATCCAGGACTCCAGTGAACGCAGCTCTTCATTACTTATCGAATGTCCAAGGTTAGGATAAGCCTGCAATTCCGAAAATAATAGTTATCAGTAACTTTGAAGTATAAATCCGACTAACTGGGCTAAAAAAATTGTAGGTTAACAAGGTCACAATTCTAAGACATAATTACTGACGAAAATTGTGTACATGTGTGAAAGGGTTGGGGGAGAGCAAACTTTGATACAGAAGGAGGTATCAAATTTTTGATACCTCCTTTGTATGACAAGTGGGACCCCTTCTCACTTCGTAAAATGTGTGGACATAAAGTTAGTGGATGTGGCCACTTGTCATACAAAGGAGATATCAAAAATTGATACCTCGTTATGTATCAAAGTTTTACTCGGTTGTGGTGGGTTGAAGGGGGGGGGGGGGGTGGTTGGTTCGTATCACCTTGAATTCACATTTAATGCCAGCCTGCTCTAGAAATGGAGGTCCAGCTTGTCCAGCCGCAAATGGCACCGTACTGTCAGCCATACCATGAGACCACAAGATCGGCGTCTGCAAGATATTTGATCATCATTAACTTTTAAAAATTAGAGAAAACATATTCTAATGAATGTGTGGCAAGTCCAACCGATCATGGATAAAGTATGAAAGAAGAATTATTTAGTTTTAAACAAGGCTGCGTAAAACTACCATGTAAAATGCATCAAAACAGTTGCAAGACAAGTTTATGGTACAACCTATGGTCTTTTGAGTACGAAGAGAAAGTAGAGGACAAGACTTAAGACATATACGAATAGAACTTTGATACAGAAGGAGGTATCAAAGTTTTGATACCTCATTTGTATGACAAGTGGGCCCATCCTCAAACTTTATGTCCACACGTTTTACGAAGTGAGAGGAGGCCCACTTGTCATACAAAGGAGGTATCAAAAACTTTGATACCTCCTTCTGTATTAAAGTTTTCTCCGACATATACAGACTCTGCACACTTAACATGGACATTCCCTGGATACTTCAAGTCATCAAAACCAATGCTATCAAATTTTGAACAGTTTTGTTGGCATTAATTTGGAGATGTCAAAAGTCTAGATCGTGTCATACACGTATCTAAACCATTTGACCATAATGTGAAGACATGAAAGCAAATACATAATTGCAATCATGTCTACATCTACAACCAAGTTATGTCCATGTGTCAGATTTATGGAGGTTATCATGGCGTAACACTTATGAACACAACAGCCACATAACAATGCCTGAAAATGAACCACAATACTAAATAAAACTATTCAACTTTTTTGGCCCTCTAAGCTCTTCTTGTTAATCTACCTCAAATGATAATTCCAAGAAGTCTGAATATCTGAATCTCATTATTTTTTTATTTTTTATTTTTATTTTTTGAAATTCATTCATCTGGAAAGGTTGAATGAAACAATAAAGTTACTCAGCCAACATATTAAATACTTGAGCATGTTTTTGCATGATACTTTGATATGTTAAACAAATTAATTTAATCTTTATCTTCTAGAAATCCTGTAACCTATGCATGCTATTTCCTACTGACTTAGCTCTCCGTGGTGATTTACCTTTCTCGCTTCAGGAGTGATGCGTTCTATGATCGATGAGTTGAAAGGAACCCATCCACTAAACACTCCACCACCGCCCAATGTTTTCGGATAAAGCAATACGCTTGCTAACGTCAAAGCACCTGGCAAAATAATTCAGTTTGTGAGGTAGTTGGAAGCATAAGCCATACATAGAAAATTAAACCAACAAAAATGATGATAAGTTAAGATTGCAACCTCCCTGGCTAAAACCGCAGACAAATATGTTCTTGGGATTTATGCCAGCAGCTATCTCTTTATCTATCATAGCATGAACATTCTGAACAGCTTCAAGTACTCCCTTTTCATTTTTCGGGGATTCCTAATTTGTACAATAAAAAAGAGAGTTACGGCTGGAAATTTTGCACATGAACATGAAAAATGTTGTGCATACATAAATCCCATACCAAGTAACTCTATGTTTATTTCATAATTAATAGCCCTTTTTTACACTTAATGAAATGTGTGTGTGTGGTGGTGGTGGTTGGGGGTGTCGATTCCCACCGTTTAGTCGAGAGAGAGAGAGAGAGAGAGAGAGAGAGAGAGAGAGAGAGAGAGAGAGAGAGAATCATAGAACCATTTATTTGAAGAACATTTTCATGAAGTTAGGTAATAGTCAGGTTTAATCAACTCCATGTACCAATTGCTCATGTGTTTTACCCGTTAGAACCAGCCAGCTGCAAATTGTCCCGACCATCAATCAGAAAAGGCAAATATAGGGTAGGGAAAACCTCTAACTCTAGTTGGGGAAAGACAAAAAGATCTATGAAGATCATAAAGCCAATGAGCCCGTTTGTGAAGTATTAAATCATTTACTATTTCATGGTAATCAATTAGCATGAATTCATAAGAAAATCATGATTAATGAAAAGAGACCGACTATCAAACATATGAAAGATAATTTTTGTTACCATGACTACCAACATACTAAAGTCTAAAGGATGATATACATGTTTACATAAATCCCACCATACAAACGCGTTGGACAGTTTATACATAGTAGAACCCAAGTGTCCTTTTTGTTCAATTATTATTTCCTTATTGTGGGAGTACAATTATAATTGTACACTGGTTTTTGTTGATACATTTGGTGCAACTGCAAAGTGGTATATGTTTTGATGCATCAATGCTAATATCACTAGACAGCTGTAATGAGGCTTCACATATATCAGAAATGCCTGTAACAATATCATCATGATGTTCGCACCAAGAAGTTTTGTGAGACTTGACAATCACTTTTTGAGTTAAATTTAGTTCCTCAGTGACCCTCCAAGTCTGCAATCAAGCAACCAATCACCTTGACTTTGCTGGTTGCTATTGAAGATTCTTAATCGCTAGACACCCGCAACAAAGCCAGACTGAAACCGTACGAGGCAGGGACAGGGACGGAATAAAGATTAAGTGATGAGGCGGGCCAAGAACATAAGCACACATAGTCCTAAAAGTTCAATAGAGGCAGATACACTATATAATTCAGAAATTTGAAATTTTACACTAGAAATTTTCAAAATTTTGAGAAATTGTGTGGGTGGGTGGGGTGGGGTGGGTTGGGGGGGGGGGGGGGGGGGGGGGTGGTCATGGCCCTCACGAGGCCATAATGTAGCTCCATCCCTGGTTCGGGGCATATTTTTGAAGCTATTATGTTGTTTCCACTAGCACTAAGATTGTATTAAACAGGTATATTTTTAGCATAGTCACTGAAACATGAATCTCATAAATGAGTTTTACTAATTACAGGTTGACTAGGTCTGGTTTTAAAAATGTTTGACTATTACAGGTTTATCTCCTCATTTCTACCACATCTTTTGTTGAGATTGATAATCTCTAGCACCTGCCTCAAGTCCCTTCCAAGATCATTTTGTTTTTGCAAACAAAATGGCGACTCTGCTGGGGACGACTTTCTCCTCCGACGAGGAAGTGACAACTCAATGTGACGCTGCGTCTATCGGAAAGACGCAGAAGACGCTGGTTGTGAAGGTCAACCAGACTGCCTACGAAGCGAATCAACTCTGGGGCTACTCGTCGCACTGTGGCCTCTGCCAAGAGCAAGGTCCATTCAGTGTGGACCCCGAAGTCCTATGCGCAGCCTGTTGTTTCGTCTAACAGGAGGCCAGTATCCACTTCTGCTCCTGCGCAATCCATCACCCTTTCTGCTAAAGCGCAATCCAGAGCTCCTACAGCCCATGCGCAGCACACTACTCCTTTTGCCACAGCGCAATCTACAACTTATGCTGCTATGGCAAAGTCCAAGACCCCTCTCCCTCTGGCGCAGTTAGCGACCTTTGTCCCTCCTGCGCAATCCACCACTCCTTCAACCAGAGCGCAACCTAAGCCCTCTATAGTCAAGGCTTCACTTGCTGCTTCTTCCAGAACACATGTTGCACTTCCTGCTTGTTCTATGGCCAAGGAGCCCTCTGTCATCATCTCCAGAGGGCAAGTTGCTGCTTCTTCTGTTCCTGCGCAACCCATAGGGGGTAGTCTTTTGACTATTCTTCCTCCGTCTCAGCACAAACGGAAAGGCCCTTGGGTCTTTTCTCAATCTTCCGTAGTCCAAAACTTGAAAAACAACAGAGGGAAACGCTCTTTAGCCAACCCTTCTTCACAAAATAAAGGAAAAGGCCCTTTGATCTTTTTTCAGTCTTCTCCGGTTTTTACCTCGGAAGATCCATCTGAACATGCCTCGGCACCAAACAATACAAAAACTCTCTCAAACAAGAGTTCTTCTTTCCTTGCTAAAGAGAAGAATATTGATCAGAGAGGCATTTTGCCTACTCCAGTAGCACACTTCCAAGATCTCCCAACTCTTCGGATATCCCGCTCAAAGCAGGGAAGATTGCTAGTATCTCAGACAGAAGCTCCTGGGGGTGAATTTGCCGATTTACGAACTTATCTCAATAAACGCAAGCAACCAATGCCGAAGGCGAACTTGCATCAAAAACAAACTTCCAGGAGGAAAAATCCTGATACCTATGCCAACGAGTTGAGTACTTCTCTGTATACTCACGAGACAAAGCATCTGAAGAATCGGAATCATGTTCCGAATGTCGTCAAAGATCTTCGGGAACACCTCAAGCAGAAGCGGAACAACACCTCCAATCCAACCATTGGAACACCATTATAATCACAAGGTGGTTATCAAGTGTTGTTGCCAGACGACAAAACGATATGTCTTCGATCGTTTAACTTCTGAACCAATGTCAGAAGACGAAGACAAGGTGCTCTATGCCTCTGTAAATATGGCTTCCCGAGACACTGGGGGTAGGAAGTGTTCAAAGCACGACAAACCCCGTAAGCCCAGTCAACGATATCTGGATTTACTCCATGAATCCTCTGAAGGAGTATTCCGACACACCCGATCCCGAAGTCGAGACACAGTCGGTCGTAGGAATCTTCTCCAAGATCCTTCTGGTCACTTCTCCATTTCTCACTCAGGGGATGATTCTTTCTCTGATTACGATGCATATAGCGAAAGCTCTGAGCAGACAGTGTCTTCTACTGTACCCAGAGAAGTTTCAGCCTATGTTGTTACTGAAGATCCAGACGCTTCTAGTTCGACGAGTCAAGAGCAACGAATCGCCGCACTGGAAGATAAATTGAAGACCATGGCTGAAATGATCACAAGTATGCATACTGTTATCATAGCTCAACATACAGTATCACCGACTGCACCTACTGTAAATCCCGAGATTATAGCATCATCGGTGCCTGTCAATGCAGGTCTGGGGGTACCGTCTCCTCCTGTAGCCTCAATACCTATTCAAGTTACACCCAGTCATTCAGGGGCTGGGGGTAGTGCTTACCATGTTGTTCCTCCTCCTAACCCGGGAAGCCAGCCTATTACTTCTCCATCCTCAGGAGATGCCAATGAGGCTATAAAACTACTACGTAATCAGTTCGAGGCCTTCAAAGAGAAAGACGGTCTACAGAGGCTGAGGATCAAACAACCTTATCCGGCAGAATGGAAGGAAGTCCCATTCCCTCCAAAATACAAAATTCCTACAATCACGCTGTTTGACGGCAGCACTTCTCCGAGTCAGTTCATTAACCATTTCGAGGTAATGACTGTCCAGCTCCAGCCAAGCGATGCTCTTCTTACCAGAGTCTTCGTCGGTTGCTTAGCCGGCACAACATATGATTGGTACCGCAGCCTGCCTGACGGCTCTATCACTTCATTTGCCGGGCTCAAGCAGATGTTCCTGGAACGATTCTACGAGGGTATCAACGATATGACTATATCCGCCCTCAACAAGATCAAGCAAAGACATAATGAAACTACTGAGAGTTTCATTGAACGATTCCGCCGAGAAGCACTCAAAATGCCTCCCGGAACCCCATCTGTCGTAACGATAGACACTTGTAAGTCAAACTTGTTGCCTATCATCAGCATGTGGACGGGATCAACACAGTTCCAGGACTGGCCGTCATTCATCGTCAATGCTAAAGCAGCTGAAGTTAGCGCTGAGAAGTTCAAACAGTTGGGAATACACATGTCTAACCCTGATCGAGATGAGCCTTCTGCATCCGGTAGCGGTAATCGCCAGAATAACCGCAAAGGCAAAGAAACCTTGAACATCAACCTCAAGAGCAAAGAATCTTTAGCCGTTAATGTGGCTCAACCCACGTCTACCTCTGCTCCTTCTGCACCTCCACCAAAAGAACCTCGTCCAAAAGTAGAGTATTCCTTTGATGAAAATGATACAGCAAGCATCTTCGACTGTTTGCTTAAAAGCAATAAATTGCAACTCCCTGACCCGAAGAAGCCTGACGAAGTCGGTAAGACTGACCACCCTAAGTATTGTGTTTATCACAGGTTCATAGGGCATCATACTCGGACATGCTATGTGCTCAAAGGCAAGATTCAAGAGTTGGTCAACGTCGGTGTCATCACTCTCCAACAGGATGAAAAGACCGTTACGGCCAATATGATTTCTGTACAGTTCGGTGATTTTCCGCCACAAGTGGTGCAGAGTGGCATCATCCCCATTCCCAGGGCCACTCTGGAGATTGAAAATCTTTCTTCTCCACGAAGTGAAGGTCTTGTCCCCTTATCCCTTGATAATGGCGAGATCATGTGGATTCATCCTGATCTTGTTTCAGATTTCGAAGTTCCTTCTTCCTCCAAGCAAAAAGAACGCTCCAAGGGCAAGACAAAGAGCTGCAATATGGTATCTTTTGACCCCATAGTTGAAGAAGAAATCCTATTGGGCACCAAATCAGGGAAAACCTATCTACGGGAGCATCCTGAAATTCAGGAGGATCCTGTTTCGTCTTCCGAGGCTGTTCCAGTGCAACCTGTCTCTACAGAGGGCATCCCTTCTACATCATTACCGGTTGTGGAACCAACTCTTCCTAAACCGACAGCAGCCGACAAAGGCAAACAACAAGTCCGCTTCGACAAAGTTTTGAAGAAGTCTTCCCCCTCTGGACTTGAAAAGCCATATAACTTTGACATATTGGCTCAATTAGCCAACACACCAGCCAGGCTATCCATCTTCGAGCTCTTACGCCTCTCTAAAGAAACTCGAGAAACACTGAGTGAGGCTTTGATGCAGGCAGACACTTGCCTAACTCTTCTCAAGAAACCTGAGTCAGAACCTGTCTCTTGTCTCCACTGTCACAGTGTGCTGGAATTAATTCCAAACATCACCTTCACACAAGATGACATGTTGATGGAAGACAATCGACATGACCGTCCTCTCTACTTTACAGGATATGTCGACACCATGAAGGTTGATCGTATTCTGATAGATCCAGGGTCAGCACTCAGTATCATGCTGAAGACGACGTTGGATGCTCTAAAGATTCCAGTGCATAGCCTCTCCGGCACTATCACCACCATCCTGGGATTCAACCAGGGAAGAAGTGAACCTTTAGGCAAGATACGCTTAAAGCTCCAAATTGGCAATCTTCGCACGAAGGTGACCTTCTACATTATAGACAACCATGGTTGTTGCTACAATGCTCTTCTAGGGAGACCATTCCTTCATGAACACAACATTGTTCCTTCTACTCTCCATCAATGCTTCAAATACGTTGATGACAAAGGAGAAGTCCAAAAAGAAGTTGTGGATCTCTACCCGTTTAAAGGCGTTGAAGCATATTGCAACGACGCTCGCATGTACAAAGAAGAGTTTATGAAGGTAGTATTAGCCATGGACGGTGAGGAAGAACAAGAAGCAGTGCCCAATGACACTCTCATCATACATGTCAAAGAACGTGTTTCTCATCCTCAATCCTCCAAACCACTGGCTATTCATCTGCCAGCCCAGAAGCAATCAACTGGTGATAATCAAGATAAAAGGGAACTCACCTCTTCTGAGCCGTTGGTTATCGACTTACGTCGTAACAAGGATAAAAGGGAGCTCACCTCTTCCGAGCCACTGGTTATCGACCTCCGTCGTAACAAGAATAAAAGGGATCTCACCTCTTCTGAGCCGCTTGTTATCGACCTTCGTCGCAACAAGCCTAAACCTCCTTGCTCTTCTGTTCCTCCTCTTGTAATCGATCTGACCAAGCCGGCTAAGGCTAAAGGTCCTGTTGTAAATATGGATGTACAAATCAATAAAAAAGCATCTACTTTCCAGTATACTGATGTCATTTATCATACTAAATGCTATTTGGATATGCTAGACAGCTTTCAGTCATTTACAATAGGGGTCGTACAATCCCTTCAGACGGAAGTATTATTTGAACATCCATATGACTCATATTTTGTTGTCCCTTCTCGAAAGAGAGGTGAGAGTCCAATACTTTTTAGTAAAGGGCCAGAACAAAAATTCAGCTATACGGATGATAGCAAAAATAACGATATGGGACATCTCCAACTTCGTCGTTATAGTCAACAATCAAAAGACATTATCCGAAAAATGGGTTATGACTTCAAGAATGGTCTCAATTACGGTAAGGGTCGACGAACTCCTATCCGTACGATTGTTCCGAAAGGAAAATCAGAGATGTACTACAGCAGGATGAAAAGAGGTCTCGGATATACTTCACCTCCGATCTTATCTCCAGAAGTCTCCGAATCCGATAATGAGGAATGCTCTAACTTTTCTGATTCCAGATCATGGGATTCTGACACCAGCATCGGTCAAGTTCATCGATTGATCGTATCTTCTAACATGGTCTCCGCTGAACTCCCGGAAGGCTATGATGAGGATATCGAAGAAAATCCCGAAATAGATCCTTGGGTTCAACGAATGGATACCCAATGGGAACTCCGATTCGAACAACAGGAACCTCCTACCGAAGATCAATTGGTTCAAATTGATGTAGGAGAAAACGGGTCACCTCGTCCAATATTCATCAGCAAGAACCTCCCAGAGGCGGATAGGCAAGAATTAATTCTTCTTATTCGAGAATATATTAATGTCTTTGCTTGGAATTATGAAGATATGCCAGGTTTAGATCCCAAAGTTGCTACTCATAAACTGAATATTTTACCTAATGCAAAGCCAGTCAAACAGCAGCAAAGGCGATTCAAGCCAGAAATGATGGACGTAATTGATGATGAAGTCAAAAAGCTCATAGCTTGTGGCTTTATTCGAGAAGAACAACATCCAGATTGGGTAGCCAACGTCGTCCCAGTCTTGAAGAAAACTGGCAAAGTTCGAGTTTGCATCGACTTTCGGGATCTTAATGAAGCTTGTCCAAAGGATGAGTTTCCTCTCCCTATTACAGATGTCATGATCGACAACACTTGTGGGTTTGAAAGGATATCCTTCATGGATGGATTCTCTGGATACAATCAGATTCGGATGAACCCTGAAGATGAAAAACATACTTCTTTCCGCACCCCTCGCGGAGTCTATTGTTACACTGTGATGCCATTTGGTCTCAAGAACGCTGGTGCAACTTACCAACGAGCTATGAGTACCATCTTTTGAGATCATCTACGCAAGACTGTCGAATGTTATGTCGACGATATTGCTGTCAAGAGTCGTCTAAAGGAAGATCACATCCAAGATTTAAGAACTATCTTCAATCTAATGCGCCAACATCAACTAAAAATGAATCCCACCAAATCATTCTTGGGTGTCTCTAGTGGTAAATTTATTAGCTTCGTCATTACCTCTAAAGGTATACACGTGGATCCTGAGAAGATCAAAGCCATTCAAGAGATGCGTCCTCCATGCAACTTAAAAGAGCTACGAGGATTCCAAGGTCGACTTGCGTACATCAGGAGGTTCATTTCAAATCTGTCTGGACGTTGTAGACCGTTTACTCAATTAATGAAAAAGGGTGTATCTTTCGTTTAGACTGAAGAATGTCAACAAACATTTGATGATATAAAGCGGTATCTGATGAACCCACCAGTTTTAGTGCCACCAATCTCAGGCATATCATTCTTAATGTATGTCCGTGCTATGGATCATTCATTGGGTGCTTTACTTGCCCAGAAGAACAAAGAAGGCCATGAACAAGCCATCTACTATCTTAGTCGTACTATGATTGGTGCTGAACACCGTTATAGTCCGGTTGAGAAAGAGTGCCTAGCTCTTATGTTCGCTGTTCAAAAGACTCGGCATTATATTATTGGTCAAACCATTCACGTCATTTTCCGAGTTAATCCTCTTCGGGTACTGATGAAGAAGCCCAGCATACTCAATTCTCGACTGGCTACATGGGCCATTCTGCTAGCTCAATACGACATGGTTTATGTTCTGCAAAAGTCTGTTAAGGGTCAAGCACTGGCTGACTTTTTAGCAGCTCATCCTGTTCCGGAGACATCTATGCTTTATGACGAAATTCCAGATGAAACATTGGAATCAAACATGATCTCGGAAGAATTTCCTACCTGGCGTCTGTTCTTCGACGGAGCGTCCCGGATCGGACCAAATGGGACCATTGCTGCATGAGTTGGAATTGTACTAGTCTCTCCAGAAGGATTAGCTATCCAAAGAGCTTATTCCTTAAATCAGCCGTGCTCTAACAATGTGGCTGAATACAATGCCTTGCTCATTGGACTCCAATTAGCTAAACAGTTGGAAGTCGAATATCTTGAAGTCTATGGCGATTCTAAACTGGTTGTCAATCAGGTTAGAGGAACATACGAAGTTCGCCATCAAGATCTAGTGCCATATCATGAAGCTGCAATTTATATGGCTACATCATTCAAGGCTTTCTTCATTGAATATGTCCGACGAGCTTGCAATACTGAGACAGATGCTTTAGCTAATCTCGCAGCAGTCTTAGCAATTCCCGTCAAAAGACAACAAGTGGTTGTTGTTTCCAACAGAGAGTTGTTCTGCATTGAAAACAATCGCAACATTGAGTTCAGTAACTTTGCTGAAGTCAATGTTATCAATGAAGATTGGAGAGCTCCTTTCATCGACTTCGTAGTTCATGACATACTTCCTGAATATCCTAAGGAGGCTACGAGTATTCGTCGACGATCTCTTCGATTCTACTACAATCAGACTACCAAGACTCTCTATCGACGGACTTATGACGGCCTACTCTTGCGCTGTCTTGCTGGTGATGAAGCAAAGCAGGTATTGCGTGAAGCTCATGATAGTGTCTGCGGAGCACATCAACCCGGCCCTAAACTACAGGATCGTATCCGACGAATGGGTTACTACTGGCCCTCTATGGTGTCTGATGCCATCGAATATGCAAAGAAATGTCGAGCCTGTCAAGTCCATGCAGATTTCATCCATCAACCGTCGGAATTCCTTCATCCGACTGCTGCTTCCTGGCCTTTTGAAGCTTGGGGTATGGATATTATAGGTCCTATCAATCCTCCTTCTTCTAAGAGACATCGGTTTATACTAGCAATAACTGATTATTTCTCCAAATGGGCCGAAGCTATACTATTGGCTGAAGTCAAAACCAGCAGCGTCATCAACTTTGTCAAACACCATGTTAGTTACAGGTTTGGTGTACCTCGACGAATCATTAACGACAATGGACCTCAGTTCATCAGTCAAAAGTTCATAAGGTTCTGTGACGATCATCGGATTAACAATGTCGCTTCTACAACTTACAACCCGGCTGCTAATGGCTTGGCTAAAGCCTTCAACAAGACTATTATCAAACTCCTTAAAAAGTTTGTGTCTACTAACAAACGAAATTGGAGTGAAAAGCTTGGAGAATGTCTATGGGCCTACCGTACTACGGTCCGCAACCCCACAGGCTGTACACCTTTCTCTCTAGTTTACGGTTGTGAAGCAGTTCTACCTCTGGAACTTCGAATTTTATCTTTGAGAATTGCCATCGCTAACGAACTTACTACGGAGAACAATGATCTTCTTCGACTTCAAGAACTGGAGGCGCTCGACGAGAAGCGGCTATTGGCTCAACAACATATTGAATTATATCAAGCCCGTATCTCGAAGACTTTTAACCGCAAAGTTAAAATCAGAGCCTTTCAGAAAGGAGAACTCGTTCTAACAGTCAGACGTCCTATGACTATGACTCACATGAGCAAAGGCAAGTTTGATGCGAAATGGGAAGGGCCTTATATCGTGAGTAAAGTCTTCTCAAATGGAGCCTATCAACTCACAGAGCTGGACGGTCGAGTGGCGATGATGCCTATCAACGGCAAATTCCTTAAAAAGTACTATGTATGAATGTGAAAGGGATTTCTTGTAAATACGACAAGACAGTTCATAAATAAATTTTGATTTTATTTCATCATAAACGATGTTACATGATATCAAGGACGAGAATCACTATCGTCCCTTTTAAAGACAGGACGAGGACCACTGTCGTTCTTTTCAAAAATATAGTCGGCAAAAGAGCCGAGGACATCCTTGCTCGATTTCACTAGAAACGCGCAAGCGGCCATCCTCATAGCCTCCTCTTCTTCAGTCTTCCATGGCTCAACTAGGAAGTCCAAGATATCTTGTGGCGGCTTGGGTGCAGACGAACCTTCGCCCGTCTCCGTCTGCTTTGGCTGGGTTGGCTCGGCTAGACGTTCCTCAGCGACTTCTTCGACCTTTGGGATGATCTCAGCCTTCTTGGACGCATCTCCAGACGACATTTTGTGTTAAAATTGAAATTGATCATTCCATCTACATTTCTGTTCTACTTATAATCAGAGATTCTGGAGACAGTCGATTACGCGAACCGAAGCGACGTACTCTTCACAACATTCATTCCATTCATCTGACGGTTCATCCGTTCATTCCATTCATCCGACGGTTCATCCGTTCATTCCATTCATCTGACGGTTCATCCGTTCATTCCATTCATCCGACGGTTCACCCGTTCACCCATTCACGCCATCCAATTGACGGTTCATCCGTTCATCCCGACGATTCACTTCGTTCATACATTCTGATGACTCATCCGATCATCTATATCAACAACTTGTCACGTATTTATTACCTCTGATTAAGTTGTCTACCGAAATAATAATATTCAAAAAAAATTATATTTCTGCCATGTCCACATTACCTCTGAGCAGATATAATGAATGTAATTATTTTCTAAATCAAGAAATATATGTCTTGAACCTCTGAATATATTTTCTATCGCTATTATTTATATCCGTAACGGGATATGCAACAAATAATAGAGCCACAAAATAGTGTTTTTTCATTGATCAAGATAAAAGACGTTACAAAAAGACATATCACAAAGAAGAAAATACAGAAAGTTTTCTTCTTCAGCCGGAGGGGTCATCAGATTAGCTATCTGCTGCTTCAAGGTGTGGAGTCGTTCATCACGAGAATCCAGCACCCGCCTTCTAGCCTCTGCCATTCCAGATTCAGCATCAAATGTTGACAAGGTCACTAGTCGGCGAGCGATTTCATCCTGATGAAACTTGACAAACTCATTCTTCTCATGAGTCAGAATGTCCAGTTGCTGAACTGCAGCTTGATGCTGTGTGGTCTCTTCTTCAAGAGTAAGTTGAACGATTCTCAACTCCTCTTGAAGTCGAGCAAACTCTGCCTTCAGATCAACAACCTTCTTCTCTTTCTCCCCAGCAGAGTCGTCATTTTGTTTGCAAAAACAAAAGTCTTTTATTTCACAAACTTTAAAGAATAGTACAAGAGTACAATGAATTCTGGAAAAGTACAACTGTAGGAATCCGATCTGAAGACGATCGCTTTATCCCTTGGACTATGTGAACTTTGAAGATGATAGCCTCTGAAGAATGCAGCAGCACTTGGACAAGAACTCCTGATCTCTGATGATCTTTAATAATGATCCTCCATAATGATGAACTTGAAACCCTATTTATAGAAGTCTAGAAATAACTATTTTGTAGTTATTCTGGATTGCGCACAATGAACTGCGCCGGAGACAGACTGCGCAGACTGCAAATTGTGTTGGCTTATATGCAGTTGCTCGATCGTGGGCTAAATGTATTTAGACGTGTGGCATTATTTGATTAAAATGCGCTTGGTCGTGTACAGACGGTTGCCACGTAGCGAGCAATTGATGGCATGTAAGCCACGTAATAAATGTCAGTTATCTTCAACAAGTTTGATGGATCGCGCCACTTGAATAGCGCTAGCATCAAACTGCGCTGTCAAACTGCGCTGAGGTTGGACTGACATACTGCGCTCAGGTTGGACTGACATACTGCGCTCGGGCATTGGCGCAGTTTAGCCTAGCGCGGTTGGTTTATAGCGTTGTTCATGTTAGCGCGGTTCATTGATGGTTGCGCAATTTGGACTTCTGTGCTTTATTTGATGGGTGCACTAATAAAGCACAAAAGTCCAAATTGCGCAACCATCAATGAACCGCGCTAACATGAACAGCGCTATAAACCAACCGCGCTAGGCTAAACTGCGCCAATGCGCTTGCACCCATCAAATAAAGCACAGAAGTCCAAATTGCGCAACCATCAATGAACTGCGCTAACATGAACAGCACTATAAACCAACTGCGCTAGGCTAAACTGCGCCAATGCCCGAGCGCGCTATGCTGACGTGGCAACGCCATCATTACCTGACAAGAAGATCAAATCTTCTGACAGCCTGACAGTCCGAAAAGCGAGGAGTCTGTTCGTTTCTCGTGCAGCACGGTGCTCGAGAACAGCTGTACAGTCCAGCGCAGTCTGCCAGTCCAACATGAGCGCAGTCTGCCAGTCCAACCTGAGCGCAGTATGCCAGTCCAACCTCAGCGCAGTTTGACCAAGTCCGAATCCTAGCGCTATCCATTGACTAGAAGGGAGCGCAGTCTGAAGCTAGCGCTATTCAAGTGGCGCGATCCATCAAACTTGTTGAAGATAACTGACATTCACTACGTGGCTTACATGCCATCAATTGCTCGCTACGTGGCAACCGTCTGTACACGACCAAGCGCATTTTAATCAAACAATGCCACGCGTCTAAATACAGTTAGCCCACGATCGAGCAACTGCCTAAAAAGCCAGCGCAGTTTGCAGTCTGTCATTGGCACAGTCCATTGTGCGCAATCCAGAATAACTACAAAATAGTTATTTCTAGAACTCTATAAATAGAGTTTCAAGTTCTTCATTATGGAGGATCATTTATTAAAGATCATCAGAGATCAGGAGTTCTTGTCCAAGTGCTGCTGCATTCTTCAGAGGCTATCGTCTTCAAAGTTCACATAGTCCAAGGGATAAAGCGATCGTCTTCAGATCGGATTCCTACAATTGTACTTTTCCAGAATTCATTGTACTCTTGTACTATTCTTTAAAGTTTGTGAAATAAAAGACTTATTTTTGCAAACAAAATGGCGACTCTGCTGGGAACGACTTTCTCCTCCGACGAGGAAGTGACAACTCAATGTGACGCTGCGTCTATCGGAAAGACACAGAAGACGCTGGTTGTGAAGGTCAACCAAACTGCCTACGAAGCGATGATCAACTCTGGGGATACTCGTCGCACTGTGGCCTCTGCCAAGAGCAAGGTCCATTCAGTGTGGACCCCGAAGTCCTATGCGCAGCCTGTTGTTTCGTCTAACAGGAGGCCAGTATCCACTTCTGCTCCTGCGCAATCCATCACCCTTTCTGCTAAAGCGCAATCCAGAGCTCCTACAGCCCATGCGCAGCACACTACTCCTTTTGCCACAGCGCAATCTACAACTTATGCTGCTATGGCAAAGTCCAAGTCCCCTCTCCCTCTGGCGCAGTTAGCGACCTCTGTCCCTCCTGCGCAATCCACCACTCCTTCAACCAGAGCGCAACCTAAGCCCTCTATAGTCAAGGCTTCACTTGCTGCTTCTTCCAAAACACAGGTTGCACTTCCTGTCATAAGTACTTCAAGTTACGAAACTTTTCTAACCACAAAAATCCATTTTATGATAGTAAGTCATTCACTTAGTAGGAAGATTAGTTGAAAATTTTGGAGATGAAGAGAGGTCAACATGGCTTTTCACTATTGACTTAGAAAAAGCTTATGATGGAAGACCAAGGGAGATAATCTGACGGGCGTTGGAGCGTTTTAAAAATGTTGACTATTACAGGTTTATCTCCTCATTTCTACCACATGTTTTGTTGAGATTGATGATCTCTAGCACCTGCCTCAAGTCCCTTCCAAGATAAAGGGGGTTTGTCTTTTGTCTTGTTTTATTTTATTGGAAATGCATCATTAATTACTTCGTAAAGCTTTCTCCTCCTCAATCATAAGTACTTCAAGTTACGAAAATTTTCTAACCACAGATATCCATTCTATGATAGTAAGTCATTCACTTAGTAGGAAGATTAGTTGAAAATTTTGGAGATGAAGAGAGGTCAACATGGCTTTTCACTATTGACTTAGAAAAAGCTTATGATGGAAGACCAAGGGAGATAATCTGACGGGCGTTGGAGAAGAAACAAACCTCTAGTAGGCTAGTAGCTATATTGAGACTATAAAAGATAAGTATGATGAATAACAACAACCATGCGACAACTTGAGATACCACACCATTTTTCATCATTATTGGCTACATTGATGATTTGCACTCAGTTTGCCTCTTTGCACTAAATATGAATGAATTAGTTTAGCATATTTAAGATGAGTTTCCATGGGGTATGATGCTTGTTAGAGATAATGGGTGTGTCTGAGTGTGGGTCGATGTAGACTACGTTCATTCCTACATTGATAGACTTGTGTGTGTGTATTCAAATGACTCAATGAAATCATCCCATTAGTTCCAATCTAGTGCATTTTCCACATGGTACTAGAGCAGTGTGATCCTGATCCTTGCTCTAAATCAATTTCCAAAGAAATCTAACCTTAAAACTCTAGCCTCCTTCCCTAATCCTTCCATCTTCTCCTCTTTTTATTCTCTAATCCAAGAAACAAAGAAAACCACACTAAAAAAATCCAGGACCCTTCTTCTTTCATGTCTTCTCCCACTGTACCTCTCTTTTTTTACTCAACCTTCCCGACGCACGAAGTAGCCTTCATCTCATCTCCCCTCCACCAAACCGATCTCTTCCAAAACAATCAGCTACTTCTTCCGCTTCTCTAATATGAGTCTGAAATGAAGCTTCTACATTTGCATCCTCGTGCCTTCCTCTGCTATTACTATCTTTGGTCATGTTTCGACCTAAACTACTGTGACTTTGTTGATGGTGTTATGTTAGTTTACTAATGCAATTGGTTATACTATGGTGTTTACCTTTTCTAGTTTTTATTTCTACTTTATGTAACAAGCTGGACATGTTTCACATTATCCAGCTTGAGAAGGAGTGTTTGGAGATAATGGGTGTGTTTGAGTGTGTGGGTGTATGTAGTCTATGTTTAGTGCCACATTTGATATACTTCTACGAGAAAGGGTCACCTCCTCGTGCGGGTGTAAGTAGTATATGTACTCAAAACAGTCAAATGAAATCATCAGGTGTATCTAGTATATGTACTCAAAGCACTTAAATACTCAATGAAATCATCCAATTATTCCTAATTTAGTCTACTTTCTACGATGCTTACTAATATAGGAGCTGAAAAGGGTTAGCTTCCGAAAAGAATTGTGAAGAAAACTTTGGGTTTTAAAATAAGTAGGATGAAACAAAGCACCAGGAAGGAAATTCCTCAATACAGTAATATAGAGTTCCACTATAATCTATCTGAAGGCTATTCGTCCAATGCTGAAGATCAGCATATATAACTATCCCATCGTGCGTAAGTATAATATCTCAGATTAATAAACCTCGTGCATATCTTTCTAACGAAAGAGAGACAATGAGTAACTTACAGGGTTCACAGGTATCTCGTGAATATCAAACCATGAGGGCATGACAGCTCCATCTGTAAGGACAAACAAACTATAAAATGGAGGAGATCATAATAGATCAATATGACTAAATGAAAGTACATATGGATGTTATAACAAACTTATCAAATAGTTTACTTGTCTAACAAAAGGAGATAAAAGTTTTCTATAAAGAAATTTGCTTCTAACTATTCAGAAATGAAAAGACAAAATTTTCCTGAGGAATGTGAATATAACACAGTTTTCTCTTTGGATTAACGTGTCATAGAAACTAAAGCAATTCCTTGTAGAAAAGTGTTATCGTTACCTCTTCATCTACACTCTTTGTTACTGCATTAGTTTAGACTCCTTAACCGAAAAGGTAGATAGCCCCAACTAGCTTGGTTTTACAGCAAGGCCCTCTTTTTCTCATAGCCATAGAAATATGCAAACAGCACATAGGCTTGGCGTTGTCATGTTAGCAGTCGATCATAAGAACTTTGCTATTTTTATGGAGCTTTCTTGTGCTCCATACTAATTCTATTTCTATGAGCAAATGCTTGAAGGATGATGGTGATCAATAGCAACTTGCCATGCCATTGATGTCCAACAATTTCATTTGATAAACTTCAATCTGATTTTGGGACAAAACTAAGGGAACCTTTTTTTTTTGAAGAATCAAAACCCTAGTAGCCAATTCACAACATTATGTGGGTGCAGACGAAGTAGGATGAAATGGATGGCCAGGCACTTTAAATTATTGGCTGGCTGGCTAGAAAACGAGTTATTTGTATTTACTCCCCCACCCACCCCAATTGCTAATCGAAATAGAGTTACCCCCCCCCCCCCCCCCCCCCCCCCCCCCCCCACCACCCAACAACCACCCCAATATTTAACTGAATTACTAATACACCCCCCCCCCCCCCCCCCCCCCCTTCCACAATTTCATATAGTTAGCAAGTATAATTTGTAGTTACCATGCACTCACATTATTTAACACTAGATTGGGGGTGGGGTGGGAGGGAGGGGGTGTGGGGTTCTAATAAAATTGGGAAGGTAAATACAAATAACTCTTAGAAAACCTTCCTTTATCATTCTGAGCACCACAAAGTCAATAAATGAGATGTGCCTACAAACTTTCATAAGAATGTGATACATTGATTAAAGCATGTATAAATATCTGTTGCTGACAGACATCACAATTACCAGACAGTCTAAAGAAGGAAGAAAAGCAAAGAAGAAAGGACAAAACTATATATAGAACAAGTTCATGGGACAGTGAACCTATATGACACATGTTCTTTTCTATTCGAGAGAGAATACGACACGTATATGTTACTAAAGAGAACCATTATACAAACCATTCTGAAATTTATACTGCTTATTTCTATCCTAGACCACATCCATAGGGAGGTAGAAATGGAAAGTAAACAATTGAAGGAAAGGGTATCTAGCGATCAACCAATTCACCACGTATGCATCATTTACTATCATTATCACCCTATTACATCAGCCAAACAGAGGCATATGTGTAACAAGTATCTTCAAAGGTGCCAAACGAACCCCTTCATCGACCCGCCAATATGAGACCACAATTGTTGCAGGCATCATATTGTTTCCCATTAATGATTGACAGAAGCCCTTTTCTCTCATGTATTGTCATGGACGGCCAGTTGCCTATTCTTCCAATACCTTTGAAAAGCTAATTAGTAATGCATACATTAGCATGAAGGAGAGAAGATGATAGTAGCTCCTCAGTGCCATCATGCACGGAAGAATTATCATATTTGAGATCAATATTTCTCCTTTTCTTATTGCTATCTTCAAGATAGTATAAATTTATCATATATAACTCCCAGGAAAAAAAAAGTTAAATTTATCAGTGCAACATTACCAGCCAAGACATACTGCACACAACAACAACAACGCATCCATGCTGAATCTCTGATTCAACCTACATAAAACCTTTTTCTTTTCTTCAAGGACTCATATTATGATTTCCGATTAAAACATTGTTATTGTCTCTCTCTCTCTCTCTCTCTCTCTCTATATATATATATATATATATATATATATATATATATATATATATAGGAACATGTAACTGTCTGAGAGTTGTGGCCTAGTGGTTACAACGGGGGCTCCCATGGGGGAGACCACGGTTCGAACCCCCTCTTGGACACCGGCTGGGTGGCTTTGTGCCACGGGCGTGTCAAGCCTACTTGGATGGGGGTGGGGGCTCCCTGTTGAGCACTCTGAGTTGTAGACCCCTCTCCGCGGAAGGGAGGCCTTCCAGTTGAGCACTCTGGATTGTAGACTCCACTCCGCTCTTGTTGGTTGGATGGTTGTGTCACGAACCCGAGAGGCCCAAGAACACACACACACACACACACACACACACACACACCCACCCACACACACACATACATATATATTGGAAATGTGATTGGTTTTTCACGTATATGCTCGGGACTTGGTACAACTCACTCAAATTACTCTTGAAAGTCCTACAGTCAAACAACTCGGCCCAATGGTCTCAATTTGGCCCTGAAGGGATAAAACTCGGCCCTTAGGCCCACAACAAGGCCCGTTGGCCTGCCCCTCTGACCTGGAGGCCCTGCACCGTTGTTACCCATGGGACCAACCATCCTGGAGGGAATAATACACTCCCACCATGGCCCGAGCCCATGCAGATTGAGCGGATGCCTCCACCTCAGTCACTTGAGATAGAGGTGATTGGCAATATATGCGGATGCCTCCACCTCAGTCACTTGAGATAGAGGTGATTGGCAATATATATATATATATATATATATAAGTGTGTGTGTGTGTGTGAAGGTAATTGTATTGATAATAAATGTGTTACAAAAGAGTCCTAGGTCTCACATCCCATACACTAACAATTCAATCCTCAACTCTCAACATCTTACATATAACTCCTATCTAGTGATAGTGGATGCTACTCTTTTGCCCTTTGATAGTCCGAGTACTCACACGTGCAGTCGGGTTACTACTCACTAGCCTATGACAAGATCTCTACTTTGGTGTTAACATGTCTTCTTGTTGCATGAGTTTTCAACAATTTCTCATTCTCTTTTGTCAGTTGTTTCTCACTGTGATACGAGCCTTCTGTTTCTTCCTCTAACACTTTTGTGGAGCTATCCGCCAGGCTTCAACCTTTGGCAATAGCTTGGTCGACAACCTTCGACGGGAGCACTCTCCCCTTTTGATCGGAATCTCCTAATGGCTAATAGAGCCCACCTTGGTCCATGGCCAGAAGAGATCTCAACTCCTACAGCCAGCACCAAGACTGTCTTCATCTCTCTAGTAGGTTGGTCACCTGCTCGACCCTCCAGAGCACTGCCCACCTCAAGCCTACTCCTATAATCCTCAGTGCCTGAATTAGGCACATGGTCAGTTTGAACGACAGGGGCATCATACTATTTATAGGCAACTAGTCTGGTTGAACGACATCACCGTCCAGTCATGTCCATCGTTGAAGGTCTCTCAAGATGAGGGCCAAGAAGAGTGTCAAAACGATTGTGGAGCACCTCCATCAACTCCTCTCGAACTGCTTTTCACTAGGATCTGGACAATGGGCATGCTCATGGCTAATGTATCTGCAAGATGCACACATCGGAGGCATCCATTCATGGATTACTGGAATTCGCCGCCCATCAGGAAATCACATTGAACTTCCTTTGGAAGGTTCCCAATATAGGCAAAAAGGACCTGCACGTTGGCAAGTCGTTGTCTAAGTGCCGTTGGGGCATCCATTTTGATAGGAACCCCTATCACACTAGCCACCTTCCTGAGAGCAAGGTCATACCAGAGTTGTAGTGGTAACTTAGGAAATTGGACCCATATGAATCTCTCTCGGAGGATATCAACGGATTCTATCGTTTGGTCACTACCAATCGGCCATCTAATGTCCCTGGTCCCTCTAATATGACCCTATGATATGACTCGAGAGAATTGGACGAGGAAAAAGTGTCGCCGTGTCCAGGCCGTGTCGTATCCCGAGTAGTCGCTAACGATGGACCCATCCTGCCCTATATATTTATATATATATATAAGAAAAAAATTGATGCTTATGCTGCATCCGTGTCACATTATGTCTGCTACGCATCGGACACGACACAGATACTCCAAAAATACACACAAATTGCGCCAAACTGGACGCCGAAACTGTGCCGCCGTGTCCAGGCCGTGTCGTATCCCGTGCGACGTAAATTGTAAGTCTCAAAGCTAGCATTTTTTTTTTTACTAATAACATTATTTCAGTCGCATAATAGTTGGCCACCATGACCGTGGGATCAGTGGGAAAAAGCGGAGGCGACTCACGGTTGCAAGAGACGGGGGCGTCCGGAGCGGAAGGGAAGGACCACCTGGCGGACCTGAGCTCCGGCGAGGCGAAGAGGGTCCGGATCGGCTCGTTGGCCGGCCCGGAGTCGCCGAGGCCGTGGAGCCAAAGCACGAAGCTCTTCCTCGACATGGCTGCTTCAATAGGAGGAGAGGAGGAGGGGGAGGAGCTCTGGAGGAAGGAGACGATGAGAGTGGTGGCGATGAAGAGGACGGCGAGGACCGCGATTGGTCTAAATAATGCCAATTGGGGAAAAGTGCTCATCAAGTCGTCGAAGTCTATATGAGAAAATGAATTTGGGCCCTAAATTATTTTGGGGGTTTAATTAAACATGCCAATGGGCCTAAAATGTAGGTGACCCACCTCTCATGACACGTGTATTTCTCCCTTGCACTGGGTGTGTTTGGTAAACCGTATTTAGAGGTAAGATTTGAATTTTTATGGATTTGGAGACAAATCCATGAAATCCTATGTTTGGTTGGAGATGGATTTGGATATGTAAAAAATGACAAAATCCAAAATTTGGATTTGGTTGGATTTTGGAGGAAAAAAATAATTATTCTTTAATAATTTCGTTAAAATATTTATTATTAAATAATTTTGTTAAAAATTAGTAAATTAAAAATTAGTTAATCTTTAATAATTTTGTTAAAAATATTTATTCTTTAATAATTTTGTTAAAAATTAGTTAATTAATAAAAAAATAACTATTTTATTAGTATTATTAATTAATAAAAAAATAGTATTATTAATTAAAAAAGTTAATTAGTTAATTTTGTTATAATCATAATTAATAATTTATTAGTATTATTATAATATTAATTAATAATTTGTTAATTAGTTAATAATCATAATTTACTAGTATTATTATATTATTATTATAATATTAATTAATAGTTTATTAGTATTATTATAATATTAATTAATAATCATATCCTATGTTTAATTTTATTATTAAAAAATTAGTTAATTAGTTAATTAGTTAATTTTGTTATAATCATATTAATAATTTATTAGTATTATTATAATATTAATTAATAATTTGTTAATAACTATTTTATTATAATCTTAATTAATAATATTTTAATCACAATTAGAATCATATTTTATAATAATTTAATTAATAATTTACTAATCATAATAATATTAATTTATAATTACTATTTTTAAAATATTTAATTTATAGTTAATTAATCGTTAATTATTAATTATTAATCAATAATTATAATTTATAATTATTAATCAATAATTATAATTTATAATTATTAATCGTTAATAAAAATTTCAATTGTTAATTATTAATTATTAATCGTTAATTATAATTTATAGTTATTAATTATTAATCGTTAATTATTAATTATTAATCGTTATTTATTTAAAAATTAACTAATCATTAATTATTAATTTTATAATTAATAATAACTAATCGTAAATTATTAATTACTGATCGTTAATTACTAATCGTTAATTATAAATTTTATAAATAATAATAACTATAATTAATCATAATTAATTAATAGCTTAATTATTGATCATGACTATAATTTAATTATTAATCATAAATCCAAATCCTATGTTTGATTGGAGTTGGATTTGAATTTTGAAATCCATGATTTGGATTTGGAGGATTTCCAAATCCAAATCCAAATAGTGAAATCCGGTTACCAAACAAGCCCTAAGATGGCTACATCACACCATCACAAGGACAGTACAATACGAATGCAATATTTATTTCGGAAATTTTCAATCAGAACATAAATAATATTAAAAATTATAATAAAAACATAACTTTTGATAAAATTATCCACAGAGCACAAAAACGTATTTACTAAGGACAATTTTTTTTTTTTCAAATTTTTAGACTCTCCATTACTTGCTTCAGTTAGAAACTAACTTTATATATATAAGGAAAACGTCCATAGAGGCATGCTTCCAAGCACGGCCAGTGGCGCGGGTTCGAGTCCTCTTGAAAACGGTGGAGCATTCCGGCGCAGTGACGCGGGTTCGAGCCCCCTTGGAGGCATGCTTCCAAGCACCATTAAGAAGTGGACACTCTCAATATATATATATATATATATATATATATATATATATATATATATATATATATATATATATATTGAGAGTGTCCATGCTTCCAAGCAAAGTGGACACTCTCAATATATATATATATATATATATATATATATATATATATATATATATATATATATATATATATATGCATGCTTCCTCTCTCTCTCTCTCTCTCTCTCTCTCTCTCTCTCTCTCTATATATATATATATATATATATATATATATATAGAGAGAGAGAGAGAGAGAGAGGGGCATGCTTCCTCTCTCTCTCTCTCTCTCTCTATATATATATATATATATATATATATATATATATATAGAGAGAGAGAGAGAGAGAGAGAGAGGGGCATGCTTCCTCTCTCTCTCTCTCTCTCTCTCTCTCTCTATCTATATATATATATATATATATATATATATATATATATATATAGAGGAAGCATGCCTCTCTCTCTCTCTCTCTCTATCTATATATATATATATATATATATATATATATATATATATATATATATATATATATATATATATATATAGATAGATAGAGAGAGAGAGAGAGAGAGAGAGGCATGCTTCCTCTCTCTCTCTCTCTCTCTCTATATATATATATTATATATATATATATATATATATATATATATATATATATATATATATATATATATATATATATATATATATATATATATATATAAGGAAAACGTCCACATATATATATATATATATATATATATATATATATATATATATATATATATATATATATATATATATGTGGACGTTTTCCTTATATATACATGCTTCCAAGCACGGCCAGTGGCGCGGGTTCGAGCCCTCTAGGAGGCATGTTTCGAAGCACCATTATATATATATATATATATATATATATATATATATATATATATATATATATATATATATATATATATATATATATATATATATATATATTTTAAGAAAGTAGACATTTTATTGAAAAGGGCAATGGCTCACAAAGAGCAATACAGACAGGTGCGGGATCCCAAAAACACAAAATGGACCCGCTAAACAGGGTAGGAAATTGAAAATGGTGAAGTTCGAAATTTCGAAGTTTCGGAAGCCCGAAATTTCGAAATATATATATATATATATATATATATATATATATATATATATATATATATATATATATATATAATATTTCAAAGATATTTGTTTGAATAAACGATTTCTGCTAGTTTTAATGATAGCAGGTAATATATACACTATATGTAACTAGGAGATTAATTGTTTAAGGTAGATATTAAATGTTTATTTATTTATTATTATTTTTATAAATTTTATAGAATTTTTGCTAAATTATTTAGGAGTTTTGTGTTATATATATATATATATATATATATATATATATATATATATATATATATATATATATATATATATATATATATATATATTTTAAGAAAGTAGACATTTTATTGAAAAGGGCAATGCCTCACAAAGAGCAATACAGATAGGTGCGGGATCCCAAAAACACAAAATGGACCCGCTAAACAGGGTAGGAAATTGAAAATGGTGAAGTTCGAAATTTCGAAGTTTCGGAAGCCCGAAATTTCGAAATTTAAGAACGCTGAGACAGTAAGTCAAAAATTTCGAAATTACGAAAAACGTAATTTCAAAAATTTTCGAAATCGAAAGCATGGCACGCGTCCAGGGACGCTGATCCCAAAAGCTGACCGGGCACGTGGCCCGATGGGGCGGCACGTGGCCCAGGGATTGGCACGCAGCCCGCTGGAGGCACTGTCCAAAGCGGATGGCGCGTGGCCCAATGGCCCCCAGCGCGCAGGTCCCGAGGCTGGGGCCGCCGGCAGCGAAGGGCGGTCACTGCGGCATGGGGACGAGCAGTGGGAGGCGGGAGAGGTTGGGAGACGGGGGGTCCGCCGGCGGAGGGCACGGAGAGGGACGGAGGACCGGGGCCGCGCGGAACTCGGAGGCGGAGGCTCCGGCGTGCCGGGAGAAGGGGGGTGGTCCGGCGGGGGGGGGAGAGCCCGACGGCGGGTAGAAACGGTGGCAGAGAAAGATGGCAGCCGTAGGGGGACCTGTCGAGGCGGCGAGACGGTCGGAGGAGGAAGACGCAGCCTCCCGCGGGGACGGGGAGGGCGGGAGAACGACCGTCGGACAGACGCGAGCACTCAACGGCGAGGGGCCAGCATCCAGCGAAGGGACCGCCGTAGTGTGGGGAAATCATCGTGGGGGGAAGTCGAGGGAGGGAGGGGCTGTTGAGCGGCCGGGGGTGGCGGCGCCGCTGGAAGGCAGCCCGCCGCAGGCTCTCGCGCCGAGGGCCGCATAGCTGCCACGAGAGCCCAAGAGAGGGTCTCGCAGGGGGGAGTCGCCGCCGCCAAGGGAGAAGCTTGGACGGCGGAGGATGCCGGGGAGGTGGCCGAGGCTGGGGGCGGGGAAATGGCCGCAGGGCCGGAGACGGAGGCCGGAGAGGGGGAGGCTCCTCCTAACAGGGAGTGGGCGAAGTTGGGCCACAAGGAGGGTGCGGCCGGGGAAGCTGCCGCGGCGCCGGAGGCGGAGGCATGGGAGGGGGAGGAGGCTCCTCCACTGCCGGAGGGGGCTGAGGGCCGCGAGGAGGGCACGACCGGGGGAGGCGAGCACCTCGGGGAGGGAGGGGGGTTGGGCCTCACCGGGTGAGGTGGTGCGGCAGAGGGGGCGACGAGGGGGTGATCCGCCGGAGGAGGAGGGGACAAGCCTGACGAAGCCACCGGGGGAGCAACCGGCGGAGGAGGAGGGCCGATGCCCGACGCCTCGCCCGAGAGCGCCGAGGGTGGCGACGCCGAGAGGGAAAGGGCGGCGTCGAGGAGGGTGGAGCGACAGAAAACTCCACGACGGGAAGAAGAACCCGACCAGGGGGAAACCCCCCCACTGGGGTGACTGCCAGGCGGCCGGTGGCCCGAGGAAGGTGGCCCGGCGGTAGCCGGAGCGGCCAGGGCGTGGGGGCTGGCAAGGGGCCGGGCCGAGGAGGCCGGCCGGCCAAACCTGGCAAAAGCACGAGGGTTCGCCGCTCCTCAGCGCTCCGCTCCACATCATCCTTTTCTTTATATATATATATATATATATATATATATATATATGCATGTAAAGGCTTTGAGTAAAAAAAATCAGGTGCTACTGTTCCCTTGCGGGAACAGTAGACCTCAAACCTGATCCCTTCATAAACCCCAAACTCGATCGCCTTCATAAACCCCAAACCCGATCCTCCTCAAAAATCCTAAACCCTAACCTAATATCGCCGCCCTGGAAGCCGCGCGTACGCAGCCACTGCCGTACCGCCGGAGCCGTCGGCCAGGCGCGTCCGAGTATAGCAGCCGCAGCAACCGCAGAGCAGAGGCGACAACAGCGAACACGGGTCACAGAGCCAACTTCGTTGCCCGAGTTCTCTGCGTACGACGGTTCGTTTTACGAATCACCTTCTCTGGTACGTTTATAACATATACAGCTATAATTTCATTCAAACAGATTGAAGTATAATATGCTAGTTCATCCGGACAATCGACGTGAAGTCGAGGAAAAATCTGCTCGAGAAACAGAGCATTAGGCTGTCCAAATCCACAATTTGGAAGCCAGATTCTGAATCACCCAGTAGGGTTTTTGAAAATCTAATTAGAAACAGTTATAGACAAAATATACACAAATAAATCCCATCTTGTAGGTCATGATTTCATTCAGTGTGTGCGAAGTTATTTAATTTCAAAAATCTAAAAAAACCTTATTTTGAAAACTAAAATTTAATGAAAAACCTCCGATACGACGTGCGTTCCGCCAAACCGGGCGACGGGGTCGCGAACCGAAAGTATTGAAAGATGCATATAGACTTCGCGGACGTGTGGACTTTGATGGAATTCAAATTGGTTGCGTGTGCGCAAAGAATTTGACGCGTATCCGTCGAAATTTACCGTATCGTCCTCTTTGCAAATTCTCCAATTACTTTGTGCACGTTCGTCGAATCGAAAAGAAACTTACGCCAGCAGGATCGTATCATTTTTCTGGTCCTGTATGCCAAGTTTGGTCCGATTCAGAAAAGGTCGACTGGAACTCCTATTTGGTAGGCCCGTGACCCGCTCCAACGGGCGAAATTGTGTATAACTCATCGGAATCCAACTTTGGACATACGGTTGGGTTCGTCTCCTCAAATCGGACTCATAAACATGTAGTTTGACGACTTTAGAGACCATAGGTTCTAGCACGTTTTTTGGTGCAAAACGGGTCCAACGGCGGACATCGTTTTGACCCGAAATTACGTTTTGCCCCTGTTCCAGAATTAGACTTCTGGATAGGTGTTTTCTAGACATCTTATATTTTGAACACGTTTGTGGTGTTTATTTCAGCATCTGAGGACGTATGCGGGATTTGGCTTTCATCGCTTCACTATTCTGACGGTTCGAGCTATTGGACGTTGTCTTTTGCACACAACCTCAGACAAGATACCTTGCCATATTTACTGCTTATATTAGTTGTATTTTATTATTTATTTATTGTATCTATATTTCCAGTTTATTATTTTCCCTTTTTTATGTGGGTCTAGAGTTAAGGGACTACCGTCAACTTAGTGTATTTCATTAACCTTGTCATGATTTCATCATGAGTTGTGTGTGAGTTTTGAGTAACATGTAGAGGTCACTTACGTGTTGGTTGATCACCCATGCGCTTGCATAGAAATAACTGTCAATAGATGCATGTTAGAAGGCTTGACAGTTATTAAGCATAAAATAGTGTTGTGGAAGCGATACGTGTTGGTGCGTCGTGGTTACGATGCACGTATAGTATCATTGGGGGGAGAGGACAGCTACTAGCGTAGGGGATACATTTACTTTTTACACACATTTGTGGGTTGATAGTGACTCGGATGAGCGCTACTTGCTGCCCCGGCCGATAGTGACTCGGATCACCACTACATGACGGCCACTCTTTATTACTTGCGTGATCCTACAGCCCCTGCATAGAATGTTGTCCTCAAAGTGCATATCACTTAGACGGTTAGGCACCCATTTGTGCTGTAGTTTTATGGTGTTTATATTACAGTTATAATGGCATGTTTTTCCTGTATCTTGTTACGTCACTCTGAGGACCTGGTAATTTCTCAAGGTCTGTGTTACGATTTTTGCAGGTGCTCTAGCCAAGGCCGTACTTTACCATTTACCTTCATGATGCTAGCTCTTGGATTGTCTTTGCTTTGCTCGACTCTTCCTTCATTTTTATGTATGTAATGACCTGCTCCGTACGGTGTATTTCGATGAGTCGTTGACTCGAAGAGTTGCGTTGACCCGATAAGGTATCGATGCGAATCGATGCAAGTGTTATGTTGGCCAAAGGTAAGCCTTGAGTCGATTGGAATCTATGAATCGAATTGATGCAAAAGATAAGTCCCATTTGAGCAAATGTTGATTTTAGTTGATCTGGTGTGCAGGCGATTCTTTTACGCTGGACGATAAGAGGTCGACATTTTGCCTTATGCAGTGAAGTGTCCGCGAAACCAAATCGTGGCCTTGCAACGGATTGTGGCATGGGCGTGATAGGCCAAATCAATCGAGTAGTTCAAAGGAATGGCTAAGTCCGAGAGTTAGCTATGCGACCAAGTTATGGAAGCGAGCCGCTTCAACTCGGCGAAACGGCAAGGCGTATCGACTTAAGGTGGGCGGGTTCTTGACTCTCTCTTCCTATTGCTTCACATCTAATAAAAGATGTCATTATATACATAAGATGTTATCGAGTTAGCGAGCGTGGCTCGGCAACGAAAAGGTCCAAGTATGTGTCGAACACTACGATAGAACATTGAACAATCGAACAATTGAAGCGACGTGCATCAAGTGTACGAGTCGCGGTAGGACGGTGATGGTAGAACATTGAAAGACAATATCGAGATGTGCATTATGTGTACGCCTCCGAGAACATTGAACACTAGGCATAGAACATTGATTATGGTGCTGAGCGTGCCCTCGGGCACTTATGCTACGAAAAGACTAAGTAACTATGGAACTAGGCTATGAGAATGACTTACGAATAGTACGCGTTGAATATGAGTATGAGATGACTAAGCCGTTGGGCGTCGTGCATCAATATGGATGTGTTGGAGCATAACGTCGACGGAGCTCCCCATATGGATGGTGGATTATGTTTATGAGACGCGAATATGTTTATGGTGCGGGACTATGTTTATGGAACACGAGATTGGTTGGACGATATGACTTATATGCTATGGTAAGTATTGCATGGTCAATGGACTTGGATGGCCCGTGCACGGGTACGGCTTCCCTCGGACGGTTACGACCGGGGCACCGGAACCGTTCGGCCTAGGAGGGAATTATGTGTGGTATTTATGGTACACAATATTCGGACGGATTGCGACCGTCCAGTGCTGTGATAAGCTATGATATTCGTAAGTTTGGGATCCTTCGAATATTGGGCTAGCAACCCGTATCGAAGTGATTGTAGGCTTACACATAAGAGATGCCAAGTCCATTACGGTACGAAACACCGTGACCTTCATATAGATAGGGCCGGTGGGCTGAGATTTGAGTTGGGTGCAGGCGCAGGGCCTGCTACCCTTATGCGTATGGATAAGTTTATGGTTGGTTGCGTGAACTAAATGATTTCTTATGTTAAGTTCTAACCATTGCAGGCTAGGCAAAAACGGGACAAAGATGTGCACGAGCACTAAGTTTATGTTCATATTATGCCTAACGGTATCTGCTGCAGGAACACGGTAGTGGACACATTATGATAAAGTTGCTATGCGTAAACATTGCCATGAAACTGATCCTAAGGCTAAATAGAAAGAGCACAAATTAAGATGCATGTTTCACTAAAATGATTAAGTATTTGGTTTGGGTGCGAGCGGGTCTTGATCAGTGCGAAGCGAGGACGAAAGCACTAATCCTCCACTAGTTTATGTGCAGGCTCAGGTTATGATCGGCTCGGGGTGGAGCTTGGCTTGGACGTGCCGAGGCATGGAGTCCTTGGCGTTCAAGAGGAGCTTCCGCATAGGCGTTCAGACTTGTGACATGGAGATGTTCGGCCGAAGACTACTTGGTGGCTATAAAGAGGCATAATGTATGGAACAATGTAATCCTTTGTGAGCTAGAGAGATCATGAGCGTTGTAGCCAATTGGCATATATGTTGGGCTGTTCAGAGCCTTTGTAACCTTCACTTCATTATCAATAAAAGAGATTCTTATGTTATACTCTGTTTTCCTTCCGCTGCTTATATTACGACTTTGAGATAATCACTATGTGAACCATTATCTTGCCTTGCACGAGCGCAACTCCAGGTTCGTGCGGCATCACGCCCCAGCGAGGACGATGATTCGGGTGAAATCTAGCGAGGACGAGCGATTTCTCGGATCGGGGCGTGACAAGTTGGTATCAGAGCGGTTCCATCCTTTGGACCATACAGGAATCTCTTTGACCCTCAGTTGCTTCGATATCGAAATTCAGTTGACTCTAAGTTGTTTCCGCAACCGCATGGCTCATGGATCTGCTCGACGCTACATTGGATATTCCATACAATAAGTCTATGTTAAGTGGGTATGTTTGCCACAAGTATGTCGTGACTATCACGTGATCTCCGAGTGCCATCGGAGAATGTTGGTTGCACGAAGTGCAATGAGTTATAAGATGTTGGTTTTCCGAAGTGCAACAAAGCTGCGAGTCGTCGGTCGTACGAAGTGCAACGAATATGGTGATGTTGGTTGCATGAAGTGCAATGATATATGTATTGTCGGTCGCACGAAGTGTAAGGAGTTATGTGTTGTCGATCGCACGAAGTACGAGGAGTTATGTATTGTTGGTCGTACGAAGTGCGAGGAGATATGTGTTGTTGGTTGCACGAAGTGCAACGGGTCAATATATGAGACGATGTGTGTTATGTTGCTATGCGAACGATTATGTGTTGTCGGTTGCACGGAGTGCAGCAAGTCGTGAATCATTCGTTGCATCGGTACAACGAGTCGATATGGTATGATACGTGTTGTATGGCTATGCGGATGGATCGCGATATGTTGCACGAGATTGAGTAAAGACCTTAAGTATCGAGAATGAGTTGCTGCACGAGTTGCAATGAGTAACGAGTCGAGTTGAGTAGGCAAACATGTACGTTGGCCGTACGTCGCGTTGAACTTTGAATATAAGTGAATGTTGCATGTGTGATCGAAATGATCGCTAAGGCACGGTTAGATTTGAATGAATGTCGAACTTGAACGAACGATAGGGCATGTTGGTTCAGTTGTTGTGCCAACTCGAGTAAGCAAACGCTAGAGCTGGGATCGGAAGGATCGCCATACGTGTTAGTTGATTGAGAATAGATGTCGGACCTATGCGGAATGTGATACCAAGTAATGACTCGATTTTGAGTGGTATATGCAATACCAATCATGCGATCAGTATAGCGAAGTATTGTATCGGTAACGATAGGCTCGATTCTGAGTGGTATATGGAATACCACTTAACGATAGCTATGTTAAGCCGTTTGGAGACTTGCGATAGATTTCGTCGAGACGATTATGTTGTTGAGATGTGTTTGTCCTCAACGGACGAAGTAGTATCGAGACGTGAATGGGAGTGACTCGATAGAAGTCAATGCAAGTATGCCTTGATGAATTGAGTTGAACGATTATGCATGAAGTTATATCCACGGAGGATACGTAGGACGAGAGTTCGTTAAGTATAAGTCGAACGATAGGTTGAGCCTAACGAGGGAATGTTACGTTGAGGAAATGGTCGACCCGGTCAAATGAACGTGAGTTAGTACGAAGACTTTTTCAGAACGTGTTGAGTAGGTACGAAGAAATCGTACGAACGAAATTGAGTTAATGCGATGAACCGGTGGCACGACTTTGGAAGTACGAGTTAGGGATATGAGAATGGATATGTGAACTAGAAATTGTGTCACGATTATGGTAGTTAGTTATAATGGAATAAATCTTGATGTGTGCAAGATTTGATTCGTATTCGAGTTCGGATAACGGCAGTGATTACAACGAGTTGGAGCTTATGAGAGAGGAAGATGTTCAAGTTATGCATATCGACGACGGTATTGAGGCGTATCAAAGACGATATGCAATAACTCGGGAATACTCTGATCGAATGAATGAAAATTATGTTGAGCATTGTTGTTGGATGAATAGGATGCAAGTTAAGTTGATGGCAATTTGGATGATAACGGTATGAACGCTTCGAAGAATTTGAAAAGTGGATGTGTATTGCTTGGATGGAAACGAAAGTGTCTGGATTGCTTCGTGGATCACCACTATGTTGATATTCTTGTCTTGAGCGAGCGCAACACCAGCCTCGCACATGCGTCACGTCAAATTAGAACGATCATTCCGCGTGAGCGCTGGTATGGTGATTCATCCAGCGGGGATGATCGAACTTACGAGGCGTGACAAATTTGATATGGACTCGTGGTTTGATGCGAAGGTGGAATTGAGGATTGTGCGATAAGCCTAGAAGTGTGAAAGATATTGGCCGTGAGTGGATAGACTCGTACGGAGGCGAACAAATATTGCTCGGTTGCGATATTGTTAACGGTAGTGCCTAAGTGATTCGAGTAGTAACGACGCATCAGTTGCGCGAGTGAGTAGATAAATTATGGATTGGTGGATTTCGTCGGATTGGATAAAGTCTCGTAGGAATTATCGGAAATTGATTTGGCTCCGCGATAGGACATAGCATGGTTCGTTGTAACTATCCCTCGTTGATGATCTTCAATTATCGAGCGTAGTTTCGGGACAGATGACCCTAGAAGACTTGACCGCCAAATCAAATGAATGTTGAAGTCCTATAGGATGACCCTGAAGAAGTCGCGTAAGAAATTTTATCGAGAAGGAGAAATGATGTAGTGCATGTTGAGGATAAGTCTAAGCAAGCGAGTATCGTGTCTCAAAAGTTAACGAGTAGTCTTCAACGAGATCGATATGGTTAGAAAATTTACGATCGATCGAATGAGTGCGTAAGTAGACTTGATTAGTCGATGGTCGAATAAATGTTGAGGAACGTGCTTAGCGTAGTGACGCGGTAAGGCGATTGCAAGAATTCTGCAATACACGAGAGCGATGGATAGTAGAATGACCCTAAGAGTTGTATCGTAGATCGGTTTGAGTAACGGTTAGGCTATGTATATTGAGGGCGCTATCTATATTACGAAACGAACTAGTCATGATTGAATCGAAGATTGAGTAAAGGATTCGTACTCGGTCGAGTATCGGAGATAGGCGTATCGTAAGAGACCTTGGGTCGGAAAGATTGTTGCCTTTGAG
Source organism: Iris pallida (assembly GCA_029216955.1). Taxonomy (NCBI): domain Eukaryota; kingdom Viridiplantae; phylum Streptophyta; class Magnoliopsida; order Asparagales; family Iridaceae; genus Iris; species Iris pallida. The sequence continues at coordinate 10,286,407 of JANAVB010018993.1, forward strand.
CATCGTAGACTCAAGTTGACCTCTTGTGTCGGGAGAGCGCGAGCATAATGTCTGGATAAGTTACCTAGCAGGGGTAGCCCCAGACGTAATGCGTGAATAGAGCGCGAACGTGAATCATATATGGGTAGTCGTATGCGAGACTTAGTACGAATGGTAGGCAAAGGAAATTGAGACATGTTGGACTTAGTCCATGTCGTTAAGGCCAAATGCTATGAATGATTGGATGAAAGACTTGAGCTATGTGAGAGATAGGAAACGATTGGGCGAATAGGCGTTACGGAGAATTATTGCAAAGAGATGCGCAATAACTTGATGCAATGCGAGTGTTAGGTGGCCGACGAGAAACTTACGAGATCGAACTAATAGTTTCGAGTTAAGTTATGCACAAAATGTTTGGGAGGATGATCGCATGTTATGGAATGATGCGTACGAGAAGTATTTTTGGGAATAGGTGTTAAGATTAGACCAAGTCGAGTACGAAACGATTGGTGCTTGAGGATTTAAGCAAGCTTGTTAGTTGTTCCGATATCCTACAACTGAGCATGGCTGAAATACATATATTGGTGGGACGCCTAAAATATGTGTATGATCCAATCTAAGTTATATGATTCTAACGATAGTAGCACGAGATCGTGAAGCGATCTGTGCAAGGCACTTGGATTAAGTGTTGGTTTTGGTTCGAGGATGAACCTGATTTTGAGTGGTATATTATGTAATGACCCGCTCCGCACGGTGTATTTCGATGAGTTGTTGACTCGAAGAGTTGTGTTGACCCGATGAGGTATCGATGCGAATCGATGCAAGTGTTATGTTGGCCAAAGGTAAGCCTTGAGTCGATTGGAATCTATGAATCGAATCGATGCAAAAGATAAGTCCCATTTGAGCAAGTGCTGATTTTAGTTGATCTGGTATGCAGGCGATGCTTTTACGCTGGACGATAAGAGGTCGGCATTTTGTCTTATGCAGTGAAGTGTCCGCGAAACCAAATCGTGGCCTTGCAACGGATTGTGGCATGGGCACGATAGGCCAAATCAATCGAGTAGTTCAAAGAAATGGCTAAGTCCGAGAGTTAGCTATGCGACCAAGTTATGGAAGCGAGCCGCTTCAACTCGGCGAAACGGCAAGGCGTATCGAATTAAGGTGGGCGGGTTCTTGACTCTCTCTCCCTATTCCTTCACATCTAATAAAAGATGTCATTGTATGCATAAGATGTTATCGAGTTAGCGAGCGTGGCTCGGCGACGAAAAGGTCCAAGTATGTGTCGAACACTACGATAGAATATTGAACAATCGAACAATTGAAGCGACGTGCATCAAGTGTACGAGTCGCGGTAGGACGGTGATGGTAGAACATTGAAAGACAATATCGAGATGTGAATTATGTGCATGCCTTCGAGAACATTGAACACAAGGCGTAGAATATTGATTACGGTGCTGAGCGTGCCCTCGGGCACTTATGCTACGAAAAGACTAAGTAACTACGGAACTAGGCTATGAGAATGACTTACGAATGGTACGCGTTGAATATGAGTATGAGATGACTAAGCCGTTGGGCGTCGTGCATCAATATGGATGTGTTGGAGCATAACGTCGACGGAGCTCCCCATATGGATGGTAGATTATGTTTATGAGACGCGAATATGTTTATGGTGCGGGACTATGTTTATGGAACACGAGATTGGTTGGACGATATGACTTGTATGCTATAGTAAGTATTGCATGGTCAATGGACTTGGATGGCCCGTGCACGGGTGCGGCTTCCCTCGGACGGTTACGACCAGGGCACCGGGACCGTTCGGCCTAGGAGGGAATTATGTGTGATATTTATGGTGTACAACATTCGGACGGATTGCGATCGTCCAGTACTGTAATAAGCTATGATATCCGTAAGTTTGGGATCCTTCGGATATTGGGCTAGCAACCCGTATCGAAGTGATTGTAGGCTTACACATAAGAGATGTCAAGTCCATTACGGTACGAAACACTGTGACCTTCATATAGATAGGGCCGGTGGGCTGAGATTTGAGTTGGGTGCAGGCGCAGGGCCTGCTACCCTTATGCGTATGGCTAAGTTTATGGTTGGTTGCGTGAATTGAATGATTTCTTATGTTAAGTTCTAACCATTACAGGCTAGGCAAAACGGGATAGAGATGTGCATGAGCACTAAGTTTATGTTCATATTATGACTAACGGTATCTGCTGCAGGAACACGGTAGTGGACACATTATGATAAAGTTGCTATGCGTAAACATTGCCATGAAACTGATCCTAAGGCTAAATAGAAAGAGCACAAATTAAGATGCATGTTTCACTAAAATGATTAAGTATTTGGTTTGGGTGCGAGCGGGTCTTAATCAGTGCGAAGCGAGGACGAAAGCACTAATCCCCCACTAGTTTATGTGCAGGCTCAGGATATGATCGGCTCGGGGCGGAGCTTGGCTTGGACGTGCCGAGGCATGGAGTCCTTGGCGTTCAAGAGGAGCTTCCGCATAGGCGTTCGGACTTGCGATATGGAGATGTTCGGCCGAAGACTACTTGGTGGCTATAAAGAGGCATAATGTATAGAACAATGTAATCCTTTGTGAGCTAGAGAGATCATGAGCGTTGTAGCCAATTGGCATATATGTTGGGCTATTCAGAGCCTTTGTAACCTTCACTTCGTTATCAATAAAAGAGATTCTTATGTTATACTCTGTTTCCCTTTCGCTGCTTATGTTACGACTTTGAGATAATCACTATGTGAACCGTTATCTTGCCTTGCACGAGCGCAACTCCAGGTTCGTGCGGCATCACGCCCCAGCGAGGACGATGATTCGGGTAAAATCTAGCGAGAACGAGCGATTTCTCGGATCGGGGTGTGACAATGTACTTCTCTTTTTTTAGTTGGTAGTGGATTTGTCTCTGTCCAACATTTTGTACAATGACATTTATAAGTTGATTATATGCCATATTTATTAGTGGATGAGATTAGTTTCATAGTTACTACATTTACAGCTTATGTGTACATACAAGGGTTTCATCTATTGAAGTATACTTCGTATGTATAAAGCTAGCGTGTCCACGTACCTAGTCTCAAGTATTTCGGGACTGGAGCGTTACAGCACTCGGGTCTGCCAGTGCTTATAAATAGCCGCATGAAGGAAAGCTTTACTTCCATTCTTCATTTCGATATAAAGATGAACTTGGCCGGAGCTCCGCCTTGGCGAACTGTCGAACTCAGTTTTTGTAGAAATCTTGATGACGAGCTCTTCCCGAGGGTGAAGATGTGTTGCCCCAGTCTTTCCGTCGCCCTGAGCTTCCGTGATAGTGTCTGTTGCATCCAAATATCGGGATCGTTGAGTCCCGACACAAGTCGATGGTGCCTGTTGCATCCAAAGATCGGGGCGGCCGCACTCCGTCTTTCGTTATGCTTGAAGCTCCACAGGCTGCCGAGTGTGCCTGTTGCTTCCAAAGACCAGAGGGTCATACCACGATCTTTGTCGGGCTAGGAGAGCTCCTCCTCCTGCAAGACAAGGGCTGATTGACTCTGATGTGCCTGTGCTAAATGATGAGAAGACGCGTCTACGTGAGATATCATATGGTTGCGCTTGACGGATGATGCGCTTGGCAAGGGGCGCATGGCAGTTGTTGCGCCTGGTTGTAGCTTTAGGATCTTTCTTTTTGTAGAAGTTCCCCTTTGTAAAGCCTTTTCTTAGACATGTAATAGACTTTCATATGAAGTAAAAGCCTTCTTTTGATGTCTATACTTTTGTTGTCCTTTGCTGTGCCAAGTACTTTGTTTGAACTCCCTGGCGCCTATTTGAGTCTAGCCGCATAGTGTTTAAGCGCATAGGAATTTTGGCCTATAGCTGTGCCTGAAATTTTATGCTTCTACAAGACCCCTTTCAAAGTTTTCAAAACTTTCTGTCAAGTTTTGGAAGAATTTGAACAAGAAGCATGGAAAGTAACGACTCGGGGCGCATGCCCTTCGCCTAGGCGCATGGTTTTTTTTTGGCGTATAGTCGTTCTGCGCGTCGCTGTGGGGACGCTTGTTGCTCAGGCGCATACTGCTAGGGCGCATGCTTCTTTTGAAGAGATAATGCCTCGATCTCAGGAAAGATTAATGATGATCTTTTGAAGATTAGCAGTCGTCGGTTTTACGAGACTCGAAGCGACTGATTGTTGATGTCACGTCTCATCGGTTTACGTGCGAGGCCAAGCCTATAAATAGGCGGCTGTGAGGAGAGATAGTCTTTTACTTTCTGCCAAAGCTTTCTTCTTCCTCAGAGCTCTTTTCTTTTTTTTCCGAGAACCCTTAACTCTTTCGAGAAATGGCTCTCAAAACTCTCCGCGGTGGTGCTGGCCAAGAAACGGGCATTGGAAAGCAACCCTTGGCGGTCGACACGGACGAAGCTCCCGTCGTCATGGCGACCCACGTCGACGTTCGGCAGAAAGTGTTCGGTGGGTGTTCTCTTGCCTTGGTCTTTGTTGCAGTGATGTTGGGGTGACCCGACTGCACATTAGTTATCTCATGTCGATGTGTTTTGGCTGACGCGCATGGACTTTTGTCCTGATGATGCGTCGAATGTAACACCCAGTTTTCCAAATGAGGGTAATTTTGAAATTTTATAATTTTGATTAATCGATAATAAGATTTAACTCATGTTGTGATTTTTGGTAATTTTTTTAATCGATTTAAAACTATTTAAAATGTTGAATTATGATTTTGATGGTTAACTAGTTAATCCCTAGTTTTGCTAAGATTAGAGACTAACCATGACCATGAGGACCTAACCATGTGATTAGAATAACTATTTACAACTTTTTAGGCTAAGGATATTTTGGTCATTTCGTGACTTTTGAATTATTTAGAATTTTGATTAATTTGTGAATTTTAGATTATTTTAATAATATTGAAATTGATGTATTATAATTTTAGTCGTTTTTCATATTTTAATATTTTGGGAAAATTTTATATTTTTAATATTGTTTTTATTGGATTTGTTTAGTCGGGTTTGAGTTTCGTCTCGTTCCGACTTGTATTGTGACCCGGGTAGCTTGAACTCTAGATGGGACCCAATATTAAGTTAAGCATGGCTCACAAGACCCAACATTAAGTTAGTTAATTAAACTAATTTTTATCATGTTAGAATGGTTAAGTTAGAGACTCAAAACTAGATCATTTTGACCCCAAACTTGAACCTAGTCTAGACTTAACCATATGAGACTAGAGAGGGGGCAATTAGGACATTTCCCATTAGCCCTAATGGACTCTTTATGACAGCCACCTTTAGGAGAGAATGATTCATTTCATTCATTACAATCTTGCCTCTTTTATTTTCCTTTTGTTCTTCCCCAATTTTAGAGAGCCTTCCCATTGATTTGATCTCCAAATCAAATCATTCCTTCACCAAACCTTCCCTCAATCATTCCCATTCTCCAAGGGAAGTGTGCTACCAAGGATTGGAAGAGGAGTGCAAGGAGGAGTGTCCACTTTGAGGGATCTTCGTATCGGAGCCGTGTCCTAAAGGATTTCATTGGGATTCCACTCCCAATAGGTAAAACCCATCCTCTAAATCGATTTCCTTTACATATAAATTAGTTTTGAATCCGTAGGATCCATCATCATGCATGTGTCCCATTTAGATTCAAATTTGAGGCCATTTGGAGCTCTCTTGAGGATTTTAGATATGTGTCTTGTGTCCTACTTGATAGATCCCAAATTAGGTATGATAATAGTTTAAATAGATATTTAAATTCAGTTTTATAATGGTTAGAGAGTGGATTGATCTTAGTTAGGATGGTTAGAATGAGTTTCATTTGGATACCTATGTTTGTATCCAAGTATCTTGGCCTATATGTGTTCTTTTGTCAAATCCGTCATAATTTTTATCCACATTTTTATTAACCAAAGCAACTTAGAAATGTCATAACTTTTAGCTTAGAACTCCGATTTATCTCCCCTTTTTTTTAGAAGAACCGTATCGAAGTTAGCTTTCCAAATATATATTTTAATAATCCAAATTCTTTCTGTAACTTTCTGTAAAATTATTTGAGTGTTAGCTGTACAAAAAACGAACGTGTTTCGGTATTTTCGCGATTTCGGGAGCTTCCGGACACGAAAATGCGATCCGTTTAAAGTTTCGGAAAGCTAACACAAAGGGCTACGACATACTTTAATTCTAGAATTTAGTGAATGCCCAATTGGTATAGTATTGATTTTAAGTAGAAGAGTGACTATACGATATATGCATTTTGTGTAACCAATGAGCCTATGTAGTATGGATATTAAATGAATATAGAGTATGTAATACATGATATGTTAGATGAATGAAATGATATATATATGATATATATTCTCTTTACATTAATGTATATATATGGTTGAATGCAAGCATGTAGGAATACAATTAATATAATGCATATAAGCAATGCATGAATGAAAGAATGATATACAATGTATGTATGAAAGTATATAATGAATGCTAGATATGAATGCAAGATATATATGTAATGATAGATATGAATGCATAATGTATAAATATTGTAATGCAATATATAATAATAACATGTATGGTAATGTAGAGTATATGATGCAAGCATGAATGAATGGAGAAAATACATGCATATAGGTAATATAGAATATAATATATGAATGCAAGCATGCAAGATAATGTATTGTATCCATATATGATGTATTCAACTTAAAGATAATGTAATATATGAAAGGAATGAATGATAATATATAACATGATATGTAAGGTAATACAAGGTATGAAATATATGATGTGTGCATGTTTGTATGTCTCTATGTTAATGTATAAAATGATATGAATATACAATATATGCATATGTATAAAACATGTAGGTAATGCATAGATGCATGAATGAAATAAATGTTTGCAATATGCATGTTAATATAAATACAAGTATCTAATATGCATGAATGTAAGTATAATATAATACAAGTATACATGTATGTATCATGTAAATGTAATATACATGATATGTATGTATGCATTTATACAAGGTAAGTATGTATGTATGTATTTCTATAAACTGAGTTAACCTATAACCTTTTACACACATGCATTCATACACCCTTTGACATCATGTATCCCATGTCACATACACCTACCTATCACTAAATTTTAGAACATTAACACATATCCTTTCACACACATGCCAAACACACACATACTCACTCTTTTACCTCTCTTTCTCTCTCTCTATATATATGTATGTGCCTATATATATAGCTTTCCTATATATATCTATGTATATGAATATGTGAATAGTGATGCATATATATAAATATATGTGGGATATACATATAGGTAGCCTATATGTTATGAGTGTACTATAATATATTAGATATATATATATTGTTATGTGTATATGTGTTTGTGGTTTGGCTTAGGCATGATATAGCCTATAGCCTAGGGCTCTTAGCCTATGGTGTGTCTGTTTGCCTAGTGAGAGTTTAGTTAGACTTGTTTAGTCTTGATTAGGCTTAGAATAGACTAGTTAGACTAGTATAAACTTGTTTGGTTTAGGTTTGACCTAGTTGACCTAGTTTGACTAGTCTAGTTGATTAGAGTTGACCGAAGGTTGACTTTAGCCTAGATTGACCCCAAACTTCATGTAGATGCATTGTAGCAGTCTATTTTCTTATTTTAGACTTGTTGTGACTTGTACTATTCTATAGGAGACAGACACCACTCCTCGGACAATATATTCTCTTCGGATATTCAGGATACCAGGCGAGTACATTCTCTGATCATTTTATATCCTGTTTAGAATTATTTTCCTGCTTTAAATTACTTTACCTGATACTGTCACGTTGGTAACACGGATTGGTACTATATGGATCCCTTCTTGAGATGTTATCCTTCAGGAGCATCGGATATTACATGTTCTGTGTGTTTCACTTACATTGTGTATCACTATGCTTCTTGGTTCATTGATCACTTGTGACATGTACTCTCATGATCACAGAGTCTCCTTGAATCACCCATTTATGGCCATTCCTAGAATCACCCATTTATGTGCATCCATGTATCACCCCTTGTGGGCCATTGTATGGAATCATAACATAACCTGGCTGGATCCTTGTGTATTGATTGGGGGTACGTAGGAGTAGAAGTAGACATGTGAATATTACCCAAGTAGTATCTCATCAGAATCACTCCGTAGTGTCTCATCAGAATCTCTTATGCCATTTACATGTCTATATTGTACTCTGACTCACTAGCCGCTGTTAGTTCTCTATATATAGTAGATATTTCTATTACAGTTCTCTCTCTATTTACATACTGTATTTCTTTCAGTACCTGTATCTTACTTTACTGCATGATTATATTTTCTAACCTGCTATGAACTGTTGAGATGTATTGTGCTCGCTCATGTCCTGACTGGACCTGTTGATAAATTTTACAGATAGCCTGGAGGTTGCCTGCTAGCCTAGAGGAGACACAGTAGAGGTTGTATAGATAGCTAGGGTTTTGCTTATATCTTATTTTCAGTTGTCTTGAGTCGTATTTATGGATTACTGTATTTGAGCTTTGAGATGTATTTCTGGGTTGTGTATCTTAGACACTTAGACTTCTATCTGCTGTATCTCTTTTGGATTTCATGTTTTATCTATCTTCCATTATGTTCTACCTTAGATGTGATTGAGTTTACATTCTGCTATGTCACCCCCATTCAGGGAGTATAAACTGCTTAGCCTTATACTGTTAGATGCATGAGACCTAGGACAGCGTTCTACCGCCGACACTGCGGTGTAGACTGGACGTACCTACGTCTCGTGCCCTTACTCTAGGGTACGGGTCGTGACACATTTTTAGTGGTGGCCCATGCAGGTCGAGATTCGCATTAGTGCGATTTCGTAGTAGCGCAATGACTTAGCTGTACTACTACGGGCCTGCTATAGGATATAGAAATTAAGATGTTCGGATGAGAGGATACTCAATTACTGTTAGGATTCCTTGAGAGATTCCTGGGATGACCCTTGAGAATCTCATTTTGAACTCTGATTTAAACTCCCTTTTCCTTATTTTGATTCACCTTTTTCCTATTTGAATTTGATTTTGGTGGATTCATTGTAGAACTTTGAATCCTGGTATTAGTTGATGATTTTGATAAAATTCTGTAGTTGTTGATTTTAATTTTGTATTTAATATTTTCAAATTCAAGGCACTCAATCACACTTAGGATTCTTTGAGAGATTCCTGGGACGACCCCTGAGAAACTCATTTTTGATCTTCAATTGGAATTCCTTTTTCCTCTTGTTTGGATTCACCCTCATTTTTTGCTATTGAATTTGAGCTTGATGGGTTCATCTCGTTTGAATAGATGAGAAAGAACAGATCTTCATTACTCCTTCTTGCCATTATTTCCTTGCATTCTTATTTTCTTCTTATCTTAAACTCTGTCTAATTACACCAATCACCCATATCTTATCATCCCTACCAAATGTACCTCGAAACCCTTGAATCTTCATATCTTCTGCCTGGAAAAGACTGAAGAAGTGATGTGAATCATGTAGCTCAGAGGAGACATAACTGATTATTATATGATGATCTAGAGGAAATCAAAATGTGGAGTGTTTAATATTGAAACCTTGAGATAGAAATGTGGTAAAGGTCTCGAATAGAATCAAGAGATGTACACTACCAATCTGGAAACAATTATACTTAGGAAGATTTTGGGGTTTTGAGATAGTTTATAGGTGTATTCAAACTGATGAGGATATTCAAGGTCAACCTAGATTTGAGAACCTCAAAACTCTGGTTATTGATTCTTGGAAAGTTTTACCCTAAGGCTATGTAGAAGGTTAGTAATAGAAAGGAGAAATTAATTGCATTCAATAAGGATATTGAACAAGATATTGCAAGGAAATGACTAGGGATAGAGGGAACATAAAGTTATAGATATTTAGAGATTGTTGTGGAAATTTTTTTTAGAAGAATAATATTCAAAGGTGTATGTCAAAAAAAATACGAAAGTTGATTTTTTTTTTGATGGAGGATAAGTTTTGTAAGGCCTAAAGGTATTTAAATTAAATAACACGAGGAGAACCATTTGAACAAGTTCAAGGGATTCGTAAACGGGATTTAGAGGTTTCGGGTCAAATTTAAGACAAGGTGAAAGAATTTGAAAATTTGAATAAATGGTTAATGTTGATTCCTAAATGTGAAGGCTGTGCTTCATGAGTAATGTTTGGAAATTGGAAATTGCCTACGGTAGTCATGGTAAAGGCTTAGGTAAAGGTTAAATTTTTATATGGAGACTGGTGAGGTAAGGATACGATTAGCAAGTTATGACCAGATGAACTTAAGGGTATCAGAAACAGATGATTAACTTGATCTTCCTTATCTTGTGCATTTATTTACCACCTCTTGAACCCCCACTTTCTATTTTGAGATCCTTTGACGTTCCTTATCGTGACATTGACATTCGAAAGGTAATACTAGCTGTTACCCTCCAATAAATCTTATATGCAAGACCTAGACGAACTCACCTTCGTGTAGGTATATCATGTCCCACTAAAACCCCTCTCCTTGTACTCTATTTTCTTGATATGATTTTCTGGTCAAATGGCTAAACTATAACCTCTACCATGATACTGAATTATTCCTGATTTCAATTAGAGATCCAGCCTTGACTCAATTCCTTCGACCCGACATTTGATGATGTTCTGCTTGATTCCTTAAATGCTTAACCTTGTACCTTAACTTGATTGCTTGACCCACTTAGTTAAGAATCTGGACTATGTATCTTCGTTCATCACTACCACCCTTACTTATATCCTATGCTGCTAATTATCCTTAGTTTTACAAGCTTATCCTTTTCGAGCTTGATCATGACATATCTTATTGGGTGCGCACCCACTAACATATTGTCTAATCAGAACCGGCGTATGATGGTCTGATCAACCTATTGCGTTTTGGTTCGCTTTTCATATTAATCTACGTGGATGGAGACATAGTTAAACTTGCCCTAGAATCTTATCCGCAACAGCCTTGACAATTCTTCTTGGAATTATTTTTATCGCCTATGAACCTCGTATTCGTATCCAGTTGAATTAAATTTAATCATGACCTAGATCTTCATCATTGGATGCTCGTGCTCATACTTGATTTCATTGATTCCCCATCTTGCCCAAATCTCGAATTATCCCAAAATTGATCAACTTAGATCTTGTTAAGACAAAACTCTATTTGTGATTTGTTGTGCCTAAATTTTCAATTTTTACCATTTTATGGAATAGTAACCTTTTAATAATTTCTCAGTTGTTTGTTAATGACTAATTTCTTATATAGGATGGTAGACAACCCTTACAACCTTGATGGTTGTTGTTCCCTTACCTTCCCAATTAGAACACCCTAGATTGCTTGTGTGTTGATACCATAGTACTGTTTTGACCTAGAATGACCAGTGCACATAGGTGAGACTTCCAATTGCAACAGTATGCCCTGACCCTGTATGCTATTCCTTCAAATTGCATGGTTTAGATAAAATTCTTAGGACCTTGATTATCGAAAAATAGGGATGTTACCCCATTAGTATCAACTGTGGATATATATATAGGTTAGTCCTTGATGTGGGGAATATGTGTTTATAAACCTGTAGCTTATGAGATTTATAGTATCAGCCCTGATAGGATTGGGAAGTTAAGAGCTAGCCTATTATAGAGTTTCTCTTTTTGCTAAATTCTGGTTGCCAACACTTAGGTAGCTAGCATAGGTAAAATCCTAAGAAGTTGACCAGCGGATGACCAAGTACTAGGATGTTGAGAAAATTGACTAGTGATTGAACTTTGACTATGTTTGACCTAGAAGGGGGGTGCGATCATCTTAATTTCGAGGACGAAATTTTTATAAGGTGGGTAGGATTGTAACACCCAGTTTTCCAAATGAGGGTAATTTTGAAATTTTATAATTTTGATTAATCGATAATAAGATTTAACTCATGTTGTGATTTTTGGTAATTTTTTTAATCGATTTAAAACTATTTAAAATGTTGAATTGTGATTTTGATGGTTAACTAGTTAATCCCTAGTTTTGCTAAGCTTAGAGACTAACCATGACCATGAGTACCTAACCATGTGTTTAGAATAACTATTTACAACTTTTTAGGCTAAGGGTATTTTGGTCATTTCGTGACTTTTGAATTATTTAAGATTTTAATTAATTGGTAAATTTTAGATTATTTTAATAATATTTAAATTAATGTATTATAATTTTGGTCATTTTTTATATTTTAATATTTTGGGATAATTTTATATTTTTAATATTGTTTTTATTGGATTTGTTTAGTCGGGTTTGAGTTTCGTCTCGTTCCGACTTGTATTGTGACCCGGGTAGCTTGAACTCTAGATGGGACCCAATATTAAGTTAAGCATGGCTCACAAGACCCAACATTAAGTTAGTTAATTAAACTAATTTTTATCATGTTAGAATGGTTAAGTTAGAGACTCAAAACTAGATCATTTTGACCCCAAACTTGAACCTAGTCTAGACTTAACCATATGAGACTAGAGAGGGGCAATTAGGACATTTCCCATTAGCCCTAATGGACTCTTTATGGCAGCCACCTTTAGGAGAGAATGATTCATTTCATTCATTACAATCTTGCCTCTTTTATTTTCCTTTTGTTCTTCTCCAATTTTAGAGAGCCTTCCCATTGATTTGATCTCCAAATCAAATCATTCCTTCACCAAACCTTCCCTCAATCATTCCCATTCTCTAAGGAAAGGGTGCTACCAAGGATTGGAAGAGGAGTGCAAGTAGGAGTGTCCACTTTGAGGGATCTTCGTATCGGAGCCGTGTCCTAAAGGATTTCATTGGGATTCCACTCCCAATAGGTAAAACCCATCCTCTAAATCGATTTTCTTTGCATATAAATTAGTTTTGAATCCGTAGGATCCATCCTTATGCATGTGTCCCATTTAGATTCAAATTTGAGGCCATTTGGAGCTCTCTTGAGGATTTTAGATATGTATCTTGTGTCCTACTTGATAGATCCCAAATTAGGATACCCCATGTGTATGTATGTATGATAATAGTTTAAATAGATATTTAAATTCAGTTTTATAATGGTTAGAGAGTGGATTGATCTTAGTTAGGATGGTTAGAATGAGTTTCATTTGGATACCTATGTTTGTATCCAAGTATCTTGGCCTATATGTGTTCTTTTGTCAAATTCATCATAATTTTTATCCACGTTTTTATTAACCAAAGCAACTTAGAAATGTCATAACTTTTAGCTTAGAACTCCGATTTATCTCCCTTTTTTTTAAAAGAACCGTATCGAAGTTAGCTTTCCAAATATATATTTTAATAATCCAAATTCTTTCTGTAACTTTCTGTAAAATTATTTAAGTGTCAGCTGTACGAAAAACAAACGTGTTTCGGTATTTTTGCGATTTCGGGACCTTCCGGACACGAAAATGCGATCCGTTTAAAGTTTCGGAAAGCTAACACAAAGGGCTACGACATGCTATAATCCTAGAATTTAGTGAATACCCAATTGGTACAGTATTGGTTTTAAGTAGAAGAGTGACTATACGATATATGCATTTTGTGTATCTTATGAGCCTATGTAGTATGGATATTAAATAAATATAGAGTATGTAATGCATGATATGTTAGATGAATGAAATGATATATATGATATATATTCTCTTTACATTAATGTATATATGGTTGAATGCAAGCATGTAGGAATGCAATTAATATAATGCATATAAGCAATGTATGAATGAAAGAATGATATACAATGTATGTATGAAAGTATATAATGAATGCTAGATATGAATGCAAGATATATATGTAATGATAGATATGAATGCATAATGTATAAATATTGTAATGCAATATATAATGATAACATGTATTATAATGTAGAGTATATGATACAAGCATGAATGAATGGAGAAAATACATGTATATAGGTAATATAGAATGTAATATATGAATGCAAACATGCAAGATAATATATTGTATCCATATATGATGTATTCAACTTAAAGATAATGTAATATATGAAAGGAATGAATGATAATATATAACATGATATGTAAGGTAATGCAAGGTATGAAATATATGATGTGTGCATGTTTGTATGTCTCTATGTTAATGTATGAAATGATATGAATATACAATATATGCATATGTATAAAACATGTCGGTAATGCATATATGCATGAATGAAATAAATGTTTGCAATATGTTAATATAAATACAAGTATCTAATATGCATGAATGTAAGTATAATATAATACAAGTATACATGTATGTATCATGTAAATGTAATATACATGATATATATGTATGCATGTATACAAGGTAAGTATGTATGTACGTATTTCTATAAACTGAGTTAACCTATAACCTTTTACACACATGCATTCATACACCCTTTGACATCATGTATCCCATGTCACATACACCTACCTATCATTAAATTTTAGAACATTAACACATATCCTTTCACACACATGCCAAACACACACATACTCACTTACTCTTTTACCTCTCTTTCTCTCTCTCTATATATATATGTATGTGCCTATATATATAGCTTTCCTATATATATATCTATGTATATGAATATGTGAATAGTGATGCATATATATAAATATATGTGGGATATACATATAGGTAGCCTATATGTTATGAGTGTACTATAATATATTAGATATATATATTGTTATGTGTATATGTATTTGTGGTTTGGCTTAGGCATGATATAGCCTATAGCCTAGGGCTCTTAGCCTATGGTGTGTCTGTTTGCCTAGTGAGAGTTTAGTTAGACTTGTTTAGTCTTGATTAGGCTTAGAATAGACTAGTTAGACTAGTATAAACTTGTTTGGTTTAGGTTTGACCTAGTTGACCTAGTTTGACTAGTCTAGTTGACTAGAGTTGACCGAAGGTTGACTTTAGCCTAGATTGACCCCAAACTTCATGTAGATGTATTGTAGCAGTCTATTTCCTTATTTTAGACTTGTTGTGACTTGTACTGTTCTATAGGAGACAGACACCACTCCTCGAACAGTATATTCTCTTCGGACATTCAGGATACCAGGTGAGTACATTCTCTGATCATTTCATATCCTGTTTAAAATTATTTTTCTGCTTTAAATTACTTTACCTGATACTGTCACGTTGGTAACACGGATTGGTACTATATGGATCCCTTCTTGAGATGTTATCCTTCAGGAGCATCGGATATTACATGTTCTGTACATTTCACTTACATTGTGTATCACTATGCTTCTTGGTTCGTTGATCACTTGTGACATGTACTCTCATGATCACAGAGTCTACTTGAATCACCCATTTATGGGCATTCCTAGAATCATCCATTTATGGGCATCCATGTATCACCCCTTGTGGGCCATTGCATAGAATCATAACATAACCTGGCTGGATCCTTGTATATTGATTGGGGGTACGGGAGAGTAGAAGTAGACATGTGAATATTACCCAAGTAGTATCTCATCAGAATCACTCCGTAGTGTCTCATCAGAATCTCCTATGCCATTTACATGTCTATATTGTACTCTGACTCACTAGCCACTGTTAGTTCTCTATGTATAGTAGATATTTCTATTACAGTTCTCTCTCTGTTTATATACTGTATTTCTTTCAGTACCTGTATCTTACTTTACTGCATGATTATATTTTCTAACCTGCTATGAACTGTTGAGATGTATTGTGCTCATTCCTGTCCTGACTGGACCTGTTGATAAATTTTATATATAGCCTGGAGGTTGCCTGCTAGCCTAGAGGAGACACAGTAGAGGTTGTATAGATAGCTAGGGTTTTGCTTATAGCTTATTTTCAGTTGTCTTGAGTCATATTTATGGATTACTATATTTGAGCTTTGAGATGTATTTCTGGGTTGTGTATCTTAGACACTTAGACTTCTATCTGCTGTATCTCTTTTGGATTTCATGTTTTATCTATCTTCCATTATGCTCTACCTTAGATGTGATTGAGTTTACATTCTGCTATGTCACCCCCATTCGAGGAGTAAACTGCTTAGCCTTATACTGTTAGATGCATGAGACCTAGGACAGCGTTCTACCGCCGATACTGCGGCGTAGGCTGGACGTACCCACGTCTCGTGCCCTTACCCTACGGTGCGGGTCGTGACACCAAAGCCCTTTTAGTTGACGTGCATGGACTGATGATGCGCCGAAGCTAGGATCTGATCTGTACGAATGGGTTTCGACCCCGACGTTGTGCCAGGTTGCTAATGTGCCTTTGGTGCGTCCTGACGTCTCCCTTTCGTCTGGTTTCTAGGTTCCATGCCGAAGACGAAGGCCTTTGTAAAGGAGGAGACACCGCTTTCTTTTATCAAGCAAGAGCCGGTGTATATTAAGGATAATGTGACTCCCAAAGTTGAAATCAAGGACGAACCGACGACCTTTGACGAGGAAGTAATTCCGAATGCCGAGGCCATTGTTGAGGAGGAACTAGCGTCGGAAGATAGCAATACCGGGAGTTCTGACACTCATGTCCCTGAAGAGGACCTCAACCAGTTCGAGCCTTCATATGCGAAATGGCTGAAGGAGTGGTACATGTCTCAGCGTAACTACGATCCCTGGCTGTAGGGGCTCATCATCTGACTTGTGGTCTTTGCTGAGGCCAAAGTCGATTTTCTTTTTCTGATCTTTGTTTCCTTTCTGAGATGTAGCTTTTGCTTTTGTTCTATTCCAATGCTGATGTAATCTTTGTTAGATGCAGAAATAAAGGAACTCTTGCTTTATTTATTTTTTGTGACGAACTAAAATTTTGTGGACTTATCACCCTTGGCATACCTTGGTTTTAGGTACGAATGATAAGTTGAGAGAGAGAGACAACATATTTACTCAAAGATAATATGGACATGGTAAATATGGGCTACAATGGTAGAGTTTTCATACTCAGAGGTAATATAGACGTGGTAGGAGTGGACTCTGTAGGTGTTTATAGAACAACTCAGCGGTAATATGGACGTGTATGTTCTATGGTGCAACAACACAGGGATTATTGTACGGAATGTTTACTCAGAGGTGATGTGGATGTGGTAAACATTGACTTAAGCATGATCTTACACGGTGCAGGATCCTGCTTGATGAGATATAGAGAGGCAACTCAGAGGTGATGTGGACATGGTTGTCCCTCTACTGGGGATAGAATGCAAAGAAACAGCTGGGTTCCAGAAATATATGATTTGTCAAAGAAGGGGTGTGAACTTGGTTTGGTCAAGTTCACCAGTCCTCTCTCTGGGGAAAGGCAGTATGTTCTCGACGGAGGTCAAGAATAGTACTTTTTTAGAAACTTACCATTGATGGGCATCATGAATAAGTTTCCATTAGCTTGAGCGAGACGATAAGTACCATTTGAGTATACCGTCTCTATGATGAAGGATCCTTCCCATTTGGGTTCGAACTTTCTCGATGTTTTGTGAGTCATCACCATCGGTCTCCTGACTGCCAGAACCAGGTTGCCCACTTGGAAAGTCCTCTGTCGGACTCTTTTGTTGAAAGCCTGTGATATGCGAGGTTGATAAAGTTCGATGCACTGTTGAGCCAAGAGGCATTTTTCGTCCAGCGCCTCCAACTCTTGCAGACGGCGACATTGATTGTCTTCTTCCGTCAATTGGTTTGTGATCGCCACCCGTAGAGAGGGTATTTGGATCTCCAGCGGTAGCACTGCTTCGCTTCCGTAAACAAGAGAGAATGGTATATTGTCCATCGGGGTCCGTACCGTTGTGCGATAGGCCCAAAGGCATTCGCTGAGCTTCTCGTCCCAGTCGTGCTTGTTGGATGGCATGACCTTTTTGAGTAGCTTGACGATGGTCTTATTAAAAGCTTCAGCCAATCTGTTTGTTGTCGGATTGTAAGCGGTTGATGCCAAGTTCTAAATACGGTTCTTATCGCAGAACCTACTGAACGCATGGCTGATGAATTGTGGACCATTGTCGTGGATAATCCTTTGAGTTAACCTGAAATGGTAGATGACGTGATGCTTGATGAAGCTGATCACTTTTGAGCTTTTTATCTCTGTGATAGGTGCTGCTTCCACCCATTTAGAGAAATAGTTGGTAATTTCCAGGATAAAGCGATGTACCCTTGATGATGGAGGAGTGATAGGCCCCACTATATCCATGCCCCAGGCTTCAAATGGCCAAGAGGCAACCGTCGGGTGTAAAGGCTCTGACGTTCTATGGATGAACTCAACGTGAAGCTGACAAGCACAACACTTCTTTGCATACTTGACAGCGTCGGCCATCATGGTGGGCCAGTAATAGCCCATATATCGGAGTCGATCCTGTAGCTTAGGACCTGGTTGATGAGCTTCGCACGTTTCGTCATGAGCTTCTCGAAGAGCTTCGGCGGCTTCTTCGTTAGATATACATCGGAGGAGAAGTCCATCGTAGGAGCGCCGGTACAACATTTTGGAGGCTATATCGTAATAGAATTAGAGGGAGCGCCTTCTGACTGAGACTTCCTCCTTTGGGTCTTCCGGAAGGATTTCGTAGACAGCAAAGTCGATGAATGGAAACCTCCAGTCTTTGACATTGATGCCAGGGTCTGCGACCATGGCATGAGTTGTCCGCATACACAGATTATTTTTGGGGCAAGCCAAATCCCGACCCGTCACCGTAACGAAGTATTGAGTCCCGACGGGTGCATCCAATGAGGCTGCGAGGTCAGCCAAAGCGTCAGCTTCCAAGTTTTGCAGCCGAGGTACATGCTCTATGAAGAATTCTGCGAAGGTTGAGATGATGTCCAACGTTGCTTTGTGATAGGGGATGAGGTCTTCATGGCAAACCTCATATTGTCCCGGGACTTGATTGACGACGAGCTTTGAGTCGCCGTAAGATTCAAGGTAGTACACCCCCAGCTGTCTTGCTAACTGAAGCCCCATGATGAGGGCGTTGTACTCTGTAACATTGTTGGAGCACGGCTATTAAAGAGAATAGGCGCACTGGATGACCAATTTATTAGGAGAGATTAAGACCACCCCTACTCCTGCGATAATTTGGCCTTTGGGGCCTGTTCTGGAAGCACCGTCGAAGAACATCCGCCAGACTGGGCTTTCTTCGGTAATGTTTGCTTCTTGCACCTCATCAGGAATACCCTCATAGAGCCTGGACGATTTCGAGATTGGGTGCGCGGCTAGGAAGTCGGGTAATGCTTGGTCCTTGACAGCCTTTTGCGGTACGAATACCATGTCATATGGTGTTAATAATATCGCCCACGTAGCCAACCGATGTTTTAGCGCTCCTAGTTTTGTCATGAGAATTTTAAGTGGATTGACTCAGGAGATGACATAGATTGTTTGTCCCGAGACATAGTGGCGAGTCTTCTGGATGGCGAACACCAATGCTAGACACTCTTTTTCTATGGGGTTGTACCGGTATTCGGCCCCAACCATCGTCCTACTGAGGTAGTAGATGGCCTGCTTCGTTGTTCTGGGCCAACAAAGCGCCAAGGGAATGGTCCAATGCACGGACATAAAGTAAGAATGGTTTGCCTGCAACGGGTGCCACCAGGACTGGAAGACTTGTCAGATAAGCTTTGATGTCGTCGAAAGCTTTCTGACATTCTTTCGTCAAGACGTAAGAAACTCTCTTCTTCATAAGCTTGGTGAAGGGTTGACATTTTCCAGAAAGGTTCGCGATAAACCTCCGGATGTAGGCGAGTCGTCCTTGTAGGCCTCGAAGTTCTCTGAGGTTCTTTGGAGGGTCCATGTCAAGGATGGCTTTAGTCTTCTCGGGGTCAACATGAATGCCTTTCACAGTGATGATGAAGCCCAAGAACTTTCCAATAGAAACCCCAAGGAAGGATTTAGCGGGGTTCATTTTAAGCTGATGTGCCCGCATGAGATCGAAGACTATCTTCAAGTCTCGTAGGTGATCGCCCCGAAGACGGCTTTTGACGGTGATGTCGTCAACATAGCACTCGACTATCTTGTGAAGGTGTTGACAAAAGATGGTGCTCATAGCTCGCTGGTATATGGCACCAGCATCTTTCAAGCTAAAGGGCATTACTGTGTACCAGTAAACCCCCTTTGGAGTTCTAAACGACGTGTGCTTCTCGTCGTCTGGGAACATCTTGATCTGATTGTAGCCTAATTAGCCATCCATGAAGGACATACGCTCGAAGCCACATGTGTTGTTGATCATTACGTCAGTGATCGGGAGTGGAAACTTATCCTTTGGGCATACAGATTTGAGGCCCCAAAAATTGATGCAGACTCGGATCTTCCCGTTCTTCTTGGTGACGGGGACGATGTTGGCTACCCAGTCGGGTGTTGTTCTTCACGAATGAACCCGTTGTCCAAGAGCTTGTCGATCTCTTTGTCAATGGCGTCCATAATGTTAGGACTGAAGTGCAGCTGTTGCTGCTTAACGGGTTTGGTAAGATGTTAAGCTTGTCCATTGTGACTTATGGGTCGAGTTCCGACATGTCTTCGTAGCTCCAGGCGAAGACATCGATATATTCTTTGACCAGGTGGATCAGGGATTCTCGGTCCTCTTCCACCAAGCTCTTGCTGATAAAGATGGGTTTGGATGAAGATCCATCCCCAAGGTCGATCTGCTCGACTTCGTCTTCGGTAGGGGGTTCTCGCAATTCAAAGCGAGACTCCCATTACGCGCCTAGGCATTGAGCCCAGGGTTCTTCATTGAAGAACTCTCCTGTTTGATCATCGTCTTTATCTTCTGAAGGATGTACGGATGTCATATTGGCTGACAGTACCTTCCTGAAGACTGAGCCGATGTTGGTGTCGGAGTCCCAAGTTAAAGTTTCAGATAAGTAAGAATGTATGACATCCTCTACTTCTGATTCTTCTGGAGTTGTTGGAGGCATGATGTAGCCTACCCCCCGTCGGGTACGATGATAGTAGTCTTGCGGCTTCCCTTTTGGCACTGGAAGTCATAGGAGAAGGTGTCAACCTTTACCATAGTTCAGACCTTGGTCGCTCTTCAAGTTGTAACCCATCTTTTAGATGAGATACTTGGCTCGATCGTTGTACCGATAGATTTATATTCTACCGGTGTCGGGTTCTGACTCCGTCGGTAGAAGGTCTTGTTGACGCTCGACTTTGCCAAAGATAATAGGATTCTCGTCCTTGTTCCGAGGCGGGACTATGTAACAGACTCCTTGGTATAGGACGACTCGATTTATATGACTCCCAGTTGTTATTTGTGTTTGCAACGACTATAGAGTATTATCTAGAGTGTACATGGTATTCCAATGTGGAAGACTAGAAAAATTGAAAGGCACTCTCTTATTGATAAAATACGAGATCTTGTCCCGAGGGATTACATCATCGAGGGATGAAGCATCGACATTAGCCGATATGTACTCTCCAAGTTCTTCATCGGTGAGAACTAAAGCAGCCTTGGAAGGTTCAGGAGAGTTTTTCGGGAGCTTATCCCGTGCTGGCTCCTGGGACCGTGCTGAGAAGAACGCCGAGGTTTTCTCTTATGGCCTGACGGGTGCTGACAACTGAGGAGGTCTGCCTTTGAGCCGCACCTTGAGGGGAGCCTTAGTTGGTGTGCCGGGAGCTGGAGCCTTTCCCCGTAGCTTGGCTACGAGAGGAGCCGCCACTTGAGGGGGCTTGCCTTTGAGGCGTATCTTCAACGGAGCTTTATTGGATGTTCTGTCCGGAGAAGCTGGTGCCTTCCCGCAGAGTTTGACTACCATAGGAGCCGATGTTTGAGGCGGACTTCCTTTGAGTCACATTTTTAGGGGAGCGTCGATTGTCATGTCCACCTCTAGGTCAGCTTCAAACTCAGCTTCTGTTTCGTCATCAGCGTCATTGGCTTCATCTTTAAGATGAATTGATTTGTACAGATCAGCGTCGGTGAAGAAGGCTTCAATCCCTCTGAAAGGATCGACATCAGTAAACTCTGTTCGGATGATGCCGCTGGTGGACACGTATTTCATACATTAGTGGAGGGTGGATGACACCACCATGTATTCATGTATCCACGGCCGTCCCAACAAGATGTTGTAGTTGACGTCTGAATCCACAACATAGCAAGTCACCTCGGTCTGGAGATCGTCGATGTGACACTTCAAGCGGATCTTTCCCAGCGGCTCACTCTTACTGGCATTGAAGCCACTGATGGTAGTGAAGATGCTGTCAGGTGATGCATTGGGATCCCTAACATCTGAAGTAGAGTTCGGAGGATGATATTGAGAGAAGACCCAGGGTCGATCTGCATTCGATCCACCTTGATGGCACCGACATACCCTGTGTAATATAGGAGTCTATTTTGCATGTTGTTCTTGAGCAACATATCCTGTTAAGTGAATTTGATGTTGGGGATGATCTTTCCCACATTATGGCAGTACGGACATGCTGTAGGATCGTCGTCAGGCTGCTTGACCTGACTGATGAAAGACTCGATGTCCTTCAGGGCTTCGCAGAGAGCCTCCTGAGTATCTCTGGATAGGCGGAGTAGCCTGAATAGGGAAAGCCGTGCTGGAGTACTGGCCAGTTGTGCCAGTATATCAAAGTTGTGGGGCTTGGCTAACCCCGGAGCATTGTCTTTTCGAAGAGGCCTGTCGAAGAGGGCCTCCTTCTGCTTTTGTTTATCAGCTGCAGGAGGTTGGGATGAACCTTCTCCTTGGACAGCTGTGGTGATGATAAGAGGCGTCTCTTCGGACGGAGCCTCCCCTGGCTGGGCGTTCTGCTGTGAACGCATTTGTACGGGCAGTGCTTCCTCAAGGAAGGAAGTCACCATTCGACAAGACTTGGTCTTCTTGCCTTTGCTTTTGGAGGTAGAGGGTACCCCCGGTTGAGTCAGCTCTGGAACGAGATCCGGGTGAACCCACATGATCTCTCCTTTGGATGTTGTGAGTGGTGTCATCCCACCCACATTATCGCAGGTTGGTGGAAGGTTGACTACTTTCATTTGTAGGATCGTTGAGCACTTCTAGAGGGGGGGTGAATAGAGTGCGTGTGTGCAGCGGAAATAAAATCACCAATTAAAAAATTAAACTATGGCAATGATGTAAGAGCAGTAAATAAAGATAGGAGAATCAAACTCAGTAACACAGCGATGTATACTGGTATCCCTCTGAGAGGACTAATCCAGTCTCGAGTACTCTTGCTCGATGTTAATCCACTAAAGGCACAAGCTTTAACTGAGTGCTTGCAACTCTTACACCACCGTGCTTGTTGACGAGTGCACGACCAACTCCAACACACACCGTGCTTGGTGACGAGCGCACGACCAGCTCCACAACTGGAATAGTTGTTGAAACTTGACGACCTCTTTACAACTCTGAATAACCAAAAGACTTCTAAATCAAATGTGATAGTACTGGCTTTTGGCTAAGAGAAGTATAGGTGAGATTTGAAATTCTTAGATCACTTAGAAAACACTTGAGATGAAATAGAGAAGAGATGAAGAATGAATTGATGTTTTGAAATGAAAAGTTCTTCTCTATTTATAGGTGTTTTCACCAACCGAACTCGGGCAGAACTCGGACAGAGTTCGGATGCAAATATCTCGCAAATTAGCCGTTGCTCGCAGATTTGGAGGCAACTGAAGTTTGAATACAAACTGACCGAACTCGGTCAGAGTTCGGGCCGAACTCGGGCCGAACTCGGCTGTGAGTTCTGTCAGGAGATATTGTAAATTCTTTTTACAAAAACAATTTTGAAACATGTTTTTGGTAATTTGTAAAATCATTTGAAAAGGAATATTTTCGAAATATATTTTTGAAATATTTGTAATCGAAAATATGAAGGGTAAAAATAAGTTTAGAGAAAGGAGAATAATTTTAACCCTAAGCCAGTAATACCATACTTGATTTTACAAAGAAATTCCTAGACTCAATAAAGTGTAAAAATACAGAATAAAAGTAGAAAAGGAGTCTTCAGAATTTTTGATGACTTTGACGCTTGGATTTATGCAGTACATCGTCCGTTGAATAAGATTTCATGTATCCTGAAATAGTTAGCAGCATTGTCTATATTTTGTATATGGACTAAAGTGTAAGTCGATTATCGAAATCGGGTGTGACCATGGAATGGGCCAACAATCTCCCCCATTTTGATAATTGATAAAACTTGAGTCTATACCAAAATATATTTATAAAAAATAAAATAACATAACAAAATACCTGAAAAAAAACTGATTTTTGATATCTGATTTTTGATTTGGTATACTCATTTTTCTCCCCCTTTGTCAAGTAGTAAAATGAATCGGCTCCCCCGTAAGTCATGAAGCCAACAATAGAGATGACAAAGTGAAAGAGGACAATAGTAATCACAGTAATCACAGCATAAACAAGTGAAATCACAATAAGATGAAATGTAATAAATATTCCACTAGAAAATCAACTTGTACAACTGATAAATGTCTAACTGAAACAGTTTAGACAAGAAAAATAAAAGTACTACATAAACTGCATCAAAACTAAACAAAATCCACTATCCTATGGCTGAAACCATATCACAACTCTGCGTCATCTGCACCGGGAGGATCATGAGGAAAATAGGCAGTGGTCGGGTCGAAGTACTGAAAAGTAGTCTCATCAGTAAAACGAGGACCAGGGAAAGCAGGGTATGGAAGGATAGTAAGTGGATGGGCTGGATCATGCACCAGGCTGTAATGGAGGTCGGCAATACTGTTTCTCAGCACCTGGGCCTGAGAAATGTGCCGGAACTCTGAGTCCTGATAACGTTGCGTGGAAACCGCAACGAACTCATCAAATCGCTGGTAGAATGCATGATCGAGTCCTGGAGCAGGGGCCGGAGCAGGAGGAGCATCTGCTGGAGGGGCCTCAGCATCAGCAACTGGGTCAGCAGGAGCAGCACCGGAAGGTTGAGGAAACCGACGAGAGCGGGTCAACTCAACAGAAGTAGAAGAAATAGCACACGTTTCAAGATCAATCTCGAAACGGCGAAAGATACTCGCAAGGTGCATAGGAAAAACAAGGTTCCTACCTGCATTCTTGCAGTTGAGCATCCAAGACATCATGGTTTTTGGAATTGAGAAGGGAATTCCAAAATGAATGTGATACAAAGCAGAGAGTTCCAAAAATGTGACCTCATCAGTAGAGCCTTTCTTCGGAAGAAGGGCTGAGAAAATCATGCGATGAAGTTCGTAGAAATTTTGGTTAAGATGTCTAGAAAATATTATCCGAGGAGGAGGAGTGGGGTGACAAATCAATTCCCTAAAAGAAGCTAAAGTAACATCGGCAGGGAACTGAATATGGTGGATGTCAACAAGAGCATCACCAAGATCAGGAACGTGAAAATATTCACTGATATCGGTGGCGCTAAATTCTAGTTCCTGTCCAGCAACGCAGGAATAGAAATTTCCGTTTTGTTGTACTTGCAAGTTGCAGTAGAACATCCGGACAGCATTGTCGTAAATATTATCTTGGACTTCGAAAAAGTCGCGAAATCCAAGTTGTTCAAAAATAGGAGCATATTCAAAGAAGATTGTAAAGTTGACAAAAGCTCCAGTACAAATACGACGTAGAGAAAAGGAATCAAACCAGAGATTAGAGAAGTCTATGTCGGAAAACAGAGTGCCATCGAATTCCTCGGGATCTCTAGGTTTGGCTGGACTGAACAGACTTGCTGGAGTGTAGTCGAAAGATGAGGAAGCACCCTGGGAAGAATTTCCTCGCTGACGCTTCGGAGCCATGTGGAGATGGAGAAGATCGTCGAAGCCTTGCCCGGAGGGAGGAGGAAAGTCTTCTAGAAGGAGGTAGAGCTATTTCTCGTTTTGGTGTGGAGAAATAGTGGAAGAAAGGGTAGATTTTATAGGTGCTAGGGCCGGCTGTTCGGTTCTGGAACCATCACAGCGCCGACCGAACTCGGTCCGAATTCGGTCCGAACTCGGTCAGAGTTCGGGCCGAGTTCGGCCACTTGTATTCTCGAGACAGTTAAAGCAGTCAGGTGAAATAAAGTTTGTAATTATGATGTTTGACTGTTTTATTAACTAATTTGCTGTTATTTTTAGGTTAACTGTAGGGATTGTCCCAGCTAACGGTGGTTCACCGGGGAACTCTTAAGTACCGCTTCGCTTCGACCGTAGTCGTGGTGACAGACAAATCCTTTGTAAGTTTGTCCCCAAAAATAATTTTCATTAGATAATAAATTATCAAGTCATAAATACAATATTTAATTACCATATGTTTTAAGAATCCGAGAATTCAAGAATGCCGAGCTCACGCCTCAAGATGTTAAAACGGTCTTCAGCCAAAGGTTTAGTAAAAATATCTGCTAGTTGATGTTCAGTATTAATAAATGTTAAGCAAATATCCCCGTGTTGTTGATGATCACGAAGAAAATGATGTCTAACTTCTATGTGCTTTGTGCGTGAATGACAGATAGGGTTCTTAGTTAAATTAATTGCACTAGTGTTGTCACAGTATATAGGAACATTTGTATAGTGCAGATTATAGTCCTCTAAGGTTTGCTTCATCCACAAAATTTGAGCACAACAACGTCCTGCGGCGATATACTCAGCCTCAGTTGTTGATAATGCTACTGAATTTTGTTTCTTGCTAAACCAAGAGACTAGGGCTTTTCCCAAGAAATGACATGTACCACTGGTACTTTTACGGTCCACTTTGCATCCAGCAAAATCCGCATCCGAGTAACCTATAAGGTCAAAGGATTTGGTTTTGGGATACCATAAGCCAACTGTAGAAGTTCCTTTAAGGTATCGGAAGATACGCTTAACGGCACTAAAATGTGATTCCTTAGGGTTTGCCTGATATCGTGCACATATGCAAACACTAAACATAATATCAGGGCGACTAGCAGTTAAATATAATAGACTACCAATCATACCTCGATACTTACGCTGATCAATAGGTTTGCCACTTTCATCAGTATCAAGCTTTGTAGCTGTAGCCATAGGCGTCCCAATTGGCTTCACATTCTCGAAGTTGTACTTCTTCAGTATGTCCTTCGTGTACTTGGCTTGGTTGATGAACGTTCCGTTTGAGTGTTGTTTGATTTGCAATCCAAGGAAGAAGTTCAGCTCTCCCATCATGCTCATTTCAAATTCACTCTGCATACACTTGGCAAATTCTTGACAAAGTTGTTCATTAGTAGAACCAAAGATGATGTCATCTACATAAATTTGCACTAGAAGTATATCATTATTCAAAGATTTAATAAAAAGAGTAGTATCAATCTTGCCTTTTGAAAAACCATTATCAAGTAAGAAGGCGCTTAGGCGTTCATACCAAGCACGAGGTGCTTGTTTGAGTCCATAGAGTGCTTTCTTAAGCTTGAAGACGTGATCAGGTTTTTGAAAATCTTCAAAACCAGGGGGTTGTTTCACAAAAACTTCTTCTTTTAAAAATCCATTTAAAAATGCGCTTTTCACGTCCATTTGAAAAAGTTTGAAATCATTAAAACAAGCAAAAGCGCAAAACATGCGAATGGCTTCTAGTCTAGCAACAGGAGCATAGGTCTCATCATAATCAATTCCTTCTTCTTGATTATAACCTTGTGCAACTAGACGTGCTTTGTTGCGTAGAACTTGACCATCTTCACTAAGTTTATTTCGGAACACCCATTTGGTACCAATTATCGATTGACCAATAGGTTTAGGAACGAGTTCCCAAACTTGGTTTCTCTCAAATTGATTAAGTTCCTCTTGCATGGCAGAAATCCAAAATTCATCAGAAAAAGCCTCATCAACATTCTTAGGTTCTATTTGAGAAATAAATGCTACATTAGCTGCTACCTCAGAATCTCTAAGAGATGAACGAGTACTTACACCTTTGGATACATCACCTATTATGAGAGTTTCTGGATGATCTGGTTTGAATCTTAATGATTCGAATCTTTGGGCCATACCTTTCACAAGGCTCTTCTCAGTTCCTGCATCTTCAGGACTTTTATCGGTTCTTGCCTCTTGGGTAGGATCTTTCTCAGAACTCTTCTTTGTCTTTGTAGGTGCATCTTCATCATCACTGTCGCTAGATCTATGACTATTCAACTCATCAAAGGTAACATTAACACTTTCTTCAACAATCAAAGATCTTTTATTGAAAATTTTATATCCTTTACTCTTAGCAGCATATCCGAGAAATATCCCGTCATCTGCTTTCAAGTCGAACTTACCCAAGTTATCCTTGGTGTTCAGGATGAAACAGCGACAACCAAAAACTTTAAAATAAGATATGTTTGGAATTCTTCCAAACCAAAGCTCATATGGTATTTTCTTCGATATAGGTCGAATTAACACCCTATTTAAAATATGACAGGCTGTACTAACAGCTTCTGCCCAAAAATATTTAGGAAGATTATGCTGATTAAGCATGACTCTAGCCATTTCGCTTAGAGTACGATTCTTCCGCTCCACAACACCATTCTGTTGGGGAGTTCTAGGACAAGAAAATTCGTGGTAGTATCCACTATCATCACAGAACTTTTTGAAATCAGTATTTTCGAATTCGCCACCATGATCACTTCGGATACGAGTAATCATGAAGCCTTTTTCGTTTTGAACCTTTTTACAAAATATCTGAAATTCAAAAATTGCATCACTTTTGTTTGATAAAAAGTAAACCCATGTAAAACGAGAGAAATCATCAACAATGACAAAAGCATAGAGTTTACCGCCAAGACTAGCGACTCTACTAGGACCAAATAAATCCATATGAATCAACTGCAAAGGTCTCGAAGTACTTACAGCGTTGATGGATTTAAAAGATGACCTATGTGCTTTGTTCTTTTCACAGTCAGCACATACCATGTCTCTCTTGAATAGAATTTCTGGGAGTCCTTTTACCAACTTCTTTGTGTTCAGGCGTGAGATAGTATCCATGTTTGCATGTCCTAGTCTCATGTGCCATAGCCAGCTTTCATTTTGATTGGCTACTAGACACCTTCCTGCATTATTAGTATTCTCCAAAAAGAAAACATATATATTGTCTTCTCTAATCCCTTTATATATGGGATCACCCGATGACATATCATATATAGTACATTTATCTTTCACAAAATTGATACCATAACCATTATCTGCCAAGTGACTTATGCTCAATAGGTTATGTTTCAATTCGGTTACTAGACAAACATCTTTTATTATAGGGTAAGGAGACATACCTACAGTGCCATTACCTATAATGTCACCTCTCAAGTTATTTCCGAAGGAGACGTATCCTTCTTTCTTCATCGATAGCGTAGCGAATAAAGATGCATCACCAGTCATGTGTCGCGAACATCCGCTATCGAGGATCCATTTGCTTCTAGCATGAGAGGGTTGAGGGTCCACCTACAAAACAAGTAGATGAATCCTTTGGTACCCATTTTCTGAAGGGTCCATGCTGATTAGCTTTAGGTCTCCAGACTAAAGTATGGTTATCAACAAGTTTTCTTGCAAGACAATATTGTGATATATGACCATGTGTACCACAATACGTGCAAGTCAGTTTAGAACCAGATGAGGTTGAAACTGAGTTCACATGCTTGTTTGGTTTCTTGGAGAACCTATAAGTGAAAGCATGATGATATTCGTGTTTCTTATGTGCTTTCTTGTTCTTAGTCCTCTTAGGTGTATGCTTAGCATTAGGACTAAAATTAGGCTCTGTCACAGGCATTGCCTGTTTGTCTAACTTGATTTCTAACTTTTTAGAAATCGCAATAGACTCTTCATATTTAGCAGTCATAACTGAGAGTCTGTGTTCTGTTACTAAGTGCATTCTCTTCTCTGTGTCATACAGTTTTTGCATCTTACCATAATCTCTTTCTTTCTTTTGAATAGTGAGGATAGCCTCATGATAGTCTACCTTGAGTTTGGCTATCTCTTCCGTGTTACCGGTAGTAGATGTCTCTTTAATATCTTGAAGAAGATTAGACAATCTAGCTATCTCGGCTGTGTGTGCCTTTATCTCTTTTCGAGATTGCTTATACTTGTCGAGCACAATTTTGTGATCTTCAAGTAAATCGCTAAAGGCAGTCTCTAGTTCATCAAAAGTAAACTCATCAAACAGAGGATTAGATGATACCTTTTCGAATGCCATAAGACAAACATTTGCATTGTTGCAGGGTCTGTCTTCTTCTTCTGAGTCACTGGCATCACTCTCGTGCCAGATGCTTGTGTTGGCATACTTTCGGCCAGATGTGGATCTTCTGTTTGATCTTGACCGATCATATGGACTGCTCTTCTTGGTAGCTGGACAGTCCTTCTTCATGTGCCCTGATTTCTTGCATCCGAAGCATATTGTCTCGTCTTCATTGCTTTCTTGGATGTCTTTCTTCTTTCTGCTTGTGAACTTTAGATATTTCTTGAAGTTCTTCACAAGTAAGGCACGTTCATCACCACTTGATGATTCTTCATCTGAATCATTGCATGTTGATTTTCTTGCTTGAGCTTTGAAGGCGATAGTCTTTTCCTTTGGTGTGGCCTCTTCAAAGTCTTGCAAGTCGAGCTCATGAGTCATCAACTTGCCCATCAGTGTTTCTAGAGTCATCGTGGTGAGATCGTTTCCTTCAATGATTGCTGTGGCTTTTGGATTCCAGTTCTTTGTTAGAGCCCGCAGCACTTTCCTGATCTTCTCATGGTTGCTGTAATCTTTACCAAGAGATTGAAGGGGATTAGTTATATCAAGGAAACGGGTAAACATCTGTGTAATTGACTCACCAGGTTTCATTTTAAAAGATTCATATTCCTGAGTCAGTCT
The DNA here is from genome assembly GCA_029216955.1 of Iris pallida. NCBI lineage: Eukaryota > Viridiplantae > Streptophyta > Magnoliopsida > Asparagales > Iridaceae > Iris > Iris pallida. The sequence continues at coordinate 10,317,073 of JANAVB010018993.1, forward strand.
ACTGATTTTGGATTCCTTGACTTGGGAAGTCCCTTCATGGATTACCTCAAGGAGTTTCCAAATTTCATGAGACGTCTTACAGGTAGAAACTCTATTGAACTCTGTTTTGTCAATTGCACAGAATAGTGCATTGATGGCTCGAGCATCAAGACTAGCCTTTGCTTTTTCAGCATCGGTGTATTTGTCATGCGGCTTTTCCATAAGAATACCTTCAACCACTGTAGGTGGTGGTTTCTTATATCCATCAATGACTATTGACCATAAATCAAAATCTAGAGACTTTAGAAAGAAAGTCATACGTGTTTTCCAGTATGTATAGTTTGTTCCATCAAATAGGGGAGGTCTATTTGTGGATTGCCCTTCACCGTTGAATATAGATTTCACGGCTGCCATATATATACTCTCTAGGATATGTTATATAAGAATATAACCTGCTCTGATACCAATTGTAGGATCGTTGAGCACTTCTAGAGGGGGGGTGAATAGAGTGCGTGTGTGCAGCGGAAATAAAATCACCAATTAAAAAATTAAACTATGGCAATGATGTAAGAGCAGTAAATAAAGATAGGAGAATCAAACTCAGTAACACAGCGATGTATACTGGTATCCCTCTGAGAGGACTAATCCAGTCTCGAGTACTCTTGCTCGATGTTAATCCACTAAAGGCACAAGCTTTAACTGAGTGCTTGCAACTCTTACACCACCGTGCTTGTTGACGAGTGCACGACCAACTCCAACACACACCGTGCTTGGTGACGAGCGCACGACCAGCTCCACAACTGGAATAGTTGTTGAAACTTGACGACCTCTTTACAACTCTGAATAACCAAAAGACTTCTAAATCAAATGTGATAGTACTGGCTTTTGGCTAAGAGAAGTATAGGTGAGATTTGAAATTCTTAGATCACTTAGAAAACACTTGAGATGAAATAGAGAAGAGATGAAGAATGAATTGATGTTTTGAAATGAAAAGTTCTTCTCTATTTATAGGTGTTTTCACCAACCGAACTCGGGCAGAACTCGGGCAGAGTTCGGATGCAAATATCTCGCAAATTAGCCGTTGCTCGCAGATTTGGAGGCAACTGAAGTTTGAATACAAACTGACCGAACTCGGTCAGAGTTCGGGCCGAACTCGGGCCGAACTCGGCTGTGAGTTCTGTCAGGAGATATTGTAAATTCTTTTTACAAAAACAATTTTGAAACATGTTTTTGGTAATTTGTAAAATCATTTGAAAAGGAATATTTTCGAAATATATTTTTGAAATATTTGTAATCGAAAATATGAAGGGTAAAAATAAGTTTAGAGAAAGGAGAATAATTTTAACCCTAAGCCAGTAATACCATACTTGATTTTACAAAGAAATTCCTAGACTCAATAAAGTGTAAAAATACAGAATAAAAGTAGAAAAGGAGTCTTCAGAATTTTTGATGACTTTGACGCTTGGATTTATGCAGTACATCGTCCGTTGAATAAGATTTCATGTATCCTGAAATAGTTAGCAGCATTGTCTATATTTTGTATATGGACTAAAGTGTAAGTCGATTATCGAAATCGGGTGTGACCATGGAATGGGCCAACATCATTTTCGCCTTTGGGATGGGAACGACGCCATCTTGAGCTGTGGTAGGCGGTATGGTATCGAACTGGAGCGACTCCATATTGGCCGAGACTGTCTTCTCCTCGTAATTGACTAAGATGATGTTCGCATTGATCATGTGCTGTATGTAGTCTTTGAGGATGTAGCAGTGTTTAGTTGAATGTCCAACGAACCGATGGTAGTGACAATACCTTGGGTCGCCGACTCTGCCAACTTCGTCAGGACGCTTGGGATCAGATAACTTAATTTTGTCGCCCTGCTTCAGCATATCGAAGAGTTGTTAGGTATCCTCATCGAGAAAGTAGACCATCTTCGGTCGTGGTACAGTAGGAGGCCTCTGGGTAGGGCCTTGCGTGTTGTTAGACACATTGACAGTCAGCGCCTGCTTCCCTTTCGCTTTACGACTGCTATTGCTGGTCGCAGGCCATTTCCTTTTGTCGTCGAAGGTGGGGAAGTTAAGCCCCAGAAGGCGAGCATTATGTGCCTTCTTTTCAGCAGCTTTAGCTTCAATGATCAATGCGCTCCAATCGGGGGAGTAGAGTTGAGCCAGAGCTTGATTGCAGGAAGCATGTTCGTGCTGCATGTTCCGATGAGTGCATATTCCGGCATGCCTGGAGGCAACTTTAGATATGCTTTTCGGAAATGTTCGATGAAGACTTGAGCGGTCTCATTCTTAGTCTGCCGCACTTCTATAAGAGACGACGTGGTCATGTCTCTGCCTCCGTCGTAGAACCGATCAAGGAAGAGGCATGTCAAGTCATCGAAGGATGATATGGAGTTGTCAGGGAGACTGCAGTACCAGCCGTAGGTGACTCCCTTCAAAGCCCCGACAAACAGGCTCGTGAGTAAGGCATCTTCTTCTGGAAGATGCCCCATCTAAGACTGAAAGTAGGTCAGGTATCAGCGAGGAGAATCCTTTCCATCGTATGGTGTTAGTGTTTACGGTTTATACTTGGAAGGATAAACCACTTTGTTCCATTCAAGGGGGTAAGGTTGCGGGAGTTGCATCTTCTGGCGATCCTCCTGTCTACTTCAGGCCTCAAAACGCTCGCACAGATCTTTGACCATCTCGACCAAGTCTTCTGTCGAACTGGGAGCAGGTGAAGGCGGTACAGCCTAAAGCTGGATATTGGAAGAAGCTGACGCTCGCGGTACAGTGTGGTGTTCCGCCTTTGAAGATACCCGTTGAGGGGGTATACTTGATTCATTGTTGGCCCCTGGATCGGGGCTAGTGGAGACATGTGTCCTTGCCAGAGTGGTTCGAATGTCGAACACCGCCTAGGTCAGTATCTGCATAGAGGCAGAGAGGGTTTTGAGACTCCCCTCAAGAGTGTCTATGCGCTGCATGTGCACGATGTCTAGCGCTGGAGCGTCTGATTCTCCTTCATCACCACCCCTGCTATGTAAGCTGTCATGACATGGGTGGAAGTAGATGGATCGATCGAGGCTTCGCTTTCGACCTCGCTTTCCTGTAGAGGGGCTCATTCTTCTGAGGACTCGTGTTGGATACCTCCAGCTACGTCAGGGTCGGTTTGTTGAAGCGCTTCTCCGTCTTCGAGGGGAGGGTTGTCTCAGGCTTGACAACCCCCGGATGTTGCTTCTGCTAGGGCCTTGCTTCTTGCTCGAGTGCGTTCGTACAACCCTGGGGACGGGACCACTGTTTTACTCTTCCTCAGCTGACTTGGATGCAGAGACTGAGGAGTTTGTGGTTGTCTTTCTCACGGATGAGTGAAAATTGGAGGCAACATGACATAAAGCAATCTTGGGCTCCGCTTCGTCTTCAATTGGCACTTTCTTTACGAGGTGATGTCCGATAGGTACCGTAGATTGTAGTAGCTGAAACACGGATTGCCTCTGTGGTGGAGCCGCTATTTTACAACAACAGCAGTTGATGGTGACCATAGCACTGGTGTGCCCTGCGAGGGGCACATTATGCTTATTGGTCAGCTCTCCTGATCTGCATTTGTCAATGATCACATTATACAAATCATAATGGAAGAGTTTTACTTTAACAACCCCATCAGGCGCATGGCAAGGCCAAGCACCGGGGTGGTCATGTGATTGCCGTACCCCCTGATCAGTTTCACGCGCATGAGATACGCCCAGATCATTGGTAGAGGAACACCATTTATGGCAACTTGAGTCCACTTCATGTGCATCACCCAAGTGGGCGCATGGACTCAACATCGCAGTTGCCCAGCCAGACTTGGTTCGAAACGCAGTAGATGCGTCCAAACAGGACAGAAACTTTGAGAGTCGACCCGTTTCTGGCACAGATGCGCCCGAGTCAACTCTGTACAGCTTACCATCAGTAGCGTGCATGATTTTAAATGCATGCTTCTGGTTTGCTGTTGGCATAGCACATTCATGGCGCATGACCTGTGCTGCCTTGGATTTCTTCATACTAGCCCGCGAAGGCACATAATACTCAGAATCCAATTATGCCTTGCCTTGACAGCGAGTGAGTTTGTGGAAGACAGACATTTTTTCCTGTGCACCAGAGCTCATGAACTGGAGATTGGTTACACCTCTGCTCCGTTGGCGCATCTTCTTCAGCTAGAAAGAAGACGGTTGGGGAATACAGTCAATACTGCGTTTCCCAGACAGATGCGCGGTACTAGTGGGTGCATCTTTGTTGCTGAGAGCGTCAGCAGGAAGGGCCAGCTGCGGTGGCACATCCCCTTCAGTGATGGTGCCAGGTGCATCGGCTTACGCACCTAGACTTGGTGAGTGTCCTTCGGCTTTGGTAGCCGCTTCGAAGGACCCGCGCTACCTTTAGAGATGAACTCCTCATACGCCTGTTGATTGAGGCGCACTACAAGTATTTTGTGGGATGAGTCGAGTTTGATGTCGTCAGATTACGACACAACTTTCTCGTTGGAGGAGAAAGAGGTCCCCAACAGAGTCGCCAGCTTGTTTGCCATTAAAACCCTTTGGGATTGATGTTTTTAATTACAAACAGAACAGAGTACAATGTAGAACTTAGATATAGTCCTAGGATTACACTTTTGTTTTTATCTAGGCACTGTATCGATGGAGCGAGTGGTAATACGTTGACTACGTTGACGATCTGACGACGATCTTGAACTCTCTGAAGGTCTAGGTTGCTCTGGATGCCGGAGCATTGTGAGGTGAAGTGGACGTTAAGTGTTTCTTCTGGCATCTATATGTGGATATAACAGTCTGTCTTTATATATCTCTCTCTATGTCTATGTCTGTCATGAAGGAGTGATCCTTCTATTTATAGATAGCAGGCTGGCTGCTCATGTGTACATATATCGGATGCGCCTGGACGTAGAAATACCACGTGGCTGATGCTTGCGGGGGTGCATGAACGATGCGCCCCGAGTTGTAGTAGAATCTGCTCGAACTGCTTCGTTGGGCTGCGGAGGAGCTGACACGTGACAGTTACTGAGATTTGGTTCTTGCTGAGATCTTGGGTAGTTAGCACCCATTCTTTGAATAGAACCGAGTCAAAGGACGCGTGGCGTATGCCTGTGGCTCAAAGATCTCGGTTTTGGAGGAGAGTGATCTGTCGGGGTGTGCCTAGGATCGGGCGCATGGAGGCGACTTAGTCCTATGATTTTTAGGCATCATAGACAAGTCTGGGCGCATGGCTTTTGAGGCGCATACTGAGCTTTGCATCAGGGTGCGCCTAGGATCAGGCACAGGGGAGGCGACTTGGTCTCATGACTTTTAGGAGTCGTGAGCAAGTCCAGGCGCATGGCTTTTGGGGTGCTTGCAGAGCTTAGTCTTCTGTTGCTTGAGATCAGAAATGAGCTGAGGGGGCGTATGACCGCTGGAGCGTACGACATCTTCTGGGCGTATGGCCACGAGGCGCATACGAATGATCGATCGGCCACGTGGTAATTATTGTCGACCCAAGGTGTAATGAAGGTGCCGACATCAGCGACTCTTCATTTTTTCTGCAAAGGGCTGCTGATTAGATGACTCTTGGATGGAGTTGCCACCTTTTTCATTCAACATTAAATGCTTGATGGTGATCAGTTTGAAGAGGGTGCATCGGTTAGTGCCCCTTTGGGCGCATGGGTCTCTGGCCTATTTGGGCGCATCCCTGAGGAGCGCATGATGTTGATGGCACATCAGCCAGGTGTCGCATCCTCTTTGGCCCGTCGGTTGAGTTCTTCGAGGCTTTGATTTAGCTAAATACGAGGAGACGGATTCATTTGCTATTAATGCAAATTTATTGCATAGAATTTAAAATTTTGGCCATTTGGCACTCGGGTCTGCCAGTGCTTATAAATAGCCACATGAAGTACAACTTTGCTTCCATTCTTTATTTCGACATGAAGATGAACTTGGCCGGAGCTCCGTCTTGGCGAACTGCCGAACTCAGTTTTTGTAGAAGTCTTGATGACGAGCTCTTTCCGAGGGTGAAGATACGCTGCCCCAATCTTTCCGTCGTCCTGAGCTTCCGTGATAGTGTCTGTTGCATCCAAATATCGGGACCGTCGAGTTCCAACACATCCCGATGGTGCCTGTTGCATCCAAAGATCGGGGCGGCCGCGCTCCGGCCTTCGTTATGCTTGAAGCTCCATAGGCTGCCAAGTGTGGCTGTTGCTTCCGATGACCGGGGGGTCATACCGTAATCTTTGTCGGGCTAGGAGAGCTCCTCCTCCTGCTAGACAAGGGCTGATTAGCTCCAATGCGCCTGTGCTAAAATGACGAGAAGACGCGTCCAGATGAGACATCAGTGGGTTGTGCCTGACGGATGATGCGCTTGGCATGGGGCGCATGGCAGTTGCTACGTCTGGTTGTAGCTTTTAGGATCTTTCTTTTTGGTAGAAGTTCTCCTTTGTAAAGCCTTTTCTTGGACATATAATAGACTTTCATATGAAATAAAAGCCTTCTTTTGATGTCTATACTTTTGTTGTCTTTTGCTGTGCCAAGTACTTTGTTTGAACTCCCTGGCGTATGTTTGAGTCTAGCCGCATAGTGTTTAAGCGCATATGAATTCTGGCCTATAGATCTGCCTAAAATTATATGCTTCTACAGGCATCATGTCACATCTGACAGTTCCGTCACCTACATGCCACAACTGTTCTCTTCGCAACGAAGCCATCATTTATGGTTCTCGTATACGTAGGTATGCTTTGACACGGTTGTTCTCATTTCTTCAAGTTGTGCATGTGATGCACGCCTCGATACCGTAATTCCATATTCTAAGCCTTAATGTTCAATGTTCGTGGCTTGCACGCTAGGGTGCTTGCCTTCAAAATATTTCAATGTGCTAGCCTTTCTTACTCGTGCGTAAAGGCAAAGAATGACTCGTACAGGAAGGCACTTGCCGAGTACAGTTATCCCATGTTCTTGTGGCTTGCGCACCAGACGCTCGTCTTTGCGATATCCAATGTTCTATAGCGACTCGTGCATTTGATGCTCGTTTTATTTCAATTGTTCTAACTAGTGTTCGGCACACACTATGATTTATCATCCAATCGGACCACGCCCGTGGCGTCGATAGGTTAACTTAGCATACAATGATACATTTTACTTAGGCATGAAGGAGTAAAAAGAAGAGTCAGTCCTCCCACCTTAAGCTGATACACTTTGTTGTTTATCGAGCCGATGCGGCTCGATTTCATAACTTTGTTGCACGACTAAATCTTCTGACTTAGCCATTCGAGCACTTATTGTTTCATTGAACTACTCGATCGATTTTGGCCTGTCGTGCCCAAGTTCCAGCCCATTACGAGGTGGTGATTTGGTTTTACGGACCCGTTGTGAATGAGATAAAATGCTGACCTCTAATATTTTAGCGTAAACGGATAGCCTGTACATGAAACCAACTAAAATCAATACTTGCATCAATTTGGACTTGCGCCTTAGTCGATTCGATTTCTTAGAATCTTTGAGCCGACTCAATGCAGTTATTCTTCGGGGCAATGCACTGCTTCGTATCGATTCAACTCGATGTATTCTTTGGGACAATGCAACTCTTCGCATCGACTTAGTTCGATGCATTGCTCGGGACAACATAACTCTCGTATTGAATCGCATCGATACATTTCGTTTGGTCAACGCGACTCTTTGAGTCAACGTCTCAACGTAATGCGCCGTGCGGAGCGGGGTATTACAGAATATACCACTCAAAACAAGGTTCGTCCTCGAACCAAAACCAACACTCCGATTAAGTGTTTTATAGATCGTTTTACGATCTCGTCCAACTATCGTTGTTCCGTTTCAAACACTCGTGTAAGCTTTTATTAACTTTTAGTCTTTTCTGCAGCTTAATTTGAATTCAGTATACAACTTGATTTGGATCGTACACCTATTCAAGGCGTCCCAAAAATATATGTATTTTAGCCAAGCCTAGTGGTAAAAAATTGGAACAAAGGTAACATATAATTTTCAATCCTATGCTTGTCATCTCGTACTCCCGATCGGACTTATATTTAGCAACTGTTCTCAAAATTTTATCGCATACGTATATTCGATACATACGTGATTCATTCAATAAGGTCACTGCACGCGACATGATTCAAAATTGCATTTCTTATTTCGTATGTTTTGTATGGACCATCAATTTTATGCATCGCGTCGAGCCGTCGCGCATCCGATCGCAAAGATCCTTCGCATCATCGCCTTACGTTCGAAATCACTGTCCAACTATTTTCGAAGTCTGGCTATGCAACTCATTTCGATACGATTTCCTTTGTTAACTTGGAAATACATCAACATTCAGGACTATGCTCGCTAGGTTACTTACCTATACACCGTGCTTAAATTCTTCCAGCGTAACTTTAAATTGACATTGCACAAAGGCCACAATCTATCTGAGACAAAAGTTTACATCGAAACGACGGTGATCAAGGCAACAACAGTTTTGACTCAAAGTCTCTACGATGCATCTTACGTTCGGTTCCTAACGAGTAGGAATTCACTAGCCAAATTCCCAACTTATCCGTCTCGCAACATCGAATATAAGTTCAATTCACGCAAGCTCGATTGCAAGGTAAATCCAAATCTGACGACATAACTCGTAAGTCATTCTCTTACCACTCGTGCTCGTGCATAGCACGATTCTCAAAATTGCCTAGATTTATCATCAACAGGCACCACATTATATTTGTTATCGATGCAATTTCATATGCGATATCACACCGGTCATTTTACGGTCTGCAACATTCAATTTAATTTGGCGGTCAAGTCTTCTAGGGTCAGCTGCCCCGAAGCTACGCTCTATAATTGTGGATCATTAACGAAGGACAGTTACTACGAACCATGCTATATCTTATTTCAGAGCCAAATCACGTTCCGACGATTTCTACGCGATTACCCAATTTCGGACAAAATCATTTCTATTAACGCAACTGATGCGCAACTATCCTCCGTGTAAAGTCATGCACTACCATTGATAATTTTGTATTTCATGAAACATCTACTCGTATTGAGTTTGAATCTTTCTACCCACGGTCTACACCCGAGATGCTATACGCATCAAGGCAATCGTCGATGACTTTACGGTCTCGCCCTGATCAATCACAAAGTTTACGATCAACCAGTTCGACACTTCCATTTTACTATTCCAAAATCTCGATATCATAGGCCCTCTTTCTTTTGTGTTCTCATATCGTGCTTACATTTGCAACTTTGAATCCGCATCAACGTCGACTTTAGTTCATATTGCATATATCCAAGTTCACTACAACTTTTCCATACGTATCAACTCGTTTTTCGTTTTCATCTCATCCCGCTATACTTTGATCGCGTAACCGAGTTACAGATTATCCAATATCGAACCCTTGAGTTATACGTTCACGCCCTCTAAGTTTTTGCGTGTTTTAGTCGTACTCAAATAAGTTTTGTCCTAACAGAATCAACTATCTTTTAGGCACTATTTACCTGCATCAACCAACTCTTCACCGAAGTCGTACATCGTGCGATCCGATTATAATTCGCATTGTCCAACTTTCTACCGAGATCGTAAGTCGTGCGATTCGATTTTGATTTGCATCGCCAAATATTTTTATCAGATCGCAAGTCGTGCGACTCGTTTGTAAGTTCAAGTTTTCTTTTCCCATCGATCCGATTATTGCTTCAAGACATAATCGTTTTGCTAGTCTCGATCGTTCGATCGACTTATAAATTTTTGTCCGACGTATCATTTATTGATACGAGTACCCGCCCTATCGTTCCAACCGATTTTTGAAGAACATTTGCATCAATATAGCGTCATACAAATTTTCAATCGAGTCTCGGTACTCTTCCGTCCGTTGCGGACAATCCTTCTGCAAATTACGCAATGTGTCGGTGGAATCCATCACACAAGTGGTATTGCATATACCATTTAGAATCAAGTCATTCATTGCATATGTGGTATCATATACAACTTAAAAATCAAGTTATTTCTCTCGTATCATACTCGATATGAACCAATAATCTCTTCCGACTCATGATTTCCGTAGTGATTGTGCTTGATCACAACCGTAACTTTGATTAATCAAAATCCGACACAATTCGACTAATGTGTACATTCGCTAATACAAGTTCAAGTTCGGTGCGCTGTCGAATGATTCGTTTCTATCAATTTATGACGTTTTGTTTCCGTCCATTGCACTGCGTGCAACGATTCATTTTCGATATCCGTTGCACTCCATGCAACAATTTTACTTTGACATGTATTGCACCACGTACAACGATTTTACTTTCGACACGTATTGCACAGCGTGCAACATTTTTCTTTTTGATATGCGTTGCATATTGTGCAATGATTTATTTTCGATAACCATTGCATCTCGTGCAAGTATTTATCTGTGACATTCAAAGCCATTGTTCGAATCCATTCAACACATTCGATATCAACTTTTTATTATTCTTGCACGCATCATTCACACTTCAACTCGTTGCAATTTGATACAACAACATTTTAATTCACTCGTTACACTTCATGCAACTTTTTATTTCTCTCGTTGCACTTCATGCAACATTTCATTTCTCATTCAACTTTGTTGCATTGCAACATCGAACATCTCATTTCACATTTTTTAACTTGTTGCACTTATAGTAACAAATATCTCAATTCACATCTCACGATGTGTTGTACTTGCAGCAACAAATATTTTACGGCTCGTTGCACTCAATGCAATAAACCTTTCACGACTTTCTTAGCAAACATCATGTAATTTCTAAAACACATGCGACAAAATTACACGATTTGTATTAGACTTATTGTATGGAACATCCAGTGCGGCATCGAGTAGAGTCAGGAGTGATTCGATTGGTGGTGGGAAACTCTTTGGAATTGAAACAAAGCAAGCCACTACCAAAATAAGTCATAATGGCGATGAAATTAGCGACTCCAGATAAATACGTCGCTAAGTTTTGTACTTTTAGCGACGTTTTATATATACGTCGCTGAACGTCACTATCAGCGACGTTTGAGCGACAGTTAGCGACACAAATTATGTTTTGGACAACTGATGTCGCATTCTAGTCGCAAAATATCACTGTTTTTTTTCAGCGACGTTTAGCGACGCCACTTTTACACGTCGCCAGGTTTTAATAAATAGCGACGGTTAGCGACGTCTTTAACTGACGTCGCTAAAACATTTCATATAGGGTTCTGGCCCGATCGATTTTTCATTTTTTCACCCAAAATTTTTTAATCTCCCGCGCGCTCTTCCCCTTCCTTGCCCGCGGCGACCCCCTGCCCGACGACCCAATTCCTCCGATGACTCACTCCCTCCGACGACCACCCGACCAGTCTCCTCCGCCGCTGCTCCAGCCCCGGCGACCCCGACCCAACCCCAACGGTAAACCCTAACCGTATCTCCATTTTTCTGATGTGACACAGACACGACCCGTTGACACACACGTGGACACTTTGACACACAAGTGGACACTTTGACACACACTGTGACACTTTGCTACTTTGACACTTTGACAACACGTGGACACTTTGACACTATTAGGCCTCGTTTGGTTCACAGAAAGGAAATGTATTCCTTTGTATTTTCCATGGGAATCAGAAAGTAGGATTCCTGTCACATTTCCTTTCCGTTGTTTGGTTGGTGTAGGAAAGGGAAGCAAAAATATAACAATGGTAAAATAAGCATTAATGGTAAAATAAGCAATAACACATGGTTACTTTTATAATAAATGTTGAAAAAGGAGGAGGGAAAATGAATCCCATGGGTCATGAGTGGAACCATATTCCCTCCAATTTCCCCCCTTGTGAGGAAATTGATTCTCAAGTTTGTGGTTACCAAACAAAGGAAAGGAACAACTTTCCTTTCCTAGTTCCTTAAATCGGTGAACCAAACGAGGCCTTAGGATAATGTGTATAGATGAGGACTAGGACAATAAGTATAGGTAACTTCAAGATAGGAATTGTTTTACCTATGAGTATAGGTAATGGCTTTACCTAGAGTGACTAGGTAATATATAGGTTTAGAAAGCCTATAGGTTTAGGTAATGGGTTGACACATGTGTATGGGAGATACCTATGTTGTAGTGTATAGGGTATTGAGTTTGGGTATTGGTTTTTACTAGAGTTAAGGATAGGCTAGTGTATAGGTAATTAGGTAAATAGGCCATAGTAATGGTTTTACCTATGTGAATAGGATATTGGTAGGACAAATACATAGGGTATTAGCCTAGTATAGACTAGAATACCTTGGTAAGGCAACGTATGGCCCTAAAAACCTAGGTGTGACCTAGTTTGACCAAGTTTGGCAAGGTATTTACCCAGTTGTCCTAGTGTGACCTAGAAATGACTTGGAGACCTAGAATTGACCTAGTATATCATGTTTATGATTCCAAAACAACAATTGACATTAATATTCTATATTTAGGTCTTCGAGGTACCGTATCGGATATTGTTGACATTTCACACTACTAAAATAAGTCAAATCAACGATAAAATAAGTCAATCCTAGAGTGTATAGAGTGAGCCTCCCTGCTTCCTTCCTTCTCATTCGGGTCATTCAGTCGACTATTCCGCATCATAGGATATCTACCTCAACCTCACCCTAGAGAAGTGTGGAAATATTAATGTTAACCAAGGTTCACAGTAAAGAGAGGAAAATAAACTACATAGGATACATCATATCTATTACCACTTGTTGTATCATGATTACTTTTACAAGTGTTTAAACGATGTGCATGTATCTATCTTACAAAATTATCCTCAAATGGATATGGAGCTGAATTACTATCTGCGGAATCGTTCATAGATGTACAACCGTCATCCTGATGACATGTGCGGTGTGCGGGATGAATTCATAGAGGGTGTACACCAGTTCCTGCAGTTTGCCAAGGCGTTCCCTCAGTACATGGACGGTACCAAAATTAAGTGTCCGTGTGTGAGATGTCGCAACTTGAAATATCATCCAGAAGTGGATGTCACGTATCATTTATACTCGAAGGGTTTTACGCCGAATTACTATCAGTGGAGCTTGCTCGGAGAACTTGTATCTTTAGCATCGGAGTACGAGCCTTTTGTAGATGTCCACAACAACGCTCCTTACGACGATGGGTTGGTGAACATAGTTTTTGACGCGGCCGGGCCTAGTTTCGATCCGGATGATCATGATGCACCTGAGGAGGCACCGAATCCCGATGCTGCACAGTTCATAGAGTTGCTGGAGAATGCAAGGACTCCATTATATCCTGGTTGTGAGGATCATTCACCGTTGGAGGTGGTTACAAGATTGTTGAGCATCAAGTCCGATTTAATATGTCGCAAGATTGCTACAACCGTCTTATGGAGTTGCTTATAGAAATATTGTCTGAGGGTGCAAAGTTGCCTAAAGACTTCTACCGGTCTAAGAGGATGGTTAGATCGCTCTGGATGGGATACGAAAAAATCGATGCCTGTCGCAACGGGTGCATGTTGTACTATAAAGACGACAAGGATGAAGACGCCTACAGATTTTGTAGTGTCGATCGCTACAAGGCATGTGGTAGAGGAAAGTCTGTCGGTGCCAGGAAGCCTACCTCTTCGATGCACTACTTGTCATTGACACCGCGGTTGCAGTAGTTGTTTATGGTGAAGGAAACTACAGAAAACATGAGTTGGCATAAGCGAAAACATACCGAAGGAGTGTTGGATCACCCATCTGATGGAGAAGCATGGAAGCACTTTCGTCGAGAGTATCCAGATTTTGCTTCTGATCCGCGTAATGTCAGATTGGGTCTCTGCTCCGACAGTTTTACCACATTCGGACTTTCGGGATCCCAGTATTCGTGTTGGCCTGTGATCGTCACCCCGTACAATCTACCGCCTTGGATGTGCATGAAGACTCCGTATATGTTCCTCACCGTTATTATCCCAGGTCCGAACAATCCGAAAAGAAACATTGATGTGTATTTACAGCCGTTGATTGATGAGTTGAATCAGCTGTGGGAATTAGGTTCCAACACGTACAATGTATCTAGAAAACAAAATTTTCAGATTCGGGCAGCACTTATGTGGACCATCAACGAATTTTTAGCCTATGGAATGTTATTTGGATGGAGCACGCATGGTCGTCTTTCATGTCCGTATTGTATGGACAGCACTAAGGCTTTCAGTTTGAAACACGGAAGCAAACCGTGCTTCTTCGATTGTCATCGACAATTCCTGCCGAAGGATCATCCGTACCGGAGGAACAGGAATGCTTTTCGTGCTGGCGTTGTGGAGAAGGCTAATCCCTCGCCAAGGTGGCCCGGATACACGATATGAAAAGAGGTAAAAGATTTACCAAGAGCTATTGAGCAGCCTGCTACGGGCTACAAGTATGACGGATTTGGTCGCACTCATAACTGGACGAAGAGGAGTATATTCTGGGATCTTCCATATTGGAGCACCAATCTGATTAGACATAACCTTGATGTCATACATATCGAGAAGAATGTGTTTGATAACATAATTAATACTGTAATGGACGTAAAGGGGAAGACGAAAGACAATCCAAAGGCTAGATTGGACTTGAAAGAAATATGTAGACGTCCTGCATTGCATTTGATAGAGGACGGGAATGGGAAGTTAAAGCAGCCTAAGGCAATTTTCTCACTAGAGAAGGAGGATAAAGTGAGGCTTTGTAGGTGGATTCAAGGTCTAAAATTTCCAGATGGGTATGTTTCGAACTTGAGAAGATGCGTCAACCTCAAGGAGAACAAACTGACTGGTATGAAGAGCCATGATTGTCACGTATTCATGGAGCGGTTAATTTCGATTGTATTTCGAGAATTCTTACCGCAGGAAGTTTGGGATCCATTGACGGAGCTTAGCATATTCTTCAGGGACCTTTGTTCTAAGAAATTGCTCGTTGATCATCTAGAAAAGCAAGAGAAGGACATTGCGGTAACACTGTACAAGCTAGAGAGGGTTTTCCCTCCTGGATTCTTCGACTCTATGGAGCATTTGTCAATTCATCTTTTCTATGAGGCACATGTTGGTGGACCCGTCGAATATCGATGGATGTACCTGTTCGAGCGACATTTGAATCACCTAAAAAGAAAGGTGAAAAATAAGGCTCGGGTCGAGGGTTCTATTTGTGAAGCCTATATTCTCGAAGAGATTACAAATTTTTGCTCCTCCTATTTCAAACCTCATGTTGCTACGAATAGAACGAGGGCTCCGAGAAACGACGACGGATATCAAGAATTTAATGATGGAATACTGAAAGTATTCAATGCGTCCGGAAAGCCTTTGGGAAAAATGAAGAAGAGATATTTGAATGACGAAGAGCTAAGGGCTACTCAGTTGTATGTATTACTCAATTGCGACGAGGATGAAGTGGAGAAGCTAGAGGGGTAAGTAACTCAGGATGACGAGTTTACGTCATCTCAATGTAATAGTATAAGTTAATATTATTGTACTAATCGGCGGTTGCTTCGTTGTTTTCCAGTACATACAATGATGAGTTGAGGCTGGTTAGACCCTACCTAACAGACGAAGCATTAGAACAAGAAATGAGACGTCATTTTCCTTCTTGGTTGAGTGAATATGTAAGTAGCTCGGTAATTACTGGCCTCTTCTAATGCAACTGTGCAATAAATAACTTATTATCTCTTCTTTGATATTCAGGTCGATCGTCTAATTTTACCCGAGATTGAATTAATTAGAACTCTTGCCAAGGGACCAATTACTTTTGTTAAAATATGGCCAAGTTACTGTGTCAATGGCTTTCGGTTCAAGTCGACAAATGCTCCGATCAGAGACAGCTTCCTGGATCTTGATTCTACGAAAAACAGTTGTTTGTGTATCAAGTCTTCAAACTACAAAGATGTCGATCCAGGAAATGATTTCTTTGGCATCTTGCGAGAGATTGTGGAGTTGTCATATAATAATGGCAGAGAACCTGCAAAGATCGTATTGTTCAAGTGTGAATGGTTCGATCCGATTGAAAATCAAGATTGGAAAATTGACAAGCATGGTCTTGTGGATATAAACTACAAGCGTAGATATCAAGGCTACGAACCGTTTGTCCTAGCAACTCAGGCTCAGCTTGTGTTCTTCACAGCTTATCCGAGACGGGGAGCAACGAAGTCAGACTGGTGGGCAGTATGCAAGACTAAAGCTAGAGATACTTTTGATGTTGACAAAAAAGCTTACCAGGAGGACGAGCTACCTCTTGTAACCAATATTGTCGATGTGGACTCCACGGAAGTTACGCATTACACGACACATAATGTAGAAGATATAGAATTATCCGAAGAGGAAGACGAAGCCGACGAAGGCGAAGATGAAAGTGAAGATGAGGAGGAAGAGGAAGATGAGGTCGAGGAAGACGAACAAGATGATTATTCTGAAGATGATTGAGAGAGATATACTTATCTGAATTTAGATGTTTCTTCTAGAATATATTATCTGGACTTAGATGTTTATTGTAGAATGTATCATCATATGTTGTCTTGGTTATTATCTTGTCTTTGTTGTACTTTTATATTTCTATTCTCTATTATTTGTTGTACTTTCATATTTCTAGTCTCTATTATTTGTTGTATTATCATATGCTGTTATCAGGTATGGCAGGTCATCGTGGATCGTTCTGAAGGGGACGACGAGGTTATGATCCTCCGGTACTTTCTACAGGTACTGCTAGAGGACGTAGTTTTCCTTCGGTACCTCCTACTGGTACCGGCTCTGGATCCTCGTCGCCGATTACTCCTCCATATCGAACAGTAGCTGGGCCTGCTGGGACGACGTCACATGGCATATCTCCTGGGACGAGTAGTTCCAGGCCTGTTGAGAGTGCTCGCCCGTCTAGCGTTCCTGCTGCTGATACGACGATGGAGACGGATGAGCAGATGGCGGAGACTGCGCCGATGGCCGACGGTCGACCAACATCATGCAGATGATGCGTGCGCACCTCCGGAGGAGAGGAGGACGGAGATCTGGGCCGACGGTACAAAGTAGGTGTTTTGGTTTATAAATTTTTTCTTCTGTTTTTATCATAAATTAACTTTTTTCATGAATATAATATGTCTGTATAGATATCGTCCCCCAGAGGTACAGAGACGTCTAGGCCACATGCTGAGGCATAATTATGGTGGTGCTTGGATTAACTACTCTGATGCTCCGGACGAGAGAAAGGCCTTCTGGTTTGCGTGCTTCAAGGTTAAAATATATTTGCTTTTAACATGAATCATATAATTTTTGTATATTATATATAACTGATAAATATTTGATTTGCGCTCTTCTAGGATATGTTTTTCTATCCACCGCACCGGGCCGAGCTTATCGAGGGGATGTTTTCTGTCGTTGCTGCCAAGCTGATCCGCGACGCTATTAATGATCAGAAGGATCGTGATCGTGCCGAAAAGTCGATCCAAGGTTGGATCACCCCTGATCAGTGGAATGCGATGAAAGCTCGATTCGATGAGCCAAGGTACAAGGAGAAGTCGGAGAAGGCCAAGGCGGCTAGGCAACATGCCTCGAAGTGGTGCGGTGGGTCGATTCCGATGACAGAACATTTCCGTCGTCTGGTATGTCTTTCTCTTTTAGAAATATTATTTTAATACAAAACCGATAAATTATTACTAAGATAATATATTTAATTACAAGTAAGGAAGGTCGGTAACGCCGACATGGTGACCGTCTTCCTGACCACCCATCGGAAGGGCGAAGACCTTATTGACGAGAGGGCCGAGCAGACCTATGTAAGTATTACAATACGTTATCTTAATTTAATACTTTGTGTCAATTTTAATATAACTTAGTAAATATGATACAAATAAATATTCATGTAGTTAGTAATAATAAGTACATTAAATAGAAATTAGAAATTATAGAGTACTATCCATACTTTCTAGGTCGAGTATCAGAGGCTGTGAAAACGGGCGGCTGCTAGTGCACCTGATGCAGGAGAGGCCGGTACTTCCTCGCAGCCCACTCAAGCTCCGTCGACGGATGAGCTGTGGATGACCACCGCTGGTGGACTCCGTAGGGGTATGTACTACGGTACGGGATCCTATGGCGCCCTAGTTGCGACCCAGTCCTCTAGGGCATCTCCTGCTAGTGTGCATGGTCCACAGCCGTCCCACGAGTCTGCCCGAGTCCACCAGATGATGGAGTCTCTCCGTGACGACCTGCTACGACAGATCGAGGAGCAGTCTCAGCACCCTACGGACGATCCTGCGCTGCTAGCACGATTGGATGCGCTCGACCGGGGCATTATGGAGCTCATGGAGACGACTGAGAGGATAGAGCGCAGCGTTGGAGGGTTAGAGCGTACGGTGACGGAGCTGCAGAAAGGACAGGTGACCATGGCCGAGAGGCTGAGATTGGCGCAGGATTCGATGGTCCAGAGCAGTGATAGAATGTTATCTATCATGGATTCATACCACCAGTGACTTACAGCGTTGGAGCGTGCTGGTCCTCCGGATGCTCCTTCATCGTCGTCGACTCCGCCGCCTCCACCGCCTTCTTCTTCGACACCGACTCTACCGATGTCACTGCCTGCTCCATCGGTATCGATTTCACTTGAGGAGTATGAGTTGTTCTTATCCCTTCGTCACGACGGTGCCCCTCGTGCACCAGATCCCTAGTTGGTTGTATGTAGGCTTTGGTTATTTGGTTGTAGACTTTGTTATTTGGTGTAGACTTTGGTTATTTGATTGTAGACTTTGTTATTTGGTGTAGACTTGGTTATTTGGATACTTGTTGGTTGTGCCTATTCTATTTGTTGGATCCTAATCTATTTGTTGGATCCCATTCTATTTGTTGCCTGCTACATTGTGTTATACTGTTGTTTATGTTATTATTCATTTCAATTGGATGTTAATGTGCTTATGTGGTTTACGTTTAGAAGTCAATCTAGGCCAAAGTCAACTCTTGGTGAACTCTGGTCAACCCTAGAAGTCAAACTAGGTCAACTATGGTCAAACTAGGTCCAACAAGTCTAAATTAGGTCAAACAAGTCATTCTAGGTCTAAACAAGTCTAGGTTATGTTAACTAGGTTTAACAATCGTTCTAAGTCCTAACAAGTTTATATTAGTCTAATCAAGGCTAAACTAGCCTATGCTAGTATATCAAGCCCCTACAACCTATACAATACAAAGTCAAAACCAACATCACACAACCTATTATTGCATCTAGGCCTACACATGGAAATCACATATTACATACATATATATATACATATAGGCTACCTATATGTATACCACACATATATATTTATAATATATATATAATGGTACACACATATAACATAATATATATGATACCTACATATATACATAATATACTTAGATGCATATTACATACACATACATATTTATTTATTTATTATTTTTTTTTTTTACTTAGATGCATATTACATACACATACATATTTATATACATTACATTATATATATATATATATACATAGGAAGATAGAAAGATAGAGAGTTAGAAAGAGTGAGGTAAAGGGAGAGTGACAAGTGTGTGATAGAGAGTGAGTGTGTGTGTGTAGGAGTGACTGAAACCTATGTATGTAGGGACTGAAACCTGTGTACAGTGAGGGAAAATAGTGTGTGTGTGTGTGATTGTGTGTCATTCACATGGGTGTGTGTGTGATTGTGTGTCATTCACATGGGTGTATGTGTATATGGCCTGTGTTCAGCAAAACAGTGAATGTGGACTGTTGGTTATGGTGTGTTTTATTGAGTGTTCATTCCTGTTGGTTATATGGTGTGTGTGTGTGTATATGGTGTGTGTTATTGAGTGTTCATTCCTGTTGGTTATGGTTATCTTTTTAAACTGCAGGAAGAAAAGGACATTCTGTATTTTATTTTATTTATTTTTTTGCAGATTTAGCGACGTTTACCGACGTCCACCGATGTACGTTTGCGTTGGTAAACGTCGGTACATCTGTAAAATTTCCCAGGGTACTGACGTTTACCGACGTCCTTATACGTCGGAGAACGTCGGTAAACGTCGGTGAACATCGGTAATAATCCCAGGAATTACCGACATTTAGTGACATTTTAAACGACAGTAAACGTCGGTAAATTCCTAAGATTTTACCGACGTGTAGTGACTTTAAACACGTCGCTAAACCACCGACGATACGACGGTAGACGTCGGTAATATACCGACGTATATATACGTCGGTAAATGTCGGTAATCCACCGACGATACGACGGTAGACGTCGGTAATATACCAACGTATATATACGTCGGTAAACGTCGGTACTTGCGACGTTTGGCGACGTTTTAAAGATTAGCGACTTACGTTTCTGCGACAAGTCCAAAACGTCGGTAATTACGTCGGTAAATATTTTTAGCGACGAAATTTATCGTTTTAGTGACGTCTTTAGGCGTCGCTAAAACGACTTATTCTGGTAGTGAGCGTCCAGAGGAAATTGAGCCTAGAGCTCTGATGCTAATTTGTCACGCTTCGACCCGAAATCACCCGAATCATCATCCTCGCAGGGGGCATGATGCCGTACGAGCCTGGAATTTGCGCTCGTGTAAGGCAAGATGACAAGTTCTCAAATGGTTATCTTTGATTTGATATTAGCAAACAGAAGAAAATAAAGTATACAAAACAATTCTCTTTATTGATAATGAAATGAGATTACAAAGACTTTCAATAGCCCAACTGAATTTGCCAGATTGGCTACAACACTCAAGTTCTCTCTTGTCCACAAAGGATTTCACTGTTCCATACATTATGCCTTCTATATCTTGGCTGCATAAATCCTGTTGCAAGTCCGAGCATCAATGCGTTCACACGCTTCAAAAGCTACGACATTTCATGCCTCTGCGCGATCAAGCAAAGCTCCGTCGTAAGCAATTCATTCCCTACACCCTGCATAAAAGTTGGTAGGGGATCAGTACGTTCGTTCTCGCATGTACTGATAAAAAGACCCACTTTCTAAACTGACATTTAGTATTTATGTTGAATCATGCAACTTAGCTTATGGTCTTGCTATATTCTCCTTAGGATCGATTTTATAGCATATTCGAAAGCAGTAAATCAGGTTATCATGGCAAGCATGTTATTTGAATTGAATAGGGAAGCAGGCAAGCAATCTCGTGTTTGTTTTATGGCGTGACTTCTTACCAACATAGACGCACTCATCCTTGTACCGACGCAAGGTGAATACGTCCCATTCCTTCCCTGTCATGTTATAAGTGCTCTCTATGCAGGATCTATGTGTGCAGGACACATACGTTTCTGTACTTTTAATTCATCGTTCCTTAACTATATGAAGGTCGTTGGCGTATCCGTGCCAGAATGGACTAAAGGTTTCTATTTTTTTTTCTTTCTTTTCTTTCTTTCTTTTCTTTCTTAAATTGGGTAGATCGGCGCCTTTCATAGTGGGTTACTATCCCAATTACGGAGACCTTCCGTTGCATACCATCATTTGACTTTTTACATCTCTCTAAGTGGTCGCTAATCGTCTTTCGGATGTGCGCCTCTCAAAGATTACATTCCTCCTAGGTCGAACGGTCCCAGTGCCCCGGTGCAATCCGTTCGAAGGGAACACCCATGCACGGGCTCATCATTTTCTCAAGTCTATTCGACTATGCAACGCACTATTATTCAACCAACCAAACATAGTCTTGAGTCCGAGACTCAGACTTTATAATCTCGTATTTCTCCCATTAACTTTCTATGTTCTCACATTCCATACTTCGTTTCAATATTCAATGACATCATGCCTCAACTCAATGTTCGTCAACCGAACGACCCGAAGGTACCGAATACTATTCGAGACATCATGTCACATCTGACAGTTCCGTCACCTACATGTCACAACTGTTCTCTTCACAACGAATTCCATCATTTATGGTTCTCGTGCACGTAGGCACGCTTTGACACGATTGTTCTCATTTTTTTGAGTCGTACATGCGATGCATGCCTCGATACCGTAATTCTATGTTCTTAGCCTTAATGTTCAATGCTCGTCGCTTGCATGCTAGGGCGCTCGCCTTCAAAATCTTTTAATGTGCTAGCCTTTCTAACTCGTGCGCGAAGGCACAGAATGGCTCATGCACAAAGGCACTCGCCGAATACAGTTATCCCATGTTCTTATGGCTTGCACACCGAGGCACTCGCCTTTGCGATATCTAATGTTCCATAGCGGCTCGTACATTTGATGCACATTTCATTTCAATTGTTCTAACTAGTGTTTGACACACACTATGATTTATCTTCTGATCGGACCACGCCCGTGGTGTCGATAGGTTAACTTAGCATACAATGATACATTTTACTTAGACATGAAGGAGTAAAAAGAAGAGTTAGTCCTTCCATCTTAAGCCGATATGCCTTGTTGTTTGCCGAGCCGATACGGCTCGATTTTATAACTTTGTTGCACGGCCAAATCTTCTGACTTAGCCATTCGAGCACTTCTTGTTTCATTGAACTACTCGATCGATTCCGGCCTACCGTGCCCAAGTCCCAGCCCATTGCGAGGCGGTGATTTGGTTTTGCAGACCCGTTGCGAATGAGACAAAATGTCGACCTCTAATATTTCAGCATAAACGGATAGCCTATACATGAAACCAACTAAAATCAATACTTGCATCGATTTGGACTTGCGCCTTGGGTTGATTCGATTTCTTAGAATCTTCGAGCCGACTCAACGCACTTATCCTTCGGGGCAATGCAGCGCTTCGCATCGATTCAACTCGATGCATTATTTGGGACAATGCAACTCTTCGTATCGACTTAGTTCGAAGCATTGTTCGGGACAACGTAACTCTCGTATTGTCACGACCCGGTCTCCAAATACTTGGGTCGAATCGGATCATGCCCAGCCTGCACCGTTGATGAGACGGGGGCAGTAAGCTGTAATCCATATGCAGGTGATCAACAACATTTGAAACTAAATTTGCCACAACATTTATTTAAACGATAATTTAAAACTTGTTCTGTTACAATGATTCATAAACTTGAAATAACACAGAAATAACTAAACTCTCAAACTAAAGTAGCATCTATGGAGACGCCACAGCATCCTCCTCAGGTGGAAGTACCGCCAGGTACAAATCAGGATCATAATAGCTATTGATCAGCATCTCCAGGTCATCAGTAGTACCTACGGTTATCCAGTAAGAAAAGGAGGAAAGTACAATTCATGCAAATTTTAACAATTAAAATGACAATTAATATCATGCACTTTTAAACAGTTTGAAGATGAAACAGTTTTGAAATACAGTACAGTGATTTGAATAGGTAATAAATATGACCGGATTGGGTTACACTAGTATCCTAGCGATACGGTATGGCTTGTCCTCGTGTGAAGAGGGGAAAGCTAATACAGTCAGTTATCCTAATTTTGGATTTGGTCATATCCACTACTCTACTCCCCCAGTCCCCAACAGTACGGTCAATACTCTCGAAAGAGTTCGTGTATAACAGTGGTTTAAACTTGCAATGAAATGATTGTTAAAATAATCGTAAATCCACATAAATGTACTTGCCTTAAACTTCTCAAATTGGACGAGATTGGTACTTCGGGATTTGAAATGTCACACTCTTCTTTGAAGTCCTACATTCCGAAAATTTTGTCTCAGAAACCATAACTCTAGAATTATCTAGTTACAATCTCTAGATTTTGTCTCCTAGCCTATTTTAATCTTGTATTAACCAACACAATCAAAAACACGTTTTTCTAGTGCGTTACAATTAAGGAAATCTAAATTTATATTTTATTTCGAAAAACTTGTTTTTATCAATTTATTGGGAAATTTCTTTGTATTTTTATAATTATATATATAAATATATTTTCTTTTCTTTAAATGAGAAAATCGTGAATTTCTAACTAATAATTAATATTAATATTAATTTATCCTACGTGTTCACAATCCCAGAAAAATTCACAGCTAATTCCTACTTATTACAATTTACGAAAAAATAAACAAATGAGCTTATGCTCTTACATTTCCATGAATTAAAATAAGAGAAAGAAACTGTTAATCCTACAAAATTTACATAATAATAATAACTAATAATTCTAATTTAAGAATAAAATAGAATGAGTCTCAGAACTGGTCCAATCTTCATTTACAGCTATTCTGCCTCAACGTCCGGACAGACCGGTGCGTTTGCATTTCACTGGGGGCCCACTGACCAATAAGGTCGTCGCCCTAAAATAAAATCATTTCCAAAAATTGTTTTAAAATCATATAATCAAATTTTTATAAAAATTTCGGCAGCATTTCCTCTATTTTCGGGATAACCCAAAACTGGGAAACGCGTCGATTTTCCTGAAAAATAATCTCAAACCAACATATACAAAATTCCCAAGTCCACAGATACTAAGGAATTTCCCGAGCCAACATGAATTAAGGAATTCCCACATAACAAAATACTAAGAAAACCAACAGAACCATAATCCAATTAATATTGGCTAAACCACAGCATCCGAAATATTTTCGGAAAACCAATAATTTCCAAACGAACCCACAGAACACTTTCCAAAGAGTTCGCGTAAAATCACAGAACCCAAAAGTCATAGGACAACTGTCCGAAACCAGAAACGTAGCCGAAAACCCGAATTTTTCGAAGAAAATTCCTGGACCAGATTTCATCACAGACTAAGAGAACTATGGGACTAACAGAAGTTACCGAAAAACGAAGGAATCCGAAGTGATGCCTCGGACTCGGAACACTGACAGAGTGCACGGCCACGCCTAGGAGCGGATCCTACGAAAACAGCACCAGAGAACGGGGAAACGTCCCGAAAAGGAGCCAAAGACTCGCGGGTGGCGCCGGAGCTCGGGGGTTCGGCAAAAAGCCGCTGGAGGAGATCGGGTCGCCGGGGAGTGACTCGATGGCGGCGTAGAGGGGCACGCACGACCGGAGGGGCGTGCGCGGAGGCGAACCCGTGGTGAGCCGGCGCTGGCTTGGCCGCGCGGGGCGGATCCGACGGCTGGGCTCCGCGGAATGGCCGGAATATGGCGCTGGGTCAAGGGGACGGCAGCTAGGTCGCCCGCTCGGGATGCTCCGCCTAGCAGTGGCTCGGCCAACAGAGCTCGGGTTGGTCACCAGATTAGGGCACGGAGGTTTGGGGATTTTTGGGAGTTTGTTGGTGATGGTGAATGAAAGGATGGGAGAGGGTTAAATAGGAGAGGAGAAGAGGGGGTTACCAGATCTTGAAGGGTCGACGGCGGTTACAGAAGGGGAAAGGATGAGCTGGCGGTTTGGGAGCGGCCAAAACCAATGGCCATCGGTTTTCAACAGAGGAAAAAATGAAAAGAATGGTTTCTCTTCAGAGCTAAGTGGGTTATCAACTAATGGTTTAATGGGTTGTAAATGAGAGAGTAAAGAAAATATAAGCTTAATGGGCTATTGGGTTTATGTGAGTATTTGGATTTGGGCTACATGGCTTAATGGGTTGTTGGGGATATACTATTGGTTTGGAATTTATATGATGGGCTCTAAACCATGGCTAAAGAAACAAAAATTTAAATATCCTTTTCCTTAAGAAAAGTTGTAACTAAAATTTATTAACTCCTAACATTAATTTAAAAATATTTTTAGGTTCAAAATTTGGGTTCGGGTCTGGGCCAGACAAAAATCCAAGTTCATTATTTTGAAAATAATTTTCTATCAGAATATTAATCTAACCAACATTCAATTAGAAAAATTTAACAAAAATTGAATTTCTAGAATTATCTCATTCAAGTTATTCAAAATAATTAAACTAAAAGTTACGGGTTTCACAACCTTCCCTCCTTAGAAAATTTCGTCCTCGAAATTTAAAAAGATAAGGTTAGAAATTACCTCAGATCTCAAATAAATACGGGTACTTCTCCCGCATCTCATCCTCTCGTTCCCAGGTAGACTCGCCTGGGGAATCATGCCTCCACATTACCCGAACTATCGGAGTCACCGAGGTCCTGGTCCTCTTCTCGTCTTGGTCTAAAATTGCCACTGGCTTCTCAGGCATAGTGAGGCTCGGTCCAATCTCCAGCTCTGAGTGGTCTAAGATGTGATTCTCATCAGGGACGTAGCCTCTAAGTTGTGAGACGTGGAAGACGTTGTGCATGCCCTCTAGATTAGCTGGTAGAGCTAACCTATACGCCACTTCTCCAATCCGGCTCAGAACTTCAAATGGTCCAATGTACCTGGGACTCAACTTCCCAGCTCTGCCAAATCTGATTGTACCTCTGGTAGGAGAAATCTTCACAAAGACTTTATCTCCTTCTTCAAACTGTAGTGGTCGACGACTGCTGTCTGCCCAATGCTTCTGTCTGTCCTGGGCAATTCTGAGCTTGTCTCTGATTATCTTCACCTTCTCTGCTGCGTCAGTCACCATCTCTGGGCCCAGCAGTACTCTTTCTCCTACGTCGTCCCATGCCAATGGTGTACGGCAACGACGTCCATATAGAGCCTCAAATGGGGTCATACCAATGCTGGCTTGGTAGCTGTTATTATAAGAAAATTCTACCAAGTGCAAATGGTCTTCCCACGATCCTCCGAACTCCAAGACACACGATCTCAGCATATCCTCCAGTGTCTGAATCGTCCTCTCTGATTGACCATCTGTCTGGGGGTGATAGGCAGTGCTGAACTTCAACTGTGTCCCCAGGCTGTCATATAAACTTTTCCAAAAGTGAGAGGTAAAACGAGTGTCTCGGTCAGATACAATGCTTACCGGTACTCCATGAATCCGGTAGATGTGTCGCATGTATAGTGCCGCCAACTTCTCGGTGGATAAACCAACCTTGAAGGGAATAAAATGAGCTGACTTGGTTAGTCGGTCCACTATAACCCAGATGGCATCCTTCCCTCCTTGGGAACGAGGCAAACCTGACACGAAATCCATTGTGATGTGCTCCCACTTCCACTCCGGAATGTCCAGTGGTTGTAGAAGTCCTGCGGGTCTCTGTCTACTGGCCTTCACTTGCTGACAGATCAAACATCTCGCCACGAATCTGGACACATCTTTCTTCATTCCATACCACCAAATAATAGTGCACATATCCTGATACATCTTATTAGCTCCAGGATGTATAGAATACTACGACTGATGTGCTTCCTTCATCAGCTCGTTCTTCAGTTCGCCAGATGGTACACAAAGCCTCGTACCATTCTTCAAAGCTCCATCGCTGGCGATTGAGAAACCCTCAAGTGTTCCCGCCAACACTTGATCTCTCAGTTTGCAAAGTGCCTCGTCTTGAAACTGAGTCTCCTTGATCTTGTCCATCAGATACGAGCTCACTTGCAACTTCATCAGTACTGAATCAGCATCCAGCTCCATCCTTCTATCTCCAGGCAATATGATCTCTAATCCAAGCTTCTCGATGTCCTCTAGTAGATGCCGCTCCTTGGTCAAGAACATCGCCACTGGGTATCGACTAAGTGCATCAGCGACCACATTAGCCTTACCCGGGTGGTATTGTAGGTCGATGTCAAAGTCCTTCATTAGTTCCAGCCATCTTCTTTGCCTCATGTTCAACTCTTTCTGAGTGAAAATATACTTCAAACTTTTGTGGTCTGTGTATATCTCCACTCTCTCTCCATACAAATAGTGCTTCCATAGCTTTAACGCAAAGATAACTGCCGCCAACTCCAGGTCATGCGTGGGATAATTCTTCTCATGGTTCCGTAATTGCCTAGATGCATAAGCAATCACTTTACCATTTTGTTGAAGAACACATCCCAGTCCTTTTCCAGAGGCATCGCTGTAGATTGTAAAACCACCGGATCCTGCGGGTAGCGCAAGGATTGGTGCAGTGGTAAGCCTCTTCTTCAGCTCTTCAAATGTAGCCTGGCAATCTTCCGTCCAGATGAATTCTTCATTCTTCCGAGTCAGCTTCGTCATCGGCTCGACAATTCTAGCAAAGTCCTTCACGAACTTCCGGTAGTAGCCAGCCAACCCCAAGAAACTTCTGATCTCAGCAACTGAGCTTGGGGTGGACCACTTCTCCACAGCAGCTATCTTCTTAGGATCCACCGAAATTCCTTCTTCTGTGACAACATGGCCAAGAAAATCCACCTTGTCTAGAAAGAATTCATATTTGGATAGCTTACCATATAACTTCTCTTTCCTCAAAGTTCCCAGAACCTTCCTGAGGTGCTCCTCATGCTCCTTTTCAGTCTTTGAATAGATCAAAATGTCATCAATGAAGACAACAACAAATTGATCTAAGTATTCATGGAAAACCTTGTTCATAAGGTTCATGAATACAGCAGGAGCATTTGTCAGTCCAAACGGCATGACCAAGAATTCAAACTGCCCATACTTGGTGTTGAACGCCGTCTTGGGAATGTCTTCCTTCCTAACCTTGATCTGATGGTAGCCAGACCTGAGATCAATCTTCGAGAACACCTTGGCTCCACTGAGTTGGTCAAACAGGTCGTCGATCCGGGGCAAAGGATACTTGTTCTTGATTGTGATATTGTTCAGCGCCCGGTAGTCGATGCACATCCTCACAGTTCTATCCTTCTTGGGCACAAACAAGACAGGTGCTCCCCAGGGTGAAGCTCCGTCTCGGATAAATTCCAAAGCCTTTAGTTTATTGATCTGATCTTTCATCTCCTTAGCCTCCTTCGGGTTGACTCTGTAGCATCATTTAGAAATAGGGGAAGAACCGGGGACTAGGTCAATAGTGAACTCTATGTCTCGGTCTGGGGGTAACCCGGGAAGACTATCAGGGAAAACATCCATAAATTCTGCTATGATAGGATGGGGAGGTCTGGATTCTTCTGTGATAGAAGTGTAAGTAACACACTCTATATCCTCCGGGGTTCGAGAGATTTCAAACTCCGGTTCTCCAGGTGGGCTGAAGACTACACATCCTCGATGACAGTCTATCAGCGCATGCTGCTTACTCAACCAGTCCATCCCTAGGACTACATCATAGTTAGGTAAGGGCATGACAAGCAAAGGTGCTATAAAGTTATGGCCAGCTATAGTGATAGGGCATTCACAGATCTCAGTAATGGGTAGGGGTCCTCCTCCAGTCATAACTCTACAGATCTTCTTGCTAAAGCCAGTAACTATATGGTGTGCAGATATGAATTTGGTGGCTATGAAACTATGTGATGCTCCCGAATCAAATAAAGCTAAGGCAGGGTAGGAATGCACATAGATAGAACCTGATATGACATCCGCTACAGGTTCCTGAGCTGGCTCTGGTTCCTCTGCTGTCAGGGCAAAAACTCGCCCCGTCTTCTGTTGATGTTGCCCAAATTGTTGTTGCTGAGTGGGCAGAGGTCCTTTCTACGGAGTTGCTCCAGTCCGGTTGGTCGACAAAGGGCAGTCCCTCCCTTGATGGGTGGAAGACCCACAGACTAGGCAGTGCCCTAGTCTCTTTCTGCAGATGTTTGCCAGATGTCCCGGCCTCTTACAAAAGTCGTAGATGGGGATCTGCCTCTGAGGCGCCTTGTCATTGTTCCTCGCCTGCTGATAGGGAGGACGGTTGTTGTTGTTGCTGTTGTTGTTGTTGTTGTTGGGCTTCTTCTGATTACCCTGGAAGTTGTTAGTTCCAGGATAATCTCTCTTCGAGCGGGCAGGTTGGCTCTTCTCTATGTCTTGAGCTCGCTCCAGGATCTTTTCATAAGTCTTAGCACCGCCTGAGATCACATGGGTGCGGATCTCTTCTCTTAGTCCATATCTGAACCTTTCAGCACGATCGTCAGGATCAGCCACCAGGTTCTTGGCAAATCGGCTGAGCTGGTCGAATTCAGCAGCATACTCTCCCACAGTCATGTTGCCCTGCTTTAGGTTCTGGAATTGTCGCTCCATCTCCCGCAACTCTGAAGTTGGGAAGAACTTCCTCTTGAACAACCTCTTGAAGGTGTCCCAGTCAACCTGCCTATCCTGGAGTCGGGGTTCATTTCGATACCAGGTGCTTGCTATATTTTGCAGTTGGAGTCCCACTGCTTCAGCCTTGAGGTCTTCTGGAAGCCGAGCAACGCTTAGAAGATGCTCCATATTATCGAGCCATTCATCAGCATAGACGATTCCCTCGGTTCCCTTGAAGGGTCGAGGGTTCTGCTTCTTGAAGCTCTCAATATCGTCCACCTTGGCAATATGATTCCCATTAATTAAATGGCCTTAATATAAATTAATCCTTAAATTTATGTTATACCTTGGCAGGCCTTGGTTCCTGATGAGCTGCTTCTCCTCTTTCCAATGCAGCCATTGCCACGCTATGGGCATTCTCCATGCCTTCTCTCATAATGGCCGTCTGCTCGCGATGAGCTTCAGCTTGAGTTCTCTGGGCTTCTAGCACTCCTCTTAGCAGACCTATGAGGTCAGTGGGGTCCACAGGCACCGGTGGGGCAGCTGGAGTGGACGAAACCACAGGGGGTTGCATCTCTGTCCGAGAAGATGATGGATCCGTCGTTGTATTATGAGGACGGTCGGCCAACTGCCGAGGTGTAGGATCCGGACTTGATTGGGGAGTTGGGGTATGATAGGGTGAAGATACCCCATCGCCAGCAGGATTGGTATTGTCAGTGGCCATTCTCTGGAAGGTTTAGGGTATAAACATAAGCAAGGTAGCCTACCCGTCTATAGTCAAATTTAACAAAAAAATATTTAACATATATATCGGACCTAGTTGTGGCAATTTGATGTTCTAGTATTCTAACTGTTTCCTAGGTTTTCCTAAGTTGTTGATTGATCGACCCGCATGGGCCACCACTAAAAACATGTCACGACCCGGTCCCCAAATACTTGGGTCGAATCGGATCATGCCCAGCCTGTACCGTTGATGAGACGGCGGCAGTAAGCTGTAATCCATATGCAGGTGATCAACAACATTTGAAACTAAATTTGCCACAATATTTATTTAAACGATAATTTAAAACTTGTTCTGTTACAATGATTCATAAACTTGAAATAATACAGAAATAACTAAACTCTCAAACTAAAGTAGCATCTATGGAGACGCCACAGCATCCTCCTCAGGTGGAAGTACCGTCGGGTACAAATCAGGATCATAATAGCTATTGATCAGCATCTCCAGGTCATCAGTAGTACCTACGGTTATCCAGTCAGGAAAGGAGCAAAGTACAATTCATGCAAATTTTAACAATTAAAATGACAATTAATATCATGCACTTTTAAACAGTTTAAAGATGAAACAGTTTTGAAATACAGTACAGTGATTTGAATAGGTAATGAATATGACCGGATTGGGTTACAGTAGTATCCTAGCGATACGGTATGGCTTGTCCCCGTGTGAAAAGGGGAAAGCTAATACAGTCAGTTATCCTAATTTTGGATTTGGTCATATCCACTACTCTACTCCCCCAGTCCCCAACAGTACGGTCAATACTCTCGAAAGAGTTCGTGTATAACAGTGGTTTAAACTTGCAATGAAATGATTGTTAAAATAATCGTAAATCCACATAAATGTACTTGCCTTAAACTTCTCAAATTGGACGAGATTGGTACTTCGGGATTTGAAATGTCACACTCTTCTTTGAAGTCCTACATTTCGGAAATTTTGTCTCAGAAACCATAACTCTAGAATTATCTAGTTACAATCTCTAGATTTTGTCTCCTAGCCTATTTTAATCTTGTATTAACCAACACAATCAAAAACACATTTTTCTAGTGCGTTACAATTAAGGAAATCTAAATTTATATTTTATTTCAAAAAACTTGTTTTTATCAATTGATTGGAAATTTTTTTTGTATTTTTATAATTATATATATAAATATATTTTCTTTTCTTTAAATGAGAAAATCGTGAATTTCTAACTAATAATTAATATTAATATTAATTTATCCTACGTGTTCACAATCCCAGAAAAATCCACAGCTAATTCCTACTTATTACAATTTACAAAAAAAAACAAATGAGCTTATGCTCTTACATTTCCATGAATTAAAATAAGAGAAAGAAACTGTTAGTCCTACAAAATTTACATAATAATAATAACTAATAATTCTAATTTAAGAATAAAATAGAATGAGTCTCTGTAGGTCCTAAAAAATCAAATTACATTAATCAACAAAGTCAAAAATTCAAGATATTCATCATTTTGATGAGTTGCGCAGACAACAGATTGCGCAGACATCACTTTGCGCAGGCTGGTTTGCGCATGTTCCCAACTGCGCAGGCTGACGTGGCAGAAGTCATCATTGACTGAATCAAATCAGATCTTCCTGACAGCTGACAACATGAATAACGAGGAGGCTGTTCATTTTTGACGCCGCACAGTGCTCGAGGGCGGCTGACAGGTGGCAGCGCAATCCGTGGTTGCACAAACCACTCATGCGCAATCCGTGGTTGCGCAAACCATTAATGCGCAGTTCATTTTGCACATTCTACCAATATAACTGACCAATTACATGTGGCATTCATGCCATCAATTGCTCATTACGTGGCAACTGTCTATGCACGATCGTGCGCATTTCAATCAACTAATGCCATGTGTCTCAGATAGTTGGCCCACGATCCAATAACTGTCTTCACAATCCAGTGCTGCGCAAACCAGTTGCTGCGCAAATCAGCTTGCGCAGTCCAAAATAACTGAAAGTTAGTTATTTTCAGAACTCTATAAATAGAGTTTCAAGTCTTCATTTTAAGGGGATCAAGATCAGAGATCAGAAATCAGAGAGTTCCGGAGTTCTTGCCAAAGTGCTGCTGCATTCTTTCGAGACTTTTGTCTTCAACTTCAGAGGCTTTTGCCTTCAATTTCCAGAGTTGTTTTCAACTTCAAAGGCTTCGTCTTCAAAGTTCACATCGTCCAAGGGATAAAGCAATCGTCATCAAGATTGGAATCCTATAGTTGTAATTTTCCCAGAATTCTTGTAATCTTTATTACAGTTTGTATCAATAAAGTTTTATACTTTTATTTTTACAAACAAAATAGTGACTCTGCTGGGGATAACTTTTTCCTCCGACGAGGAAGTAGCAACTCAATGTGACGTAGCGTCTATCGGGAAGACGCAGAAGACGCTGGTTGTGAAGGTCAACCAGACAGCCTACGAGGCGATGCTCAACTCCAAGACCACTCCCCGTACTGTAGCCACTTCTGCCAAGAGCAAAGTGCGCTCAGTTTGGGTCTCCAAGTCTGCACAATCTGGCATTTTTGCCACCAAGGATGCTGTACCAACTGTTGCACAATCTGCTACTCAGACTGCTGCACAAACTGCTGTGCCAACTGTTGCACAGTCTGTCTCAGCAAATGCTGCACAATCTGTTGCAGTCAAAGCTGCGCAGTCTGTTGCAACTGTTGCACAGGCTACTTCATATGCTGTCTTATCAAAATAGAAGACTCCTATGACTCTGGCGCAATTGGCAGTGGCTTTTCCTGCACAAAATAGCACTCCAGTAACCAAAGTGCATCCCAAGCATTCTAAGACAAGAACTCCTGATGTACTTCCTACCAAAGCTTCTAATGCACAAATGACTAGTGCACCTTCCACCCATGCGCAAACCAAGTCTGCACAATCCAAGAAAAACAGCCTTTTGGCTAAATTCCCTTCTTCTCACAATAAAAGAAGAGATTCTACTCCTCTTTCCAAACACCTTATTGCCTCTGCGCAATCCACTGAGGGTAGTCCTTTGACTATTCCTCCTTCTCTTCAAAGCAAAGGAAAAGGTCCATTGGTCTTTTCTCAAACTTCCTTGTCTTATGACTTGGAAAATAACAGAGGGAAACGCTCTTTAGCTAACCCTTCATCTCAAAACAAAGGAAAAGGCCCTTTGGTCTTTTCTCAGTCTTCTTCAGTCTTTACTGAAGAAGATCCATCTCAATGTGTCTCGGCACCAATCAAGGATTCTTCTTTCTTTTATAACAAGAGTACTTGTATTAATCAAAGAGGTATTCTGCCTACTCCGATAGCAGAATTCTAGGACCTCCCGACTCTCCAAATTTGTCGTTCAAGACAGGGAAAATTGTTAGTGTCTCAAACAGAAACTCCTGGGGGTGAATTTGCTGACCTCAGAACTTATCTTAATCGACCCACTTCGGTAAAACGCAAACAGCCAATGCCGAAGGTCAAACATCATCATAAACAAATCTCCAAAGTCAAAAATCCTGACACTTATGCCAATGAAGTGAGTACTTCCCTGTATACTCAAGGGACTAAACATTTGAAGAATCGGAATCATGTTCCAAATCTTATCAAAGAACAGATCCCTCGGAACTTTCCTCGTCCTGTTGTAGATCTTCGAGAACATCTAAGACAAAAACAGGATAATGTCTCAATATCTCCATCTCAACCATCTGATCATCACTGTAATCATAAAGTCATCATCCAATGCTGTTGTCAAACGACAAAACGATCTGTCTTCGATCGTTTAACTTTTGCTAAATCTGAACCTATGTCAGAAGAAGACGAAGTTTTGTATGCTTCTGTTAACATGACTTCCCGAGACATTGGGGGTAAAAGATGCTCTAAGCATGGTAGACTCCGTAAGCCAAGCCAACGGTATTTGGAATTACTTCAAGAATCTTCTGAAGGAGTATTTCAACATACCCGTTCTCGAAGCCGAGATACAATCGGTCAAAGGAATCTTCCTCAAAACCCTTCAAGTCATCTTCCTGTTTTCCAGTCAGGAGATGATTCATTTTCTGATTATGATGCATACAGTAAAAGTTCTGAACAAACAGTATCTTCCACTGTGCCAAGAGAAGTGACGGCTTATGTTGTCACCGATGATCCAGATGCTTCAACCTCTGCAAATCAGGAACAGCGAATTGCTGCACTCGAAGACAAATTAAAAACCATGGCTGAGATGGTTGCTAGTATGCATTCCATCATTGTAGCACAGCATGTTACACCACCAACTGCACCTATTACTAGTCCAGAGATCATAGCATCTTCAATACCTGCCAATACTAGGCTGGGGGTAGTGCCTCCCCAAATGCCTCCTGTACAAGTGCAAGTACAAACTACGCCTAGCCATTCAGGAGCTGGGGGTAGTGCTTACAACGCCGTTCCTCCTCCTACCACTACAACTCAACCTG
Source organism: Iris pallida (assembly GCA_029216955.1). NCBI lineage: Eukaryota > Viridiplantae > Streptophyta > Magnoliopsida > Asparagales > Iridaceae > Iris > Iris pallida. The sequence continues at coordinate 10,352,006 of JANAVB010018993.1, forward strand.
TTCCTTCTTCTTCATCAGAAGACGCCAATGAAGCTGTCAAACTCTTACGAACCCAGTTTGAAGCATTTAAAGAGAAAGACAATCTACAAAGGTTGGGGATTAAACAGCCCTATCCGGTTGAATGGAAGGACGTTCCGTTTCCCCCAAAGTACAAAATCCCTACAATCTCTCTGTTCGATGGCAGTACTTCCCCGAGTCAATTCATCAATCATTTTGAGGTAATGACTGTTCAACTTCAGCCAAATGACGCTCTTCTTACCAGAGTGTTCGTCGGTTGTTTAGCTGGCGTAGCATACGACTGGTACAGAAGTTTGCCCGATGGTTGCATTACTTCTTTTTCAGGTCTCAAACAAATCTTTCTGGAACGGTTCTATGAGGGATTTAATGATATGACGATGTCATCTCTTAACAAAATCAAACAAAAACATAATGAAACTGCTGAGAGCTTTATTGAACGGTTCCGCCGTGAAGCTTTGAAAATGCCTCCAGGGACTCCAGCTGCTGTCACTATTGATACTTGTAAGGCAAATCTTTTACCTATTATCAGTATGTTGACGGGATCAACCCAATTTCAAGATTGGCCCTCATTCATCGTTAACGCCAAAGCTGCTGAAGTAAGTGCCGACAAGTTTAAATAATTGGGGGTACAAATGTCTAATCCTGATCGCAATGAGCATCAGAATTCAGGTGGTGGCAATCGCCAGAACAATCGCAAAGCGAAAGAGACTTTAAACATTAACTTGAACAAAAATAAAGAATCTTTGGCTGTCAATGTGGCCCCACCTACATCTACTCCTACTCCTTCTGCACCTCCACCGAGGGAACCTCGTCCGAAGGTAGAATATTCCTTTGACGAAAATGACACAGCAAGTATCTTTGAGTGTTTACTCAAAAGTAACAAAATTCAACTCCCTGATCCAAAGAAACCTGATGAAGTCAATAAGACTGATCATCCCAAGTATTGTATTTATCACCGATTCATTGGACATCCACTCGAGCATGCTATGTGCTCAAAGGTAAGATTCAAGAGCTTGTTAATGCAGGTGTAGTCACTTTGCAACAAGATGAGAAGACTGTTACTGCAAATATAGTTTCAGTCCAATTTGGAGATTTTCCTCCGCAGATGATACAGCATGGTGTCATTCCAATTCCTAAAGCAACCCTTGAGATTGAGAATCTCCCGCTTCCATCCAATGAAGGTCTTATTCCCTTGTCTCTTGACAATGGTGAAATTATGTGGATCCATCCTGATCTTTATCCAGAATTTGAGATATCTTCCCAGAAGAAAACTCGTTCTAAAAGCAAAACCAAGATTTGCAACATGGTATCTTTTGATCCCATTGTTGACGAAGAGATTTTGCTAGGCACCAGATCAGGGAAAGCTTATTTAAAAGATCATTCTGAAGGTCAAAAGGATCCTGCTTCTTCTTCCGAACCTGCTCCGGCACAACCTGCATCTGCTGAAGAGGTCCCTTCTACATCTTTACCAGTTGTAGTATCAATTCCTCCTAAGCCAACAACGACTGACAAAGGCAAGCAACAAGTTCGATTTGACAAACCTCTAAAGAAGTCATCTCCTACTGGGCTTGAGAAGCCTTACAACTTTGATATATTGGCTCAATTAGCCAATACACCAGCTAGGCTGTCAATCTTTGAACTCTTGCGTCTTTCCAAAGAGACAAGAGAAACTCTAAGTGAAGCTCTGATGCAGGCTGAAACTTGCTTAACTCTTCTCAAGAAGCCAGAATCAGAATCAGTCTCTTGTCATCACAGTCATAGTGTCTTGGAACTGATCCCAAATATTACATTCACTCAGGATGATATGCTAATGGAAGATAATAGACATGATCGTCCTCTTTATTATACAGGATATGTAGATTCAATGAAGGTTGATCGTATCCTGATAGATCCAGGGTCTGCACTTAGTATTATGCCAAAGACAATGCTAGATGCATTGAAGATACCAGTGCATAGTCTTTCAACCACGATAACTACTATTCTGGGATTTAATCAAGGAAAGAGTGAACCTTTGGGCAAGATCCGCCTAAAACTCCAAATAGACAATCTTCGCACAAAGGTGACTTTTTATATCATTGACAATCATGGTTGTTCTTATAATGCTCTCCTGGGAAGGCCATTCCTCCATGAACACAATGTCGTTCCATCAACTCTTCATCAATGCTTTAAATACGTTGATGACAAAGAACAAGTTCACAAGGAAGTTGCGGACCTTTATCCTTTCAAGGGTATTGAAGCTTATTATAACGATGCTCGTATGTACAAGGATGAATTTATGAAGGTGGTATTGGCTATGGATACTGAAGAAGATCAAAAAGCAGTACCTCAAGACACTCTTATCATACCTGTTAAGGGGCGAGTTTTTCATCCTCAATCTTCCAAACCACTGGTTATTCATTTACCAGTTCAAAAGAAATCAGTTGATGCTGATGAAAATCAAAGGGAGCTCACCTCTTCTGAGCCACTTGTTATCGACTTACGTCGTAACAAAGACAAAAAGCAGCTCATTCCTTCTGAGCCACTTGTTGTTGATCTAAATCGCAACAAGGAAAAAAGGGAGCTCACCACTTCTGAGCCACTTGTTATCGACCTCCGTCGTAACAAGCCTCCTCCACGTTCTTCTTCTCCCCCTCTTGTAATCAATTTGACCAAACCTGCTAAGGTTAAAGGTCCTGTTGTAAATACTGATGTACAAATCAATAAAAAAGCACCTACTTTCCAGTATATTGATGTTATTTATTATACTAAAAGTTATTTGGATATGTTAGATAGCTTCCAATCAATTACACTGGGAGTCGTACAATCTCTTCAGACAGAAGTCTCGCTTGAAGATCCAGATGATTCTTACCGTATTCACCCTTCTTTGAAGAAAGGTGAAAGTCCAGCATTTTTATATAAAAGATCGGAAACAAAGATTAACTATACGGATGATAGCAAAGTTAACGATACGGGACGTCTTCAGTTCCATCGTTATAGTCAACAATCAAAAGACATCCTCCGAAAGATGGGTTACGACTTCAAGAGCGGCCTTAACTATGGTAAAGGTAGACGAACTCCCATTCGTACAACAATTCCAAACGGAAAATCACAAATGTATTATGACAGGACCAAGAAAGGTCTCGGATATACTTTTCCTCCACTGTTATCCCCAGCAGCTTCTGAATCAGATAGTGAAGAACGTTCTAATTCTTCTGATTCCAGATCATAGGATTCCGATACCAGCATCGGTGAAGTCCATCGTATAATCGTATCTTCTAACATGGTCTCCGTTGAACTACCAGAAAACTGTGATAAAGATGTTGAAGAAAGTCTGGAAACAGATCCTTGGGCTCAACATATGGATAACCAATGGGTACTTCGTTTTGAACAACGTGAACCTCCTACTGAAGATCAACTAATTCAAATTGATGTAGGGGAAAGAGAGTCACCTCGGCCAATCTTTATTAGCAAGAATCTTCCAGAAGCAGATAAGCAAGAGTTGATTCTTCTTATTAAAGAATACATAGACGTCTTTGCTTGGAGTTATGAAGACATGCCAGGTTTAGATCCCAAGATTGCTACTCACAAACTGAACATTCTTCCTAATGCTAAACCAGTCAAACAGCAACAAAGGCGATTTAAGCCTGAAATGATGGATGCAATTGATGATGAAGTCAAGAAGCTCATCGCTTGTGGCTTTATTCGAGAAGAGCAGCATCCTGATTGGGTAGCCAATGTCGTCCCAGTTCTGAAGAAAACTAGAAAAGTTCGAGTCTGCATCGACTTCCGAGATCTCAATGAAGCATGTCCGAAAGATGAATTTCCTCTTCCTATCACAGACGTCATGATTGACAATACTTGTGGGTTCAAAAGAATATCTTTTATGGATGGATTTTCCGGATATAATCAGATCAAAATGCATCCTGAAGATGAAAAGCATACATCTTTTCGCACTCCTCGAGGAGTCTATTGTTATACAGTGATGCCATTTGGTCTCAAGAACGCGGGTGCAACCTACCAACGGGCTATGAGTACCATTTTCAGAGAACATCTTCGTAAAACAGTCGAATGCTACGTTGACGATATTGCTGTTAAAAGTCGTCTAAAAGAAGATCACATCCAAGATTTGAGAACAATATTTAATCTCATGCGTCAATATCAGCTCAAGATGAATCCCACCAAGTCATTCTTGGGTGTCTCTAGTGGCAAATTTCTCGGCTTCGTCATTACCTCTAAGGGTATACACGTGGATCCCAAGAAGATCAAAGCCATCCAAGAGATGCGTCCTCCACGCAACCTAAAAGAGCTACAAGGATTCCAAGGCCGACTTGCGTACAATAGGCGATTCATTTCGAACTTGTCTGGACGCTGCAGACCATTCACTCAACTAATGAAGAAGGATGTATCTTTTGTTTGGACTGAAGAGTGTCAACGAGCATTCGACGATATCAAACAATATCTTATGAACCCACCAGTTTTGGTGCCACCTATCTCTGGCATTCCATTCTTGATGTATGTCCGTGCTATGGACCATTCATTGGGTGCTTTACTTGCCCAAAAGAATAAAGAAGGCTATGAACAAGCTATCTACTATCTTAGCCGAACTATGATTGGTGCTGAACACCGTTATAGTCCGGTCGAGAAAGAATGCCTGGCTCTCATGTTTGCTGTGCAAAAGACGAGGCATTATATCATTGGTCAAACTATTCATGTTATATCTCGAGTTAACCCTCTCCGGGTACTCATGAAGAAATCGAGTACACTTAGTTCTCGATTGGCTACATGGGCAATCTTGCTAGCTCAATATGACATGGTGTATGTTCTACAAAAGTCTGTCAAAGGTCAAGCGTTGGCGGACTTCTTAGCAGCTCATCCTGTGCCTGAGACATCTAAACTCTATGACGAAATTCCTGACGAGACATTAGAAGTCAACATGATCTCTGAAGAGTTTCTAACCTGGCGTTTATTCTTTGATGGTGCATCAAGAATTGGACCAAATGGTGCTATAGTGGCAGGTGTTGGAGTTGTTCTCGTTTCTCCAGACGGATTAACTATCCAAAGAGCCTACTCTTTAGATGAACCTTGCTCCAACAATGTGGCAGAGTACAATGCCTTACTTGTCGGCCTTCAGCTAGCTAAACAACTGAATGTTGAATATCTGGAAGTCTATGGTGATTCTAAACTGGTTGTGAACCAGGTTAGAGGAACCTATGAAGTCCGTCATCAAGACCTGGTGCCTTATCATAAAGCGGCAATCAATATAGCTACATCATTTAAAGCCTTCTTCATCGACTATGTTCGACGAGCTTGCAATACTGAAGCCGATGCTTTGGCCAATCTTGCAGCTGTCTTAGCCATCCCTATCAAAAGGCATCAGGTGGTGGTTATTTCTAACCGAGAACTGTTCTGTATTGAGAACAATCGTAATATTGAATTTAGCAATCTTGCTGAAGTCGAAGTTATTGATGACGATTGGAGAACTCCTTTTATCGATTTCGTAGTACATGACATACTCCCTGAAGATCCTAAGGAGGCTACAAGCGTTCGACGTCGATCTCTACGATTTTATTACAATCAAACCACCAAAACACTCTATCGGCGAACTTATGATGGTCTTCTTCTACGCTGTTTAGCTGGTGATGAAGCCAAACAAGTGTTGCATGAAGCTCATGATGGCGTCTGTGGAGCACATCAACCTGGTCCTAAATTACAGGATCGCATTAGACGTATGGGTTATTATTGGCCCTCTATGGTATCAGATGCCATTGAATATGCAAGAAAATGTCGTGCTTGTCAAATCCATGCAGACTTCATTCATCAACCCTCGGAATTCTTACACCCGATTGCTGCTTCCTGGCCTTTTGAAGCTTGGGGTATGGACATCATAGGTCCTATTAATCCTCCTTCTTCTAGAGGACATTGGTTCATATTGGCGATAACCGATTACTTCTCCAAGTGGGCTGAAGCTATACCTCTGGCTGAAGTCAAGACTAGCAGTGTCATCAACTTCGTTAAACACGATTCGGTGTACCTCGAAGAATCATTCATGACAATGGACCTCAATTCATTAGTCAGAAGTTCACTAGATTCTGCGATGATCATCGGATTAACAATGTTGCTTCGACGGCCTACAATTCTGCTGCCAATGGTTTAGCTGAAGCCTTTAACAAAACCATTATTAAACTCCTTAAGAAATTTGTATCCACTAACAAACGGAATTGGAGCGAGAAACTTGGCGAATGTCTTTGGGCCTACCGAACTACAGTCCGTAATCCCACTGGTTTTACACCTTTCTCTTTGGTGTATGGCTGTGAAGCTGTCCTTCCTTTGGAGTTACAAATTCCTTCTTTAAGGATTACTATTGCCAATGAGCTCACCACAGAAAATAATGACCTTCTTCGACTTCAAGAGTTAGAAGCATTGGATGAAAAGCGGTTAATGGCTCAACAGCATATTGAGTTATACCAAGCCCGTATCTCAAAGACATTTAATCGTAAAGTGAAGGTCAGAGCCTTTCAGCAAGGAGAACTTGTTCTAACAGTCAGACGTCCTATGACTATGACTCATATGAGCAAAGGGAAATTCGATGCGAAATGGAAAGGTCCCTATGTTGTGAGCAAAGTCTTCTCAAACGGAGCTTATCAACTTTCAGAACTTGATGGTCGAGTTGCTATGATGCCTATCAATGGCAAATTCTTAAAGAAGTATTATGTATAAATGTAAATACTTGTAAATTATCAGACAGAATCAAGTTCATGAATAAAATTTAAATTTTATTATATGATAGTACATATTAAAGGTCACTATCATCTTTTTCTACATTGGGACGAGGGCCACTGCCGTCCTTCTCAAAAATGCGGTCAGCAAAAGAGCCAAAAACCTCCTTGCTGGATCCCACAAGAAACTTGCAGGCGGCCATCCTCATGGCTTCTTCTTCTTTAGTCTTTCCTGGTTCGAGCAGGAAGTCCAAAATGTCCCGTGGTAGCTGGGATGCAGACGAACCTTCGTCTGCTTCTGCTTCCTTTGGCTGAACTGGATCGGCAGGGTGTTCTTCAATACCCTTCTGAACCTTCGAGACAGTCTCAACCTTCTTAGATGCTTCTCCGGAAGACATTTTCATGTTGAAGAGTAGAAGTGTTCGTTCCTGTCAAATTTCTGCTATATTTATAGACAGAAGTTCCTCAAAGCATTACATTCATCCGACGGTTCGTCCGTTCATTAAATATTTGACGGTTCATCCGTTCATTTATTACATTCATCCGACGGTTCGTCCGTTCATTAAACACCTGACGGTTCATCCGTTCATTTATTACACTCATCCGACGGTTCGTCCGTTCGTTAATATCTGACGGTTCATCTGTTCATCTATTGTGACGGTTAACCCATTCATTTATTATCATTTGACGGTTAATTCGTTCATTTCAATATCATTTGACGATTTACCCGTTCTTTCATCATTACTTGACGGTATTCCCGTTCATTCATTTTCATATACATTGACGATTCATTATCGTTCATCTTCTACATCAGTAACTTGTCGTTTTCGATTAGGTTGTCAATAAATATCTATCTATTATTTATATCTGAATAAGATATGCAATAAATAATGGAGCCACAACAAAATATTCTTTATATCAAAAAATGAGATATTACAAAAAATGCAGCTACAGCAACAAAACCCAAATACAAAATCAAGAAGGAGGGACAATTAGATTGTCAATTTGCTGCTTCAAAGTCTGCAGCTCTTCTTCGTGTGTTGATGCTACTATCTTTCTTGCCTCCTCCATCCCGCTGTCTTCATCAAAAATGGGCATATCTACTGTCCTGCGGGTGATCTCTTCACCATGAGTGGTCTCATACTCATTCCTTTCTTCAATCAATGCATTAAATTGTTCAATCACCAGTTGGTGATTAACAGTTTCTTCTTCAAACTCTTGTTGGAGGCGAGTAATTTCAGCCTTCAGCTCAGCAAGTCGCCGTCCCTTACTTTCAGCTACTAGGGTAATTGATTCTATTTTAGAATTATATTCAGCTGATTTTGCTGAATGAGCTTCTAATAGATTTTGAAGAGTTAACCTTTCCATATCAGCAGTTTGAGCCAGCCGCTCAAATTCAGCTTGTACTAAAGAGTCTACATCTTTCTTCTTGAGTTCTTTATACTTCTTGATGGAAACTTCTAATTCATCCAGTATATGTTCAAGGAGAGTGGCCTGAGCTTCGTCTCCTTGGTCTCTTATGGCTCTTATCAAGAAAGAAGTGGGCTTCCTAACCATAATGAAGTCAGCCCCTTCTTTCTCTATCATTTTACGGACGAGAGATCCCAGCGATTCAAAGAAGCATTTAGTAAATGACTGGATAACCTGCTGATTGATGGCTAAAGTTCCAGGAGTCGCTGCTACTCCCGATGAAGACGGGGTAACAGGTTGCTCGATTCTTTGAGGTTGGACAGTAGGCTCTTTAAATAAGGGAGCCAAAGTAGAGCTGGTTGCTCCTCCTGCTTGATCTTCTGCAAAAGTAAAATTATTATTTTACTAATTGATTGTTGATGAACAAAAAGATCAAATTAAGAGCAATGTTACCTTGGTTTGGTTTAACAACGAGTTCATTCCTTACTGGAATGGAATACTGTTGAACAGAAGTAGCCTCCGCTGCAACAGCCTGACTGCTGCCCGCCTCAGAACTACAAGATAAATGATGACTACTGCTAATAACCACCGTTGGTATAGGCACCATAATCAGGTCCGTTGGAGGTATTGGCAAAGTCCCAAGATCTGCAAATGAAGATATTAGTTATCGGTTCATTGTAAAAACAAGAAAAGATTATTAAATCTCGTTTTATACCTTGAGGGTCGGTGGCGGGATTTTCTTTTAGCACACCTTCGTCGGCTACTTCTTCAGGAGATATTTCTATTTCAACATCGACAGACTTTTTTGCAGACGCCTCCACTTCAATATCCTTTTTAGGATTTGAAATATCATCGACAGTATCAAGAGATCTGTGTTCTTCAGTTTGCTTTTCAGGATCTTGTAAATACTCATCAACATTTTCGGATGAAGATCCTTCCTCGTCTTCTTCTTCTTCTTTTTCTTCTACTGCTGTATTTCCACTGCTAGTGGCATCCTGATCTTCCTGCAAGCTATAACTGCAATCCTCCAGAGCTGCAATCATTTCACGGTCTTCGTCCTCACGAAGAGTCCTGGGAGTAGGAGGAGGTTGAGTAACATCTGCGATAGGAGAATGAGGTCGTACAACACTTTGATCTTCCTCTAAAATATATTCTCTAGGCTTTTCAAATCTTGGGGCAACATCTCCCCTTTGTTCGTTCTCTTCGAGAGTTTTGCTCCCTGATTCAGAAGCGGGTGTGGGGGATGCCATTAAAAGTCCTGCAGCAGCATCTACTAAAGTCAGGAGTTGTATAGAAGAAGACTCTTCCAAGACTCTTCTGGTAACTACTCTTTTCTTTCTGTGTAGAGGCCTAACAGGACTCTCTACATTTTCTGGCTCTGTTCGCTTTTGCACGGAAGTTGGTGTACTGGCAATTTCTTGATGAGTCTCGGCCAATTGCCAGGATTGAGATCTGATAGTCACCTTTTCAGAAGAAACATCAAGAATCAATTTCTTCTTCGCCACAGGAGCAGGAGGCTCCTCTCTTCTTCTCTTCTTCGCAGAAGATTTACCCACCTTCAGTGAAATACGAAGTGGTGCATTCACTTCTTGGGGGAATATAATATCCCTTGTAGTCTCCAGAGGTGCATCTGCCGGTTCCTGTGCCTCCTCATTTATAGGGATTGATGGAGCAATTCTCCATCTTCTCAATCTTGTTACAGTGGCAAAACTATCTGCGAGATGGAAATTCTCGGCAAAAGTATTCACTGATGTGTAAAACACGAAGTATGTAAAAAGCATTCGAGGACCCTGAGGAGTAGTCCTTGCTGGCATGGAGAAAGTGGCTTTTGTATCACGGGCATTGTAATAAGCCCAAGCCCTAGCTCCGTCTATCAGATAACCCTTACCTTGGAGGCAGGTAATTGCGTTCCCTACGTGGAACTGATCATACCCAAACTGTCTAGCAAAACGGCTTGGGAGGTATGGTTCTAAGTAGCACTCTTCTTCGAATCGGTAGACCAAATGAGATGGTCGAATTGTCTTCAACCATTCAAAAGCGACACGAGTTAGAGGCTGCAGTTTCGAATCCACCATATTCGTGGGCATCTGATCATACCCAGTAGGGAAAGGAGCGCAGCAGAAGTTCCAGCCTCTGTTCAGATTCAACATAAATCTACATTCAGATAAGGAAGTATATTTCCATTTTCCATCGGAATACCTTCGAAGAAAACTGCCGTCAACTGGTCCCATGCCAGGATCCATTAGAGTTGGATAGTGAAGAAGCAACCATCCAAACAAATATGTATATGGCAGTTCTAAGCGAGGGAATTCTCTCTCTCCTTTCGCTTTCAACATCAAGTCAACATATAAACGGAGACTGGCGTTCAGCTTACAGGTCATTGCTGATAGTAAGTCCATTTTATAGCCAAAGACCAATTTAACAGCTGCAAACAAGACGCCACGGTGAAAACGATCCACTGCACTGGATCCGGGAACCACGAACCTTCGCAGCCAGTATGTCAAGAATCCCGCCAATTGTGCTTCTTCTGACATGGGCCTATAGCCCATTCTCAAGTAACTTTCCAAATTATCTCCTCTCTTCAAAGGAGGATATTCATGGTCATCGTTCACTTCTTTATCAAAGTGACCACTCTGTTCCATTAATTTTCTGACCTCTGTATGGCTCAAAGGTTTGAAAAAGGTTGGGTAACATTTATCGTTCTCCTTGGTTTTCTTCTCCTCTATATGATTAAGAAACAGATATGGTAGCCACTTTGAAGAATAACAAGTATTGGCAGTGGCACTCTTGTAAAATAAAGAGCAGATCTTGTAATGGCACAATAGTTCTTCGAACACTGTCACCATCTCTGGATTCTCTTTTCTGAGCTTGTTCAACTCATCATTTGTTGGTACATACTCCTCATACGGAGCATCTGCCATGGGCAAGAACGAGATATACTTCATCTCGTGGAGTGCAAAGCCCATCTCTCCCCCTGGGGTCATGAAAGTTCCGGTCCTGTAGTTGTATCTCTCAGCTAAGGCTAAGAACATATGAGGATTGGGAGCAAATCCATATACAGTGGCATGCACTGCTTCATACAGGTTGATTTGTTGGAGTCTGTCTTGGAATTTTTCCAGAACCCAATTTGCGATATAACTCCATCGCTTGTAGTCTGGATTCACCAATCCAGTCATTCTTATATCTTGCTCAGGATATTTTCCTTCAACCTTCGCAAACTCATTTGCGAATATTGGTGTCCTAACAGGCATTAGCATGGAGGAGTTCTCTGGTGGAATGCAGCCAGGTCTTAAGCCTCTCAGTAGGACACTATATCTGTCGGAAGAACTATAAAACATATCTTTATGATGTGGCCCCTTCTTTACGAAGATTTTTTTCTGCCCGAGCATCCTGAAATAGAGTGATATTCCATTCCATCTTCCTAGGGTAGCTTGCATGAGCGTACCGTGACAAAGGAAGGCATCGAGCGATGTCGGGTATAAAAAAGGATCTATCTTGCTGGTGAACTACCCTATCTTCCATCCTTGGTCTGGGCTGAGAGGCTCTCTCAAAGGCATCACCGAATAGGAATAAGGGTTTCTTGTGAATTACAGCATCAGCTGATTCTAAAGGCCGTCCGTTCATCAAACACATCAAAGTTTCATTGTCCTGTGAAATCAATATAGCCTGATGGGAGGCCGGCAGATCATACTGAGGGTAATGGACATGAGACAGATCCTCTTTGTATTCAGACTCTGTGAGGGTTCCCACAAAATGTTCGTAATCTGGATCTTCATTGACTTCAACTGCATCAACAAACAGATAAAAATTAGTCCAAGACAAAGATTTTGTTTTTAAACATGAAACATGATTTGCGCAACTTCAGACTGTGCTGACATGATTTGCGCAACATCAGACTGCGCTGACATGATTTGCGCAACATCAGATTGCGCTGATATGATTTGCACAACCTCAGATTGCGCTGACATGACTTGCGTAATATCAGTTTGCGCATCATTAAAGGTGCGCAAAGCAATGGTTTGCGCTGATATCTGCGCAACTTAATTGTTTGCGCTGACTTTCTGTCAGCACAAATCAACAATTTGCGCAAGAATGCAGCCTTCATAAAAATGAAGAACTGATAGTTGATGCAACCGAAACCCTAAAAAGGGTGGCGCAATATGAACTTATCTCTAAAAAGAGATGAGTTTCAAAGGAGTCGAATCACCCTAAGAAGGGGTTTTCGATCGGTTCAACTACCTCTCAGAGCAGGGTGTGCGGATTCATGTCGGGAAGCTCGCCGTGCAACCCTGTCAGAAGACTCGGCCGGAGCTTTTCCCTTCGCGGCGACAGTAGCGGCAGCATTTGATCGTCGTGGAGCCATGACAAATCGTCGGAGAAGAAAGGAAGAAAGAGTTCAGAAATTCTCTCTCAAGTGCACGAAGACATCAAGTAAAGAATACTTTGAAGTATGAGGAGGACTATTTATAGTTTTCAAAAACCGAAACGGCCGCCTCGGATTGCGCCTAAACTTGTGGTCTATTCGCTTTGCGCAGACAGCTCATCATATTGCGCAAAATGATTCAACATTCAAAAATTCAAAGTATTTCGAAATTTTGAATACAATCAACTTTCGAAAACTTTGAAGGGGGTCTTGTAGGTCCTAAAAAATCAAATTGCATTAATCAACAAAGTCAAAAATTCAAGATATTTATCATTTTGATGAGTTGCGCAGACAACAGATTGCGCAGACATCACTTTGCGCAGGCTGGTTTGCGCATGTTCCCAACTGCGCAGGCTGACGTGGCAGAAGTCATCATTGACTGAATCAAATCAGATCTTCCTGACAGCTGACAACACGAATAACGAGGAGGCTGTTCGTTTTTTACGCCGCACAGTGCTCGAGGGCGGCTGACAGGTGGCAGCGCAATCCGTGGTTGCGCAAACCACTCATGCGCAATCCGTGGTTGTACAAACCATTAATGCGTAGTTCATTTTGCACATTCTACCAATATAACTGACCAATTACATGTGGCATTCATGCCATCAATTGCTCATTACGTGGCAACTGTCTATGTACGATCGTGCGCATTTCAATCAACTAATGCCATGTGTCTCAGATAGTTGGCCCACGATCCAATAACTGTCTGCGCAATCCAGTGCTGCGCAAACCAGTTGCTGCACAAATCAGCTTGCGCAGTCCAAAATAACTGAAAGTTAGTTATTTTCAGAACTCTATAAATAGAGTTTCAAGTCTTCATTTTAAGGGGATCAAGATCAGAGATCAGAAATCAGAGAGTTCAGGAGTTCTTGCCAAAGTGTTGCTGCATTCTTCCGAGACTTTTGTCTTCAACTTCAGAGGCTTTTGCCTTCAATTTCCAGAGTTGTTTTCAACTTCAAAGGCTTCGTCTTCAAAGTTCACATCGTCCAAGGGATAAAGCAATCGTCATCAAGATTGGATTCCTATAGTTGTAATTTTCCCAGAATTCTTGTAATCTTTATTACAGTTTGTATCAATAAAGTTTTATACTTTTATTTTTGCAAACAGTCTCAGAACTGGTCCAATCTTCATTTACAGCTATTCTGCCTCAACGTCCGGACAGACCGGTGCGTTTGCATTTCACTGGGGGCCCACTGACCAATAAGGTCGTCGCCCTAAAATAAAATCAGTTCCAAAAATTGTTTTAAAATCATATAATCCAATTTTTATAAAAATTTCGGCAACATTTCCTCTATTTTCGGGATAACCCAAAATTGGAAAACGCGTCGATTTTCCTGAAAAATAATCTCAAACCAACATATACAAAATTCCCAAGTCCACAGATACTAAGGAATTTCTCGAGCCAACATGAATTAAGGAATTCCCACATAACAAAATACTAAGAAAACCAACAGAACCATAATCCAATTAATATTGGCTAAACCACAGCATCCGAAATATTTTCGGAAAACCAATAATTTCCAAACGAACCCACAGAACTCTTTCCAAAGAGTTCGCGTAAAATCACAGAACCCAAAAGTCAGAGGACAACTGTCCGAAACCAGAAACGTAGCCGAAAACCCAAATTTTCCGAAGAAAATTCCTGGACCAGATTTCATCACAGACTAAGAGAACTATGGGACTAACAGAAGTTACCAAAAAATGATGGAATCCGAAGTGATGCCTCGGACTCGGAACACTGCCAGAGTGCACGGCCACGCCTAGGAGCGGATCCTACGGAAACAGCACCAGAGAACGGGGAAACGTCCCGAAAAGGAGCCAAAGACTCGCGGGTGGCGCCGGAGCTCGGGGGTTCGGCAAAAAGCCGCTAGAGGAGATCGGGTCGCCGGAGAGTGACTCGACGGCGGCGTAGAGGGGCACGCACGACCGGAGGGGCGCGCGCGGAGGCGAACCCGCGGTGAGCCGGCGCTGGCTTGGCCGTGCGGGGCGGATCCGACGGCTGGGCTCCGCGGAATGGCCGGAATGTGGCGCTGGGTCAAGGGGACGGCAACTAGGTCGCCCGCTCGGGATGCTCCGCCTAGCAGTGGCTCGGCCAACAGAGCTCGGGTCGGTCACCAGATTAGGGCACGGAGGTTTGGGGATTTTTGGGAGTTTGTTGGTGATGGTGAATGGAAGGATGGGAGAGGGTTAAATAGGAGAGGAGAAGAGGGGGTTACCAGATCTTGAAGGGTCGACGGCGGTTACGGAAGGGGAAAGGATGAGCCGGCGGTTTGGGAGCGGCCAAAACCAATGGCCATCGGTTTTCAACAGAGGGAAAAATGAAAAGAATGGTTTCTCTTCAGAGCTAAGTGGGTTATCAACTAATGGTTTAATGGGTTGTAAATGAGAGAGTAAAGAAATATAAGCTTAATGGGCTATTGGGTTTATGTGAGTATTTGGATTTGGGCTACATGGCTTAATGGGTTGTTGGGGATATACTATTGGTTTGGACTTTATATGATGGGCTCTAAACCATGGCTAAAGAAACAAAAATTTAAATATCCTTTTCCTTAAGAAAAGTTGTAACTAAAATTTATTAACTCCTAACATTAATTTAAAAATATTTTTAGGTTCAAAATTTGGGTTCGGGTCTGGGCCAGACAAAAATCCAAGTTCATTATTTTGAAAATAATTTTCTATCAGAATATTAATCTAACCAACATTCAATTAGAAAAATTTAACAAAAATTGAATTTCTAGAATTATCTCATTCAAGTTATTCAAAATAATTAAAATAAAAGTTACGGGTTTCACACGTATCGATTCGCATCGATACATTTCGTTCGGTCAACGCGACTCTTTGAGTAAACATCTCAGCGAAATACACCATGCGGAGCGGGGCATTAAAACAAGTTCCTATTACAATATCTAATTCTCACGTAGAGACCCTAGTAGAACCTAGGAGGAGTAAAAGTCATGAAGAGAACCAAACCTAGGAGAAAGTTTTTTCTCTTGCCTTGTTGAAGTGGACCCTATATCTTATCAAGGGATTATGTCCTCTATAGATTCCTTATTTTGGAAAGAGGCCATTAACAGTGAAATAGATTCTATTATGATAAATAGAACTTGGAATTTGGTTAACCTTTCTGTAGGTTACAAACCAATTGGTTGCAAATGGATCTTCAAAAAAAAGCTAAGACCTAATGGGTCTATTAAGAAATTCAAAGCAAGGTTAATAGCTAAAGGGTTCAAACAAAGAAAAATAGTAGACTTCTTTGACAATTACTCTCCAGTTATTAGCATTGCCACAGTTAGAATGTTAATTGCTATTGCATCTATTCATAAACGGTTTACTCATCAAATTGATGTAAAAACTACTTTTTTGAATGGAGATTTACAGGAAGATATTTACGGAACAACCTGAAGGGTTTGTTGTTCCAGGACAAGAACATAAGGTATACATATTGATTAAATCTTTTTATGGGCCGAAACAAGCGCTAAAGCTGTCACGACCCGCACCCTGATTAGGGGCACGAGAAGTGGTTACGTCCAGCCTAAGCCGCAGCATCGGCGGTAGAACGTTGTCTAGGTCATCTAGAATACTACAACTAAACAGATAAAGGTACCTGTACAGTATATACACTCTGAATGGAGGTGACATAGCAATACAGTCTCAATCACAAATGTAAAACTAAGGTAGATAGCATGGAAAGGAAATATGATAGATGAAGCAAGAAATAAGTTCGAGATCCACACAAGTCCAAAACTAAACGTAACATCACAGAATAATATATAATACTACATTCTAAAATCCAAAGCTGGATCGCAGTCCAGTCAAGCCTAACAAGTGCTAACTACTCAGGGAGTATAAAATCTAGTGGCCAATCTATCAGGCCACTGCCCTGGCCTGAGTCTCCATCTGTCTCAGAAACATCTATAAAATTTGTCAACGGTATCCTGTCAGGAAAATGAGCAAGTACAAACACCAACAGCAGTTCCATGTGAATTAACAAATACTATAAGAGACAGTATAATGAAATACAAGACAAAGATATAGGCGACTTGGGAACCATTCGAAAGCCGAGTTACAACCCTTAAACCAAACAAGGACCGGGGTTGTAATCCTTCTTTCAAACAGGACTTAGTCTCAAATCATAGTACAGTATAAGGCAGGTAGAGCATGTGAGTAAATGAAATCATAGCATGGTGAGAAGTACAGAAAGTAAAACTGAACTGAAATATAAGATACGACAATAAATGTAAAATGTGATTTGAATTATTAGAGCGATATGTGATTGGCTAGGGAGTCAGGATAGGGTTATCCACTTGGCCCGACAATCACAGAAAAATCTCTAGAAAAGGTCATGCCGGCCAACCTGGATAACCCGGCAAGGGGTGTCTGCTACACCCTACGTGAGGTGAGGGTGGCGCTAGCAAAATAAGGACATGGGGCTTTGATCACATAACCCCTAATAATTCCCCCATCCCCGAATAGTATACGGATCCGGACATAGCACGTCATGACGCGGGATTCCCTAAGAGGGGAGCAAGTCCTCTTCAGGAATCGGCGTCAATACAAGTACAAGAATCAAGACCAAGCAAGTACCAGTATCCCAAGAAATCCAGGAATGACATCTCATGACCGGAATCCGATAATACTAGTCCGTGAACTATCGTGTCGAGAATCAAGTAAGACACTACAACTGAATCGGATATAGTAGATATCAAGACAATAAAAACTATCAGTGAATGTACTCGCCTGCTATCCTGAGCTGTAGGATATATCAATGCTCAGAGCAGTATCAGAAGACCTAAATATAAAATACTGTATGTTAATTTAGGTTTAAACAAGTTTAAGAATGATTCATAATGAATGATATGCAATCTAGGTCAAACTAGGTCTCACTGAGTCACACTAAGTCCTGTCAAGTCAAATCTAGGTCAAATCAAGTTATATCAAGTCAATCTAAGCCAAACCAAGTCAGCCCTAGGTCATACCAGTCATCACAGGTCAAAACAAGTCGAAGAAAGTCAAACGGGGTCAAGAGTTAGCCAACAGTTGACTTTTGGTCAACTGGTCAATCCTGGTCAACTCTGGTCAACTCTAAGTCAACCCTAGGTCAAATTGGTCAAATGTTGACCAACAATTGACTTTTGGTCAACTGGTCAACTCTAGTTTGGATTTGGTCAAATCTAGACAAAGTGTTGACTCACGGTTGACTTTTGGATAAAAAGTCAACTCTGGGTCAACCGAGCCAAAGTCGGCTCAAATATGACATTTGTAGGGTGTACCCAACATGCCACCCAAGTTTCAAGTCAATCCGACTACCCGAACTCCGTATCTCGAAATTACCCGATTACCCCTTAACATTTACCCTTAAACTGCTCTAACTTGACGCCAAGTGGCCTTCCCTTAGCAATTCCACTCCGTGCTTCCTAGGATAGTAGGGTACTAGCCTATACAACAATTACCTACCAAGTTTTCTAGGGTAAGTGGACATCCAGTCCATCTTACGGTCCGAATTGCCCGTTTACCCGTTATCTTGAACATTTCAAGATACGGGATGGTGCGGTGCGATACCGTCTCCCCAAGCCCACACGCAACCCCAATTTCAACTCCGAAGTCTACCCACAAAATCTAAATCACATTACCTAAGTCCCCTCCAAGTTTTAACGCGTTCCGAATCACGGAACTCAATTTCACCCCTTAAACCAAAATCCTAACTTAACCTTTTACCCCCTCATTCACTCATTCAACTCTCACTTTTCACACCCTCTTAGGACCAACTTAGGGGGCTATTCTAGTGGGTTTATTAGGGTTATATAGAGCTAATAATAGGGTATATATATGTATATACATATAGGTATATAGTGGGGTATATACGGGGTCGAATAGGGGGCAAAAAGGAGGGGTTTTTAAGCCTATTGTTGCTGCTACTGTTGCCTGCTACTGCTGCTGTTCTTGCTGCTGTTAGGGGGCTGTTTAGGGGGGGAAAACAGCCCCCTAGCTGCTGTGGGTGCTCCCCCTTTCCCCTCCACAAATTCTCCATCATTCCCCCTCTATTTCCCTCTCTAAATCACTCTAAAAACCTCCCTAATCTCTTCTAATCCCTCTCTAATCTTTCTTACATATATATACAAACTCACATACATATCCTTATTCCCATTCTCTTCCCCTCTCTACACACACAAAAACACACACACCTATATATGTATGACCACACACACGTATATACATCTATACATATCTATATATATAAAAATGTATATATATATATAGACACACTCACACACACACACACACACACACACATATATATATATATATATATATATATATATATATATATATATATATATATATATATGGACACTCACACACACACATGGACACACTCTCACCCACACATGGACACACTCTCATGACACAACTATCACTCTCCTCTACACACACACACAAATACATATATAAATACACACACATAAATACACATGTATATACCACTCTAAAAAGAATAAAACCATGATAAATCCTTAAACTAGAATTTAAGGAAACCTACAAAAATCTAGGGTCAACATGTAGAGAATGGTTCCCTCTCTAATTTATGTGAAGGAATAAATGCAAAAGGAGGAATTAAGAGGGTTTAATTAACATACCTAATTGTAGATTTGGAAGAGGAAGAAGGAGTTGGAAAGAAAGAATGAAGAGAGAGGAAGAAGACTTAGTGAAGAAGAAATGAGAGGTGGAGGGGGTGCCTATATAACCAGCCATGTAAGGGAGGGTAGGGGCACTTGAAATTACAAGTTTGCCCCTCCCTTGCTTCTAGGCTAAGTTAAGTCCCAAAACTGGTTTCGGAAGTTGCTAAAAATAAATAAAAATTATAATTAAACTTAATTACTCATGGAGGACTAGTCCAAACTCCTAAACCTAAAAGTTTAGTGTGGTGGGCCATGGTTAAATAACAGGCTAATTGCGACTCAAGTCGAAATTCACCGGGGTCCCGAATTAACTCGGAATGCGATGAAATTCGAACCCGACTCCTAATATATTTAAATAATAATATTCATGAAATAAAATTTCCAAAAATATTATAAAATGGAAAATTACTATTTTACCTCTAACTGGAAAAAAAGTGAGGGTGACAAGTCTATCCACCTTAAAAAAATTTCGTCATCGAAATTAAAACAAAGCAATCACAGAAAAACACATGCAGAAAACAATCCCTCTCGAATACCTCCAAAAATTTCAGCAAAAATAAAAATCTCTTAAGACATAACAACACTTGCAAATAAAAACTGTTACGTGTCCGACACGGACACGAAACCATCACAAAATCTCACCTATTAAAAGCCAAATCAACAATCACCAATGCAAAATATCAAAATAAATCAAAGAGGTCCAATGACCAAAATACCCTTGGGCCAGAAATGATACTGAAAACATCCTAATCACATGGTTAGGCTCTAGGTCAAACAGTCTCTAAGGTTTCACTAGCAAATCATTAAAATCACAAATCATGGCTTAAAATTTAAAATGATTTAAAATCTCAAAAACCAAAGCATGAATTAAATGACTAAAATTATAAAATTTAAAATTACTCTTAAATAGAAACTGGGTGCTATAAGTCTATCCACCAAAAAAAAAAATCATCCTCAAAATTTTAAAACAAGTAAACACAAAAAATCATGAAATCGATAATCGTATGCGTATGTCCAATCATCATGATACTCAGAATCTCCGTCATGCTAGTGAGCAAGGCTACGATAATCACAGTCCTTGACTAAGGTACATACCTCTAGAATTATGGTATTTAAAATTTTTGCATTGCCGCTAGCTTGGCAGCGAAAACCTTAAATTCCTACACCCGAGAAATACGTCCATAGTCCGACTATATGTCCTCACTCTGCCTGCTAGCATGATCCTAGAGAATTCTAAAATCTCATAATCGAGGCGACCTAGCCCATACGACTTATCTCAGAAGAATATTACATCACAAGGACAAAATTTTATCCAACGATCAAGGAACAGATAGAATCGAAGTTCAAGACAGTTTATAAGGAAGCAAATACGGAAATGAGATCGAAAGATTGGAACCTGCTATCTGCTCTGCTACTGCCTGAGTGGGCTCAACTGTCATGGCAAAAGCTCGCCCCTGGTGGCCTCCTCTAGCCTGCCACACTCTGTCCTGGCCTGCCTGTCTGGCTGCACGGGCTGCACAGTTCTTCATCTGGTGGTCTGAAGCTCCATAAAATAAACAAACTCCCAGCTTCATCCTACAAACATCCCGGGTGTGCCCCATCTTCTTGCAAAAAGTACACTGGACGGCCTGCCTCTTGCCCTGACCCTGCTGCTGGTCGTCACGTGCTGGTGCCTGATGTACTCTGTCATGGTCTCTTCGGATTCTATTAGCGTGGCAATCCTTCAGCTGGTGATCGGGCGCCCCACAGTATAGGCAGACGCCCAACCTCTTTCTACAAGCCTCTCTAGTGTGCCCTGGCCTCCTGCAGAAAGTGCACCGAGTAGCATGCCTCTGGCCTGGTCCCTGGTGCTGAACTGGGGTATCCTGAACTGTACTCGGTACAAACCTCTCAAGTGCTGCCATCGCCAGTTGATAGGAGTTCTCCATGCTCCGTCGCAACAGATCTGCCTGCGTGCTCTGAGTCTGTAATATCCGCTGCAGAAGGGCCATCATCCCCTGAGTATCTGTCGGTAGCGGAGGCGGCGGTGGAAGAATATCAGGAACGATCATGGACAGTCCCGCTGCTGGAGGTGGAAGACCTCCTGGAACCGTCGCTGCTGCTCCTGCCTGAAGGGCAGAGACTGAGGTGGCAGCTCTCTCAACTGTAGCTCCCGCAGCCGGAGGTGGAAGACCTCCCGGATCTGACCTCTCTGGGGCACTAGGCCCTGCTGCCCGAGAACGAGTCACTGTCATCCTGAAGACGAATTGAACCCAAGAGATCAATATGGCACAAGATAAGATATTATCAAAGGAGGACAGTTAATTTAATACAAGGGGAGTAATCATGATAATCAAAAGATCGAAAGTTTTCCTAGGTGTGATTGGGAAACTCCTATCATATCCTAGGTCCTACGTCCTAATCGCAGGCTCGTAATTAGTACTCTAAGTCGAGCACCATTACGAGATCGCACTAATTGCGACACGAGACCTGCGTGGGCCACCACAAAAACGTGTCACGGCCCGTACCCTGATTAGGGGCACGAGAAGTGGGTACGTCCAGCCTACGCCGTAGCATCGACGGTAGAACGTTGTCTAGGTCATCTAGAATACTACAACTAAACAGATAAAGGTACCTGTACAGTATATACACTCCGAATGGAGGTGACATAGCAATACAGTCTCAATCACAAATGTAAAACTAAGGTAGATAGCATGGAAAGGAAATATGATAGATAAAGCAAGAAATAAGTTCGAGATCCACACAAGTCCAAAACTAAACGTAACATCACAGAATAATATATAATACTACATTCTAAAATCCAAAGCTGGATCGCAGTCCAGTCAAGCCTAACAAGTGCTAACTACTCAGGGAGTATAAAATCTAGTGGCCAATCTATCAGGCCACTGCCCTGGCCTGAGTCTCCATCTGTCTCAGAAATATCTGTAAAATTTGTCAACGGTATCCTGTCAGGAAAATGAGCAAGTACAAACACCAACAGCAGTTCCATGTGAATTAACAAATACTATAAGAGACAGTATAATGAAATACAAGGCAAAGATATAGGCGACTTGGGAACCATTCGAAAGCCGAGTTACAACCCTTAAACCAAACAAGGACCGGGGTTGTAATCCTTCTTTCAAACAGGACTTAGTCTCAAATCATAGTACAGTATAAGGCAGGTAGAGCATGTGAGTAAATGAAATCGTAGCATTGTGAGAAGTACAGAAAGTAAAACTGAACTGAAATATAAGATACGACAATAAATGTAAAATGTGATTTGAATTATTAGAGCGATATGTGATCGGCTAGGGAGTCAGGATAGGGTTATCCACTTGGCCCGACAATCATAGGAAAATCTCTAAAAAGGGTCATGCCGGCCAACCTGGATAACCCGGCAAGGGGTGTCTGCTACATCCTACGTGAGGTGAGGGTGGCGCTAGCAAAATAAGGACATGGGGCTTTGATCACATAACCCCTAATAATTCCTCCATCCCCGAATAGTATACGGATCCGGACATAGCACGTCATGACGCGGGATTCCCTAAGAGGGGAGCAAGTCCTCTTCAGGAATCGGCGTCAATACAAGTACAAGAATCAAGACCAAGCAAGTACCAGTATCCCAAGAAATCCAGGAATAACATCTCATGACCGGAATCCGATAATACTAGTCCGTGAACTATCATGTCGAGAATCAAGTAAGACACTACAACTGAATCGGATATAGTAGATATCAAGACAATAAAAACTATCAGTGAATGTACTCGCCTGCTGTCATGAGCTGTAGGATATATCAATGCTCAGAGCGGTATCAGAAGACCTAAATATGAAATACTGTATGTTAATTTAGGTTTAAACAAGTTTAAGAATGATTCACAATGAATGATATGCAATCTAGGTCAAACTAGGTCTCACTGAGTCACACTAAGTCCTGTCAAGTCAAATCTAGGTCAAATCAAGTTATATCAAGTCAATCTAAGCCAGACCAGTCAGCCCTAGGTCATACCAGTCATCACAGGTCAAAACAAGTCAAAGAAAGTCAAACGGGGTCAAGAGTTGGCCTACAGTTGACTTTTGGTCAACTGGTCAATCCTGGTCAACTCTGGTCAACTCTAAGTCAACCCTAGGTCAAACTGGTCAAATGTTGACCAACAATTGACTTTTGGTCAACTGGTCAACTCTAGTTTGGATTTGGTCAAATCTAGACAAAGTGTTGACTCACGGTTGACTTTTGGGTAAAAAGTCAACTCTGGGTCAACCGAGCCAAAGTCGGCTCAAATATGACATTTATAGGGTGTACCCAACATGCCACCAAAGTTTCAAGTCAATCCGACTACCCGAACTCCGTATCTCGAAATTACCCGATTACCCCTTAACATTTACCCTTAAACTGCTCTAACTTGACGCCAAGTGGCCTTCCCTTAGGAATTCAACTCCGTGCTTCTTAGGGTAGTAGGGTACTAGCCTATACAACCATTATCTATCAAGTTTTCTAGGGTAAGTGGACATCCAGTCCATCTTACGGTCCGAATCGCCCGTTTACCCGTTATCTTGAACATTTCAAGATACGGGATGGTGCGGTGCGATACCGTCTCCCCAAGCCCATACGCAACCCCGATTTCAACGCCGAAGCCTACCCACAAAATCTAAATCACATTACCTAAGTCCCCTCCAAGTTTCAACGCGTTCCGAATCACGGAACTCAATTTCACCCCTTAAACCAAAATCCTAACTTAACCTTTACCCTCTCATTCACTCATTCAACTCTCATTTTTCATACCCTCTTAGGACCAACTTAGGGGCTATTCTAGTGGGTTTATTAGGGTTATATAGAGCTAATAATATGGTATATATATGTATATACATATAGGTATATAGTGGGGTATTTACGGGGTCGAATAGGGGGTAAAAAGGGGGGTTTGAGCCTATTGTTGCTGCTACTGTTGCCTGCTACTGCTGCTGTTCTTGCTGCTGTTAGGGGGCTGTTTAGGGGGGGAAAACAGCCCCCTAGCTGCTGTGGGTGCTCCCCTTTCCCCTCCACAAATCCTCCATCATTCCCCCTCTATTTCCCTCTCTAAATCACTCTAAAAACCTCCATAATCTCTTCTAATCCCTCTCTAATCTTTCTTACATATATATACATACTCACATACATATCCTTATTCCCATTCTCTTCCCCTCTCTACACACACAAAAACACACACCTATATATGTATGACCACACACACGTATATACATCTATACATATCTATATATATAAAAATGTATATATATATATATATATATATATATATATAGATATATATATATATATATATATATATATATATATATATATATGGACACTCACACACACACATGGACACACTCTCAGCCACACATGGACACACTCTCATGACACAACTATCACTCTCCTCTACACACATACAAATACATATATAAATACACACACATAATACACATGTATATACCACTCTAAAAAAAATAAAACCATGATAAATCCTTAAACTAGAATTTAAGAAAACCTACAAAAATCTAGGGTCAACATGTAGAGAATGATTCCCTCTCTAATTTATGTGAAGGAATAAATGCAAAAGGAGGAATTAAGAGGGTTTAATTAACATACCTAATTGTAGATTTGGAAGAGGAAGAAGAAGGAGTTGGAAAGAAAGAATGAAGAGAGAGGAAGAAGACTTAGTGAAGAAGAAATGAGAGGTGGAGGGGGTGCCTATATGACCAGCCATGTAAGGGAGGGTAGGGGCACTTGAAATTACAAGTTTGCCCCTCCCTTGCTTCTAGGCTAAGTTAAGTCCCAAAACTGGTTTCGGAAGTTGCTAAAAATAAATAAAAATCATAATTAAACTTAATTACTCATGGAGGACTAGTCCAAACTCCTAAACCTAAAAGTTTAGTGTGGTGGGCCATGGTTAAATAACAAGCTAATTGCGACTCAAGTCGAAATTCACCGGGGTCCCGAATTAACTCGAAATGCGATGAAATTTGAACCCGACTCCTAATATATTTAAATAATAATATTCATGAAATAAAATTCTCAAAAATATTATAAAATGGAAAATTACCATTTTACCCCTAACTAGGAAAAGTGAGGGTGACAAAAGCAATGACATGACAAATTTGATATGGTAATTCTATCTTATGATTTTGTTATTAATGATTCTTATAAATGTGTATATAGCAAAATTGTTGGTAGCTACATGCGTAATATTGTGCTTATGTGTTGATGACATTCTTATTTTTGGCACTAATATGGACATTATTTATGATATCAAAATATTTCTATCTCAAAATTTTGATATGAAAGATTTAGGACATGCTGATATAATTTTAGTACTTAAATTAAGTCGCACTTCTGAGGAAATTGGTATCTTTCAATCTCATTATATATAAAAGGTTCTGAAAAGATTTAACTATTTTGATTCTAAACCTGTAAGCACTCCATATGATGCAAGTATCAGGTTGAATAAGAATAAATGAGACAATGTGGTTTAGCTGATGTATTCTTAACAAATTGGATGTTTGAACTATATTGCTAATCGTACCAGACCTGATATTTCCTATGCAGTAGAAAAATTTAGTTGGTACGCAAGCAATCCGAATAGTTCACACTGGACTGCCTTAAAAAGGATAATGAGATACCTGAAGGGTGCGTTATCCCATGTATTATTCTATGGAGGATACCCATCTGTATTGGAAGGGGACACTGATGCAAACTGGATCTTAGATACAGATGAGACCAAAGCCACAAGTGGATGTGTATTCACATTGGAAGGAGCTGCCGTCACTTGGAACTACCAGGCAGACCTGTATATCTGGATCTACTATGGAGGCAGAGTTCATAGCTCTTGACCTCACCAGTGAGGAAGCCGACTGGCTTAGAAATCTGGTAATAGATATTCCTCTATAGAGCAAACCAGTTCTTGCTATCCATGTACACTATGACAGTTAAGCTGCAATAACAAAGGCTCAAAGGACAAGCTATAATGGAAAATCCAGACATATACGTCTAAGGTACAATCGGGTGAAACAATTACGGTCCACTGGAGTAATTGCAACTGACTTCGTCAGATCAAAGAACAATATAGTGGATCCTCTAACTAAAGGTCTCTCAAGGAGACTAGTGTTGGAGACGGCAAGAGAAATGGGGTTGGAGCCCCTAGATTGAGTCACCTCAAAGGCAACCCAATCTTCGATTGGAAGCACCAAGAAAAGGTTCAATGGGTAACAACAAAATTGATGTGTGACTGAAACACTATATGATTTTAATTGTAATGAACCATTCCTCTACTATATAGTGTTGATTTGCAATAAATAAGAGGGTGATTGTAAAATCTTAATGAATCTGTGGTTTTTAAAGCAGGGTATATAAATTGTAGGATACCCAGAAAGATTTACCTATGTGAGAGTGAAAGTGGGACCGCTTTCTATGGAAACTCGGACTGTTCTCTAGAGCTTTCAAGAAACCGAGATAAGCACATGGCCGAAAAGTACAAGCTGTTGATACAATCAAATGCCTACAAGGTGTTTGTGTGCATGTTAAGTCTGTACAGATAAGATCCTAAGTTCAAGACTTACGTCACTTTGGATCTGTATACATGAAATGTACAACACTAAAGGGAGGTTCAAGTCCGGAAGACA
This sequence comes from Iris pallida, assembly GCA_029216955.1. Taxonomy (NCBI): domain Eukaryota; kingdom Viridiplantae; phylum Streptophyta; class Magnoliopsida; order Asparagales; family Iridaceae; genus Iris; species Iris pallida. The sequence continues at coordinate 10,378,861 of JANAVB010018993.1, forward strand.
CCTTCCTCTGATACACAGTGTAACTGTCCAAATCTTGTTCTCTTTCCTATCATTCTATCGATCTATATTCTTTTTTGTCCATTTATTGAATCATGTGAAGGATTGTAAGTTTTGTTGTTTGTGAAGCAACTCAAATGTGGTCCAAAAAGGCTTTCTTTCTTTTAGTCCCACATGGAAAAGGAGAAAAAGTTCTCCTTTGCATATAATGTTTTACCCTCCTTAGTGGATAAGTAGATTTTGTGGGGGATGAGCTACACTCTATCCAACCCGCGAGCGGGTGCGCGATTTAATGCGCGTTTTTGACACATTTATTTGTCGCGCATTTAGCAACTGGCACGCTTCTGCGGTGTGGCGCGAACTGCGCGTGCAGCGGATCGGACCGGGGGTATAAAGATAATTTTATAATTTCTTTTTAATTTTATTTGAATTAATTTTTGAATCATTTGATTCGGTTGTCCGGTCTTCGGTAGATCTGTTATCACGTAATCTCGTTATGGGTATTCGTGGATCGCGGGAGATTATTATGGACACGAACGGTAGTCTAGAGAGATTTTATTTTAAAAACAAAATAGTTTATCTATTTTTGATATGAAGAAATATTTCTCCCCCCCCCCCCCCCCCCCCCCCCCCACCCCCCCCCCTGCTTTCCCGGTGGGAGTCACGAGGCTACCTTTCTCAGTTGTTGACTGCTCCTCCCCCGAAAAACTGTTCGCACATAAGAGAAACGCAACCAGAACATTCTCTCCTCCGTTCAACTTCTCCTCCGTCCAACTCCTCCTGGCAAAGGCTGAGATCGTTCGTGGGATTCACCACCGGGTGCACGGTGTTGTGGATCGAAATGATTTGTTTTATCTCGGGATAGATCGTCTGGAACCCGCTGCTCGTGGGAACGAAATTCTATTATAGTGAGAGCGTTGTAACATGCCTCGAATCCATACTCTTATTTTTTTTTTCTTACTTTTACGTCTTTTACATACGTTAGGAATTCTGTCCAGCACATGCAACACGCCAGTTCTCAAAAAAAAAAAAACAACAACAACAAAAGTGACACTTAAAATGCGTTAATGCATTAGGAAGGAAGTTAAAAAGTTTACTACTCATAACATCAAATAGTTTTTGTTAATTAGTTCAGTGACAGGCACTGATAACAGAAGTTGGGCATAATCATGCAAATTAGGTACCGTGCGTAGATTCTAGTTGAAGGACGTTGTGCTTATTAATTGATGGTATAATGACCATGTCGAACTCGAATTGTGGCTTGGCCAGTTGGAGAACAGGACCTGAGAAACAAACGTAGACCTAAAAATAATTAATATATATATCCGAAATGATATTTTGTTCGCAGTTTATAAATGTGGATGTGACCGCGGTCCGACGTGACAGCCAACCATTGGCATCCCTGCTATTGTCGGATCTCACTCGGAACGGAAGCCAATGACCGGTTGTTACATCGGTCAGTGGTCACGTCCGTGGTCACAAACCGCAGACAACATAGCAGGATACTCTCTCTCCATCTCTCTCTCTCTCTCTCTCTTCTCTCTCTCTCTCTCTATATATATATATATATATATATATATATATATATATATATGCACACATATATAAATAATATATATATATATATATATATATATATATATATATATATATATATATATATATATATATATGCACACATATATAAATAATATATATATATATATATATATATATATATATATATATATATATATATATATATATATATATATATATGACCTCTAGCCTAGTGGTTAAGAGAGATGCATGCGGCCCAAGTGGTCGGGAGTTCGAGACTCGGTGGAGGCGAGTTCGCCACAAGTACCCATTGCTTCAAAAAAAAAAAAAAAAAAAAAAAAAAAATATATATATATATATATATATATATATATATATATATATATATATATATATATATATATATAAAATGTATGATAAAGAAACTTGCAAGTAACCAGTTAATAATTCAGTGTTTCACAGATTTGAAATATTTTAAGGAAAGTTTGTCTACGACATAGTATAATAGCGACAACTCGAGCTAGCCAAAGTACGCAGTATATAAGTAGATCTGCTGCGCCTGCAGCTTCCTCACAACTTGAGCTAGCTTCGACCATGGGGGAAAGCAATGGGGTTCTGATGGGACGGAAGATGTTCATCCATTCCCAGATTGTGCTGAGAATCACTGCATCACTGCTTATATTGGCTGCAACATTAGTCACGGCCCTCTCCAAGCAAACCAGTGATATCGCAGCAGGCTTCCAAATGAAAGCATCGTATAGCCTCTCTCCCACTTTCAAGTAAGTTTCAGAGAGAGAGAGAGAGAGAGAGAGAGAGTTGCTTTTTAGTTTTGCAACAATTACTACTTACTCTTATGTGTGTTTTTTTTCTATGTTAATTAGGTTCTTTGTGGGTGGTAATGCAGCAAGCTTTGGATATTTGTTGTTGTCACTGCCTTTTGTATCTAATCTGCTGAATGGTTCCCTATGTCATGTGTTGGATATGGTATCCTCTCCCTCTCTGTTTTACCAAAGAGCGCTGCTATTCTGACCGTGGCGGGGCTGGACTGCACCGGCCCGCAGCCATACGGCACATCGGCATTGGCCCCTCTGTCCGGAGTGGGTCCGCGTTAGCAGGAGGGCCAATGGCCGACCGCTATACGGATGCGGGTGGTCAAAATAGACTTTTTCTTTACAAAATGCCTATGTCATGTTCTATATAAACTAAAGAAATACATGGGATTATGTTTAGCAAATATAAAGAATTATTGCGGAACGTTACGAACATAGTTTTGTGCTTAAATTCGATTTCGTTTTTTTTCTTCAAGTAGTAAGCCTATATGTCCTCAATGCAAATATATGCCATATATACGAAAATCATAGATATCAGGAGCTGTCCTACAAATCAGTCAGAATCATCCGTTTGTTAAGATTAGAGTAAGCACTTACATGATTCACAGCGTTAAGGCGACCAAATTGGAGTAGTCTTTAGAGTACTGTCGTACTGCGTCCAATACTTCTTCGTTTGTTCACGTATGTTGCATGTCCAGTTTATGCAAATAGCACTGCAAGACATTAGAATTTGAGAACTCTGACGAATTCTAAAGTGGTGCCCTCAAATTTAATGTTCATTTTTTTTTCCTCGAATGATACAATAATATTATCTACACAAATTTAAAGAAATAAAAATAATTTTAAAATATAGTTTCAAAAAAAATGTCATAATGAAATACTAAAAAATTGAAGATGTTTAAAAAAAATTATAACTTGTTCTGTTGTTTAATTATCTCCTTGAAACACACACAACAGAGAGAGAGGAGAGAGAGAGAGAGAGAGAGAGGAGGAGGGGAGGAGGAATTGAACACGACATATTGGAAGGCTTAGAACGACGGAAGGATAAAGGACATAGAGAGAGAGAGAGAGGAGGAGGAGGAGGAGGAGGAGGAGGAATTGACAACGACATATTGGAAGTGTTTAGAACGACGGAAGGATAAAGGATTTCACAGTGATCGATTACACCAAATAATTCTGTCTGACTAACTGTGGTATTCTAAGTACATGACGTTATATTTTTATACAAATAATCTTTTTTTTACATGGACTAAAGGATTAGAAGTATGATAGGCTTTGTTCAAAATTAAGCTCACATACACTAAATGTATAAAAAATTGTGCTCTCAAAACTTTGTGCCTGAGCCAGCAGCCACCTCATGGGCCTCATATCAAGTCCGGACATGCAAATATATACACTATGATCCTTCAAATATGACATTAAACAAAAACTAAAAGTAATTACTTTTACAGAAAATGCGGAAATAAAAAAACGAAAAAGATAAATACGATGGATGAGGCTCGTTTGGTTCGCAGAAAGGAAAGGAAATTGATTATATTGATATTATTTGCTTTGAAAATTGCAATTGCAATCAATTTTTTTTTTTTTGGGTGTTTGGGAAACAAGAAAATTGGAAAGGAAATGAATCACTTTACTTTGCTAGGCTCCAATTCCGCGAACCGAACGTGACAAGGTTATGGTGCTCCATCTTTTGCAAAGCTGCTTGTCCTATTGTGCCTTCAGTTGTATAGACCTTCAGATTTTTCATTTGCGTCTTTCTCAATTTCCTAATAACTTGTGTTGATACACAGGTAAGCATGGCTCTGGATGATAGCATCAGCTTCAGCAGCAACAGCGATAGGTTATGTGGCGAAGAAGGGAAACAATGACATAGGCTGGAGTGAAGTGTGTACCTACTTCAACAATTCTGTACCAAGCTTGAAGTTTCCATTGCCCTCTTATGCTGGCTTTCTGCTCCTCTCGTCATCACTATACTCTCCTCCGTGCACAAAAATGTTGAAAACAATTAAGTGAATGAATAATTTCTAATGGGTGTCCATTGGAAAAGATGGTTCCAATTTTAATGGCTGTGTCTATTAAAATATGTCCCTTCAAAATATTGTGTGGAAATAATAAGGGCTGTTTGGATAGTGGTAACCCCATGAAAGTATGAAACTGACACTTTCATCATGGTGTAGTTTATTTCACTTTCAATGCATTTCATCTTCCAAAAAGGTTTGGATACATAGGTTTGTCCCCCGCTGTGAGGAGTTCAATATACTTGGTTTGGATGACCACTTAAAGTGCAAGGGGAACTAAAATATGGACTTCAATGTTTGGATGTCACCCCACAAGTGATTAATCACCAAATTAAATTGGTATGATTACCGTTCTTACAATAAACAAGAAAAATAGGAATCATAAACTGCCATATCTATGGCAATGTCAAACATGTTGCCCCACAACTTCCAATCGTCCAAAAAAAATTCTGTGAATTGAATTGCCTGGAAAAAAAAAAAT
>JANAVB010018993.1:10400587-10490587 GCA_029216955.1 Iris pallida
TAGACTTGAAATTTGATTGATAGAAATTAAAGGGAAGTATTATGACATTTAAGAGTGTCAACAACAGCAGCCAAAAATATTGAAACAACACTGAACCTATTTTCAAATGTACACAATAAATAATTATATTAATCCAATCAATTGAGTTACAAATATATTAATCACTACTAAAAATCATCTAATAGCGACGTAATTTAGCGACGGCAAGAAATGACGTCGCTATTAGCGACAGCTTTATAAACACGTCGCAAAACGTCGCTGCCTAGCGACGTTCTGCGACAGGTCGAATACGCGTTCAGCGACAATTTAATTAGTCGCCATTTTTGCGACGTTTAGCGACGTCAACACGTGACGTCGCTAAGTTATTTACTTAGGCCGCCGCTGCCTTCTTTCCCCCTCCTCTCCACTCGAAAACTTCTAAAAATTTTAATTTCCCCCCCCCACCCCCCTGGCGCTCCCTCCCTCCCTGTCAGTGCCCTCCCTCCCGGCGACCCCCCCCCCCTGGCGACTCCCTCCCCTCCGGCGAGCTCCTCCTCCTCGAGATCCTCCTCCCCCAATCCGAGCTCCTCCTCCTCTTCCTCAGGTAAACCCTAACCTAACTCCTCTCCCCTCCTCCTCCCACGGACACACACACACACACACACCGGACACACATCGTGTCCCAAAGAGTTTTGGTTTGTTTTTGGACACATTGTGTCGAGTATTTGGATACGAGTTTGGTTGGGAGATACGTACACACATGACACTTGTATATGAATCCTTGACTTTGGTTGGACACTTGACTTTGGTTTGGACACTTCTATAAATATTGTTTGGTTGTCCAAAAAATAACAAATGAGAGCAATTGAAATAAAATAACTGCATTTATATATTTGTTCCAGTTTACAAATATTTTTACATAATATCTAATGGAAATTTATGACAATAATACATAATATCGGTATCGGAATCGGTATCGGACTATTCCTATGAGTATTGGTATCGGCGATATCGGTAGTATCGGCGGTATCGTATCGAAGTATCGGACTTTGGTATCGGAAAACAAATAATTATTAATAAATTATTTACATTAAAAAACATATATTTTATACATTTAGGCATAATTTTAAGTATTTCAGCGTTATTTCTTAGTAGTTTTGAAATTATATGAAATAGTAGTCACCCTTACCGATTGGTTTTGCCGAATTGACCGGAACAAAGACCCCTAATGTCGGTATCGGTCAATATTTGGTATCGGTTGGTATCGGATCGGAACATGGCAAACTGTATCGGTATCGGCCGTATCGGATCGGTATCGGCCGATACTTTAAACCATGGTTGTCACATTAAGGGTCTTTGAGGAGGGTGACATGTTGTGAAAAGATATATCCTTATAGTACTCCAACGTAATGTTAAAGAAAATCCGTAGGAGAACTATATATAAGGATATATTTTTTTGCAACATGTCATCTTGTCAAAGACCCTTAATGTACCAACCATGTTACCGCGGTATTGGTATTTGGATACCAATAGCGATAAGGTAAATGGTACCAATAGCGATAAGGTAAAGGGTACCAACTTAAGATATTGTATTGGGATGCCAATAGCGATAAGGTAAAGGGTACCTTGGTAGGTAATGACTAGAAATAGGATATTTGACTTAGATTTGACCTTGTTTGACCAAGGTTGACTATTTTGACTGAGTCAAAGTAGAGTCAACATCTGACCTAGATTGGACTAAGAGTTGACAAAGTCAACAGTAGGTCAACCCTTGACCTACTTTGACCTTGTTTGACTTTGCTTGACATAATATACGAATTTGTGCCTGTTGGATAATGTGTGTCCATCTTTGCAAAATTATTTCCAAATGGATATGAATTACTACTTGCGGAATCGTTCATGGATGTACAATCGTCATCCTGATGATATGTGTGGTGTACGGGATGAATACATAGCGGGAGTAGAGCAGTTCCTGCAGTTTGCTAAGGCGTTCCCTCAGTACATGGATAGCACCAAAATTAAGTGTCCGTGTGTGAAATGTCACAACGTGAAATATTATCCAGAAGTGGAAGTGACATATCATTTGTACTCGAGGGGTTTCACGCCTAATTACTATCAGTGGACCATACACGGAGAACTTGTGTCTTTAGCATCAGAGCCGGAGCCTTACGTTGAGTCGTATATGCATGCGGGACCTAATTTTGTTTCAGATAATCATGCATACGACGACGGGTGCGTCAACATGGTTTTCGACGCTACGGGGCCTAGTTTCATTCATGATGCACCTGAGGAGGCACCGAACGCCGATGTTACACAGTTCATGGAGTTGTTGGAGAATGCAAGGACTCCATTGTATCCTGGTTGTGAGGATCATTCACCGTTGGAGGTGGTTACAAGACTGTTGAGCATTAAGTCAGATTTTAACATGTCGCAAGAATGCTACAACCGAGTGTTGGAGTTGATTATAGAGATCTTGCCGGCGGGTGCTAAGTTGCCTAAAGACTTCTACCGGTCTAAGAGGATGGTGAGATCGCTCTGGATGGGATACGAGAAAATCGATTCCTGTCACAATGGGTGCATGCTGTACTACAAAGACGACAAGGACGAAGATGTGTACAGATTTTGTGGTACTGATCGCTATAAGACAACTAGTACAGGAAGGTCTACCGGTGCAAGAAGACCGACCGATTCAATGCACTACTTGCCTTTAACGCCGCGGTTGCAAAGATTATTTATGGTGAAAGAGACGGCCGAAAATATGAGTTGGCACATGCGAGAACATATTGAAGGAGTGTTGGATCACCCATCCGATGGAGAAGCGTGGAAGCACTTTGATCGAGTGTATCCTGATTTTGCTTCAGATCCGCGTAATGTCAGGTTGGGACTATCTTCTGACGGTTTTACTCCTTTTGGTCTTTCGGGATCCCAGTATTCGTGCTGGCCTGTGATTGTCACTCCGTATAACCTACCGCCTTGGATGTGCATGAAGACTCAGTACATGTTTCTAACCGTTATAATTCCTGGTCCGAACAATCCCAAGAGGAACATTGACGTGTACTTACAGCCTTTGATAGATGAGTTGAATCAGTTATGGGAAGTATGCGCTAACACGTACGATATTTCCAGGAAGCAGAATTTTCAGATGAAGGCAACCCTTATGTGGACCATCAACGACTTTCCGGCCTATGGAATATTATCTGGATGGAGCACTCATGGCCGTCTCTCATGTCCGTATTGTATGGACCGTAGTAAGGCTTTCCACTTGAAACACGGAGGAAAATCGTGCTTCTTTGATTGTCATCGGCAATTTCTGCCAAAAGATCATCCGTTCAGTAGGAACATGAATGCATTCCGTGCCGGCGTTGTAGAGAAGGGTGATCCACCACCAAGGTGGTGCGGAGCCACGATATGGAAGGAGGTTAAAGATTTTCCAAGTGCTATCGAAGATCCTACAATTGGGTACAAGTGCAATGGATTTGGTAGAGATCATAACTGGACAGAGAGGAGCATATTCTGGGATCTGCCATACTGGAGTACCAATCTGATCAGACATAATCTTGATGTCATGTATATTGAGAAGAATGTGTTTGATAACATAATTAATACTGTGATGGACGTAAAGGAAAAAACGAAAGACAATCCCAAGGCCAGGTTGGACTTAGAAAAATATGCAAACGCCCTGCGTTGCATTTGATACAGTAGAATGGAAAACAGTTCCTGCCGAAGTCAATTTTCTAACTGGACAAGGAGGATAAAGTCAGACTTTGTCGGTGGATCCAGGGCCTAAAATTTCCAGACGGATATGTGTCAAATATGAGAAGATGTGTTGATCCGAAGGAAAACAAATTGATGTATATGAAGAGCCACGACTGTCACGTATTCATGGAGAGGTTAATTTCGATTGCATTTCGGGAATTCTTACCGCAGGCAGTTTGGGATCCATTGACGGAGCTTAGCATATTCTTCAGGGATCTTTGTTCTAAGAAGTTGCTCGTTGATCGTCTAGAAAAGCAAGAGAAGGACATTACGGTAACACTATGCAAGCTAGAGAGGGTGTTTTCTCCTGGATTCTTCGACTCTATGGAGCATTTGTCGATTCATCTATCCTATGAGGCACGTGTTGGTTGATCCGTCGAATATCGATGGATGTACCCGTTCGAGCGATATTTGAATCACCTAAAAAGAAAGATGAAAAATAAGGCATGGGTCGAGGGTTCTATTTGTGAAGCCTATGTTCTCGAGAAGATTACAAACTTTTGTTCGATGTATTTCAAGCCTCATGTTGCAACTAATAGAACGAGAGCTTCCAGAAACGACGACGGAGATCATGAAAGTAATGATACAATACTGAAGGTATTCAATGCTCCAGGAAAGCCATCAGGTAAAATGAAGAAGAGATATCTGAACGATGATGAGCTAAGGGCTGTTCAGGTGTATGTATTACTCAACTGCGATGAGGAGAAAGTAGAGAAACTGGAGGGGTAAGTAAATAATACGTCTACATTATTTTGATAGTGTTAATTATTATACTATTACATTAATTGCACGATATTGTTTTCAGCATATTTAATGATGATGTGAGGTCAGGTAGGCCACACATAATAGAAGAAGAACTAGAACAAGAAATGAGGCGTTATTTTCTATCACGGTTGAGTGCATATGTAAGACTTCAGAACTCTGTAATTACCTTTCTGTATATGCACTTGATTGAGAATGAACTTAATTGCTTCTTTCGTGGTATTTAGGTCGATCGTCCATACGCAACACTTGAGAATGAGTCTATTAGAACGCTAGCCAAGGGACCAATTTATGCTGCAAAAATATGGCCAAGCTACTGTGTTAATGGGTTTAGGTTCAAGTCAACAACTTGCCCGATCAGAGACAACTTTGTGGATCTCGACTCCACCAAAAACAGCTGTTTGTGTATCAGATCTTTGAACTACAAAGATGTTGATACGGGCAACGATTTCTATGGCGTGCTATGGGAGATCGTGGAGCTGACATATAGTTATGGAATAGAGCATGCTAAGATTGTGTTATTCAGGTGTGATTGGTTCGATCCGATTGAAGGTCAAGGTTGGAAAGTAGACAAGCACGGTCTTGTTGATATAAACTATCGGCGTCGATATCAAGCCTATGAACCATTTGTCCTATCAAGTCAGGCTCAGCTCGTGTACGTCACAAGTTATCCTAAACGGGGAACAACAAGGTCGGACTGGTGGGCAGTATGCAAGACCAAAGCTAGAAATACCTTTGAGGTTGACGATATAGCTTATCAACATGATGAACTACCTCTTGTAACAAATATTATAGAAGTGGACACGACGGAAGTTTCTCATTACACATCTAATTGTGTAGAAGAAATAGAATTATCTGAAGAGGAAGATGGAGATGAAAGTGAAGATGTAGAGAAGGAAGAAGAAGATGAAGATGAGCTAAACGAACTAGATGAATTTTCAGAAGAGGATTGAAATCTGTGATGTCTATCATATAAATATGTATTTTTGTAATAATAAATCTGTGACACTTTAGTGACACTTTTATCTGTGACCATGATATTTTTCAAAAATCTGTGATGTCTATCATATAAATATGTATTTTTGTTTTATTGTCATATGTTATTATCAGGTATGACTAGACCAGGAGGACGACGCGGAGGATTTTACATTAGGCAGTCCAGTCAGCCTCGGCCTGGGGATGGAGAGGGCAGTTCCGTACCCTCATCCTCATCTCCGAGTACGCCAGTGTACCGTTCTGTTCCCGGTCCATTACCGGGACATGGCAGTTCCAGCAGGTTGCCGACTCCTCCCTCGTCGTCCAGCCTTCCTGATCCCGCATCCAGCAGGTTGCCAACTCCTCCCTCGTCGTCCAGCCTTCCTGATCCCGCATCCAGCATCCCTGATCCCTCGTCCAGCATTCCTCCTGTCGACGGCTCTATGGGGGGAGCCGACGCCGAGCATACGAAGGACGGCGATCAGACTGATCCTGCCCAGGCAGGAGGTGAGAGCGACCCTCCATGCGCTCCCCCAGGCGAGACACGTATGGAGATTTGGACGGACGGGCCTATGAAGTAAGTTAATTAATTAATATATATTTCTCAAATGATTAAATGTACATACATATTCATGAAAAATTATTATTGTATAGATATCGGCCTTCTGCATTACAGAGACAGCTGGGGGTATTTCTGAGACAGAACTATGGTGGGCCTTGGATTAACTACTCAGATGCTCCTGCAGATAGGAAGGCCTTTTGGTTCGCCCACTTCAAGGTAAAAATTTTGTTTATTTTTAAATTTTAATAATCATTTGTGTATACTATACAACTTTTATATTTTATTTCTTGTAGAGGACCTATTTCTATCCACCACACCGGGTGGCGAGGATCGAGGGACAATTTTCTGCCGTCTCAGCCAAGCTCATCCGTGATGCGATCCACGACCAGAAGTGTCGTGATCGCTCCGGAGAGCCGATCCATGGTTGGATCATGCCAGATCAGTGGGCTGCGATGAAGGCTAGATTCAGGGAGCCCAAGTACCAGGAACGGTCTGAGAAGGCCAAGGTGGCACGGTCGAGCGCAGGTAAGTGGTGTGGTGGCTCCATTCCGATGACGGAGCATTTTCGTCGTCTGGTACGTTTTCTATGACAGACATTAATTTATATATAGTTCGATAGAATGTTTAATACTAATAATAGATAATATATTTTAACATGTAAAAAAGGGTGAGGACCCGAACATGGTGACCGTCTTCCTGGTCACCCATCGGAGGGCGGGGAGTTCATTGACGAGAGGGAGACGCAGACATATGTACGTTCTATTCTTTATATTAATTTACTATAATTTAGAAAACAGAAAAATAGATATCAATATAGACTTTAGCAAACACTTACACGTTAGCAAACATGTTCTAGGCCGAGTTTGTTCGGCTACAGCAGGAGGCGGCTGCTGCTGCTAGTGCGCCAGCAGAGGGAGGGGCTGGTAGTTCCTCCCAGCCGCCTACAGCTCCATCGTAGGACGAGCTCTGGATGATCGCCGTTGGCAGTCTTCAGAAGGGTACGTACTACGGTACGGGATCCTACGGCGCGTATTTGGCTTCGGAGTCATCCCGGGCCCCCACTGTCAGTGCGCAGTCTCCGGCTTCGCAGGCATCGTCACGAGCTGAGGATATTCGTCGTCAGATCGAGGAGCTGCGTCGCGAGTTGCAGCAGCAGATTTTTGATACGGTCGAGCGACGATCCGACCCTCCTATCGTCACCGGACGATTTGATACGGTCGAGCGCAGTATACAGGAGCTGATGAGTCTGCATCAGGCTACAGCTGCCAGCTTACACACGCTCACCGAGTCTACACAGCGCACAGAGCTTAGACAGGTCGAGCTGGAGGGATCGCAGAGGAGCATGTCTGCCTCACTCACTCAGGTTTCGACTTCGCTTGAGGCGAGTACTCAGAGGGTGGTGAGTACCCTTGCTGTGTATGGTGAGCGACTGCGAGAGCTGGAGCAGATACGTCCTCTCGGTCTAGCGACGACGCCGACTCCAGATACTGTACTGCCTCCGGCACCGACTCCAGACACTGTACTGCCTCTGGCGCCGACTCCAGACATTGCACTGCTCCTACTGCCCCTACGGTGCAGCTCACCCAGGAGCAGTATGACTACATTCTATCCTAGTTGCGCGGCAGGGGTCCGCAGTGATTTTATTGATTTTTAATGACTTGTATGTATTGGCCCTATGGGCAAATTGTTTATTGGTACACTTTCGTTTATACACTTGGTGGGAGACTTTTTATCATCTTCCATTTTTATTTGACTCTATTGGGTGTTTGTGAGGATGTGTGTCTGTGATATTTACTTTGCACTGCCTCTTATTTTTATTTTGTGATATCTGCGACGGGGTTAACAAATATACCTACGCTGGGTTATAAGCGATGATCTGATATACAAAGGAGGTGCTGTCGAAATTTTAAAAAAATATAATGTGTATTTTTGTGATGATGTGTGTCTGTGTTTACAGTGAATGTGAAATGCAGTGTTCGGAACCATCGACAGTTTCGATTACTGTTGTATGTTTCATCTTGGATAGAAAGAGCAACAGTTCAGGGTGTACTTCTGAGAGCTTCATTTTCACGTCCTTCACTTTCTCCGGACGTCGTAAAGGTTCCCGAGAAGTGCACCCTGAACTGTTGCTCTATCTATCCAAGATAAAACATAGAACAGTAAGCGAAACTGTCGATGGTTCGAACACTGCACTTCACACACACTGTAAACACAGACACACAGCATAACAAAAATACCAATTATATTTTTTTAAATTTTTTTATAATATCTGCGACGTATAGCGACGTTCTGCGACGTACAGCGACGGAACATACACGTCGCTATACGTTGCTAAATAAAGACGTCGCTAAACTGGACGTCGCTAAATTTGTCGCTAAGCGTCGCTATATTGCCCACGTGGCTGCCATGCCATGTCATCATATATAATGTTTACCGCGTCGCAAAGTGGTCGCTCTACGTCGCTATTTTGGCGACGTAACCTTACGTCGCTATCTGTCGCGAATTTTGCGACGTCTAGCGACACAAAAAGTGACGTCGCAAACAGTGACGTTCTGCGACGAAATTGTCATCTGCGACTTGCCTATACGCGACATCCAATTTTTGTCGCTAAATACGTCGCAAATAGATTTTAGCGACGTATTTTCCTTATTTAGCGACTTCTTCTGACGTCGCTAAAATGGATTATTTTAGTAGTGAATAAATATAGATTAAAAATAATAAAATGAAACAAAACATATATACTACAAAAATGTACTACATACCAATTGAAACTAAGGAATATCTTACGACCAAGTCTCATGTATCATAAGTATGATAAAGTCCACACAAACATAATACAACACAAAGTCTCACAATAATTAGGTTGCTTTTACATGTTTTTACAACCTTAGTATGCTTTTACACCCTTACTGATTGGTCTTTCTAGTTCAATTACTACTAAAATATGCTATATAGCGACATTGTTAGCTCACGACGGAATAAAATACCGTCGCTAAATATGTAATATAGCGACTCCCTTCTATTGACATCGCAAAACGTCGCTGAATAGCGACGTTCAGTGACAGTAGATAAAATACGTCGCGGAATAGCGACGTTCAGCGACATATTATTAAAATATGTCACCATATATAAAATGGTTGCGACGTTTAGCGACGTCGACTGTTGACGTCGCTAACTTTTTTACTTAGGGCATGGTCCTGTTTCCTTTTTCCCCCTCACTCGAAAACTCAAAAATTTTGTAATTTTCCCTCGAGCTCTCGGTGACTCCCTCTCCCCCCGGCGACTCCCTCCCCTCCGGCGACCCCTACCCCCCTCGAGCTCCTCCTCCCCCAATCCGAGCTACTCCTCTCCAGTAAACCCTAACCTAACTCATCCTCCTCATTCTCTCCCCCCCACACACACACACGGACACACGGACACACACACACGGACACACACACACAGCTATTGTGTGTGTTTGAGTAGGGATGGCAACTTGATCCCCCGAACCCGACGGGGACCCAAATTTTTTTCTCCGATGGGGACGGGTTTGGGGATATAGAAACGGGGATGGGAACGAAAATGGGGATTAAACTAAATTCCTGATAACAGTAACAAGGCTCATGTATTCGAGCATGTACCTACCCTGCATATAGGAAGGCCACAGACTAGTGCAAACCAGGTGGGAATTTCGAAGGCATGTTAGGCATGAACTCCTCTTTGATACCAATTAGACAATAATAGGTGAACTTCTCTTTATATTCAAACTGATATCAAGTCAATGCAAGAGTGTCCATGTTATGTTATAAGGTTTTTACCTATATATCAGATTTGACTAGCATATCTAGGTAGCAATTGGTACCAGAGAGTGCTGATACCAAGTCACTGCAAGAGTGCACATGACTTGGGGCTATGTACTAGCAGACCTGTAAATAGGTGCCTGTGTGAGTAGAAGGGTCTGTAGCAATTGGAGGGATAAGTAGGATTTAATTCATTCCTTTGTATAAGTGTTCACTTGTAGAAAAGTTGGCCATGCTGATGTTTCCAGTTCTAGTTAGGAACCTCTTATGGGGCTCTGATACCTGGTAATGCTTAGGGACAGGTTAAGCCTCAGGATATTAGGCACTGGAGCATAATGTTTTAAAGTACATGATAGTATTTGATTTGAGATACTTGCAGCAGACAGTTAGTAAGGAGTGGTTTACAGTCATAGAGTAGATGAGTGTTTAGGTATGGACTCGAACCAGAGTGGGTAAGTTGGTATCTGGACATCAAAGGCTTGTGTACTAACAAATAGGCTTAGAGGGTACGTGCTTGTACCCACTATTATGCTCGGATACATGAGTACATTGTTAAACGGGGACGGAGATGGGGATAAAAATTTAAACCCGATCGGGGCTGGAGTACATTGTTAGATCATTAGCTAGAATTAGAGAGAATTATTGTAATTGCCAAGTGTAGGTAAGGATTGAGTATCTCAAGATACTAAGTTATAAGGTAAATATAGCTACACATATATGTGTGTGTGTGTAGAGTTGAGAGTAATTGATTAGTGTGTGATATTAAATGTATATGGGGATATAGATATTAGTGTGTGTATGCATTAGCTATAGGTTTGTGTAGTGTTTGAGAG
This sequence comes from Iris pallida, assembly GCA_029216955.1. Lineage (NCBI taxonomy): Eukaryota > Viridiplantae > Streptophyta > Magnoliopsida > Asparagales > Iridaceae > Iris > Iris pallida. The sequence goes on from JANAVB010018993.1 coordinate 10,411,234, forward strand.
TGTGTAAGTGTGTGTATATTAAGGTATATATATATATATATATATAATGAGGTAACAATTATGTGTATCTATGTGAGTATAGTAGAGTGGTGTGTGAGTGTGTAGTATAGGCTTGAGTATGTGTCCAGAGGGTGCTCAGTCGAGTGTCAGTCAATCTAGTATACTATTTATTTACCTCTATATCATACTAGGAGACTTATTTAGTACTAGTTGTGGTTGTAATTAGTTGATATTATATTCAAGTCTTGTCAATAATGTCTTTGACTTTGTCATGGGGTCTTAGATATCGGTTGTAGGTGACATTATATATATATGGTCTGGCAATATCGAAACGAATCTAGTGTGTCTGAATGAGATATCGGTTGTAGGTGACATTAAATTCATGGAGTCTTTGACTTTGTCATGGGGTCTTAGATATCGGTTGTAGGTGACATTATATTCAAGTCTTGAAAATTGATGTTAAGATAATTTTCAACTTGAACCTGGCGATATCTGTAACGCCCCGACCCGCAAGATGCCTTATGATGGATGGTTGGTTCGATGAAGCCTTGTTGGACTTGAGAATATGCGAAGGATCGCTTGGAAGTCTATACGATCGTGGCGGGAATCGTCCTATGAATGTGAGTAGTGTTGAACCCTTCAAAGATCCTTTAGCTTCACGCTTAAAATAAGGATGAGTATGCTATGTTTCTTATTGTGTTGTTCAATAACACCTTGCATGGAATTTGGAAAGATAATAAAAGATAATAATCACCTGAACGCAAACTGTTGTGGCTAGGTGAATTGTATGCTTGTACGCTGTTGCGATGAATTACATGACAGGTGAAGGCAAAGTCCCAAATACTTGGGCAGGTGAGTATATTGAGCTTTGGCTCAATGAATAGATGGCAAAACAGATGTTAAGACCCAAAGAACTGGGCAGTGAGTATGCTTGAATTGCATTCAAATGAATGAATGCTAAAACAGATGCTAAGTCCCAGGAATTGGGCGGTGAGTACACTGAGTTTGGTTGGAAAGATGTTTGGTATCAAAGATGTGGCAAGGCATTGGGTAACAACATTCTATTATCCTGTCGCCGATGTAGAATGTTGATTACGCCAAGACCCTGGATTGGGCATATGATAATGTGAGCATTGGCTCAAGGCAAGATGGCTAGATGGCAAGATGGCAATACGAATGAGAATGATGGTTTTGCTTAGTTTTCCTTATCATACATTATATGTTTTTTTTCTTAGATAAGTTGCATATAGTTGCATGGTCATGGACAACTTGTCGACAAGGTGGTTTCTCGAACGGTATTCCTGGGCCATGGAACCCAGTTCGTCCTAGGAGAAACCAATGTCGAAGTAATGGCAGTGCTGAAGTAGTAGCACGGTATACAGGACTTGCAGTGGGGCTAGCTACCTGCACTGGCAAGGGCGTTGTATACCTGTAAGACGGTCCAGGATGGCGTGTCGCCAGTGACCTTCATATAGATAGGTCAGGTGCTAATGATGTCTTATGCAGGCAGAGTAAGTTATTACTCAAATACAGGGAAGGATGTCGGCTGTTGGTAAGAATCACCTGAACGGTGATATTCATATTGAATCATGATATTGTTTCTAACAATGTCTTGTGCAGGCAGAGTAAGTATTATAAATGTACAGGGATGGCTACACGACCGTTGGTAAGAATCACCAAAGGGTGATAACAGTATGCTTTAAATTATGTTGGCTATGAGATTTGCATGCTTTACTTCTTGTCGGCTATAACATGAAATTGACCCTAAGGCAACAAGAAAGACCATTGTTAATAATGTTCTGTAACATGATTACTTAGTGTTGTCTTCTTAGGTGAGTTGGGCCAGCACCGCTCGCCAGTACATTGATGATGTACTGACCCACGTTGTGGGCAATATTACAGGTGTTTGCTTGGGAGAAATCCTGTGAATCAGTGCTTGGCATCGATGAATCGGATGGGTGTGCAGAAGCTCTTCTTGCAAGACGATGTCTTCTGCTATACGGGACATAATGTATGGAACATGGAAACTCAGTTATACCAGTGAGATTGTAGCCATATTGGCAAGTTTATTGTAAAGAAGTCGGTATATTCATTTGAAGCCTAAAGGGCAAGTGTATACATTCAGTTGGCTATTCAAAAGTCTTGTAAACAGTTGTAAACTCTGTATTTCGCTGCGAGTCTTGTAAACAGTTGTAAACTCTGTATTCTGCTGCAAGTCTTGTAATCCATTTTGATTATCAATAAAGAGATACATTTCTATATAAATTGTGTGACTTCAATTTATCTGCTTGGTTCCGCTGTATTGTCGATGTTTTCTGAGAATTACCAGGAACTGTAATGGTTTTGCCTTGTACAAGTGCAATCTAGACTTGTACGGCATCACGCCCAGTGGCTAGTTTTCGATCCTCCGGGATCGGGGCGTGACAATATCGAAACGAATCTAGTGTGTCTGAATAAGATTGGCATCAGTAAGAATCGATAGCGTATGTGTACACGTTGGATGCACAAGAACTTATGTGCGATATAGCATGGTTATGAGTAACTGTCCGCTACTAATGTGTGTCCCATAATAAGACATAATATAGGAATTTGTGCCTATTGGATAATGTGTGTCCATCATTGCAGAATTATTTCCAAATGGATATGAATTACTACTTGCAAAATCGTTCATGGATGTACAATCGTCGTCCTGATGATATGTGTGGTGTACGGGATGAATACATAGCAGAAGTAGAGCAGTTCCTGCAGTTTGCTAAGGCGTTCCCTTAGTACATGGATGGCACCAAAATTAAGTATCCGTGTGTGAAATGTCATAACGTAAAATATTATCCAGAAGTGGAAGTGACATATCATTTGTACTCGAGGGATTTCACGCATAATTACTATCAGTGGACCGCACACAGAGAACTTGTGTCTTTAGCATCAGAGCCGGAGCCTTATGTTGTGCCGTTTATGCATACGGGACCTAATCTTGTTTTAGATAATCATGTATACAACGATGGGTGTGTGAACATAGTTTTCGACACTGCGGGGCCTAGTTTCGTTCATGATACAGCTGAGGAGGCACCGAATGTCGATGCTGTAAAGTTTATGGAGTTGCTGGAGAATGCAAGGACTCCATTGTATCCTGGTTGTGAGGATCATTCACCGTTGGAGGTGGTTACAAGACTGTTGAGCATTAAGTCAGATTTTAACATGTCGTAAGAATGCTACAACCGAGTGTTGGAGTTGATTATAGAGATCTTGCCGGCGGGTGCTAAGTTACCTAAAGACTTCTATCGGTCTAAGAGGATGGTGAGATCGCTCTGGATGGGATACGAAAAAATCGATTCTTGTCGCAATGGGTGCATGCTGTACTACAAAGACGACAAGGACGCAGATGTGTACAGATTTTGTGGTGCTGATCGCTATAAGACAACTAGTACATGAAGGTCTACCGGTGCAAGAAGACCGACCGATTCAATGTACTACTTGCCTTTAACGCCGCGGTTACAAAGATTATTTATGGTGAAAGAGACGGCCGAAAATATGAGTTGGCACATACGAAAATAGATTGAAGGAGTGTTGGATCACCCATCCGATGGAGAAGCGTGGAAGCACTTTGATCGAGTATATCCTGATTTTGCTTTAGATCTGCGTAATGTCAGGTTGGGGCTATCTTCTGACGGTTTTACTCCTTTTGGTCTTTCGGGATCCCAGTATTCGTGCTGGCCTGTGATTGTCACTCCGTATAACCTACCGCCTTGGATGTGCATGAAGACTCAGTACATATTTCTAACCGTTATAATTCCTGGTCCGAACAACCCTAAGAGGAATATTGATGTGTACTTACAGCCTTTGATAGATGAGTTGAATCAGTTATGGGAAGTAGGCGCTAACACGTACGATGTTTCCAGGAAGCAGAATTTTCAGATGAAGGCAACCCTTATGTGGACCATCAACGACTTTTCGGCCTATAGAATGTTATCTGGATGGAGCACTCATGGACATCTCTCATGTCCGTATTGCATGGACCGTACTAAGGCTTTCCGCTTGAAACACGGAGAAAAACCGTGCTTTTTTGATTATCATCGGCAATTTCTGCCAAAAGATCATCCGTTCAGAAGGAACATCAATGCTTTCCGTGCCGACGTTGTAGAGAAGGGTGATTCACCGCCAAGGTGGTACGGAGCCACGATATGGGAGGAGGTTAGAGATTTTTCAAGCGCTATCGAAGATCCTACAACTGGGTACAAGTGCGATGGATTTGGTAGAGATCATAACTGGACAAAGAGGAGCATATTCTGGGATCTGCCATATTGGAGTACCAATCTGATCAGACATAATCTTGATGTCATATATATTGAGAAGAATGTGTTTGATAACATTATTAATACTGCCGAAGTCAATTTTCTCACTGGACGAGGAGGATAAAGTGAGACTTTGTCGGTGGATCCGGGGCCTAAAATTTTCAGACGAATATGTGTCAAATCTGAGAAGATGTGTCGATCCGAAGAAAAACAAATTGACGGGTATAAAGAGCCACGATTGTCACGTATTCATGGAGAGGCTAATTCCAATTGTATTTCAGTTATTCTTACCGCGGGCAGTTTGGGATCCATTGACGGAGCTTAGCATATTCTTCAGGGATCTTTGTTCTAAGAAATTGCTCGTTGATCGTCTAGAAAAGCAAGAGAAGGATATTACGGTAACACTGTGCAAGCTAGAGAGGGTGTTTCCTCCTGGATTATTCGACTCTATGGAGCATTTGCCGATTCATCTATCCTATGAGGCACGTATTGGTGGACCCGTCGAATATCGATGGATGTACCCGTTCGAGCGACATTTGAATCACCTAAAAAGAAAGGTAAAAAATAAGGCACGGGTCAAGGGTTCTATTTGTGAATCCTATGTTCTCGAGGAGATCACAAACTTTTGTTCGATGTATTTCAAGCCTCATGTTGCAACTAATAGAACGAGAGCTTCCAGAAATGACGACGGAGATCATGAATGTAATGATACAATACTGAAGGTATTCAATGCCCCAGGAAAGCCGTCGGGTAAAATGAAGAAGAGATATCTGAACGATGATGAGCTAAGGGCTGCTCAGGTGTATGTATTACTCAACTGTGACGATAATGAAGTAGAGAAGCTGGAAGGGTAAGTAATTAATACGTCTACATTATTTTAATAGTGTTGATTATTATACTATTACATTAATGATGATATGAGGTCAGGTAGGCCACACATAACAGAAAAAGAACTAGAACAAGAAATAAGGCATTATTTTCCATCATGGTTGAGTGCATATATAAGACTTGAGAACTCTGTAATTACCTTTCTGTATATGCACTTGAGAATGAGCTTAATTTATTTTTTTATGGCATTTAGGTCGATCGTCCATACGCAAGACTTGAGAATGAGTCTATTAGAACGCTAGCCAAGGGACCAATTTATGCTACAAAAATATGGCCAAGCTACTGTGTTAATGAGTTTAGGTTCAAGTTAACAACTTGTCCGATCAGAGACAACTTTGTGGATCTCGATTCTACCAAAGACAGTTGTTTGTGTATCAGATCTTCGAACTACAAAGATGTTGATGCGGGCAACGATTTCTATGGCGTCCTACGGGAGATTGTAGAGCTGACATATAGTTATGGAATAAAGCCTGCTAAGATTGTGTTATTCAGGTGTGATTGGTTCGATCCGATTGAAGGTCAAGGGTGGAAAGTAGACAAGCACGGTCTTGTGGATATAAACTATCGGCGTCGATATCAAACCTATGAACCATTTATCCTATCAAGTCAGGCTCATCTCGTACACTTTACAAGTTATCCTAAGCGGGAAACAACAAGGTCGGAGTTGTGGGCAGTATGCAAGACCAAAGCTAGAAATACCTTTGAGGTTGACGATATAGCTTATCAGAAGGATGAACTACCTCTTGTAACAAATATTATAGAAGTGGACACGACGGAAGTTTCTCATTACATATTTAATTGTGTAGAAGAAGTAAAATTATCTGAAGAGGAAGATGCAGATGAAAGTGAAGATGTAGAGGAGGAAGAAGAAGAAGAAGAAGAAGAAGAAGAAGAAGAAGAAGAAGAAGAAGAAGAAGAGCTAAACGAACTAGATGAAATTTTAGAAGAGAATTAAATCTGTACGTTTGTTTTATCATCATATTTGACACTTTAGTGACACTTTTATCATATAAATCTGTAACACTTTAGTGACACTTTTACCCGTGACTATGAGATTTTTGAAAAATCTGTGATGTCTATCTTATAAATATGTATATTTGTTTTATTGTCATATGTTATTATCAGATATGACTAGACCCGGACGACGCAGAGGATATTATGTTAGGCAGTCCGTCTGCCTCGGGCTGGGGATGCAGATTCTGTACCCTCATCCTCATCTCCGAGTACGCCAGTGTACCATTCTATTTTCGGTCCATTACCGGGACAGGCTAGTTCCAGCAGGTTGGCGACTCCTCCCTCGTCGTCCAGTATTCCTGATCTAGCGTCCAGTATTCCTCCCGCGTCCAGCATTCCTCCTACCAACGGCTCCATGGGGAGAGCCGACGCCGAAAATATGGAGGACGGCGATCAGACTGATCATGCCCAGCCAGGAGGTGAGAGCGACCCTCCATGCGCTTCCCCGAACGAGACGCGTATGAAGATTTGGACGGACGGGCCTACGAAGTAAGTTAATTAGTTAATATATATTTCTCAAATAATTATATGTACATATATATTCATGAAATTTATTATTGTATAGATATCGGCCTCCTGTAGTACAGAGACAACTAGAGTTATTTCTGAGGCAGAAGTATGGTGGGCCTTGGATTAACTACTCAGATGCTCCTGCAGATAGGAAGGTCTTTTGGTTCGCCCACTTCAAGCTAATCTGGCTTATTTTCTTTGTCGAATTGATCAAAATAGAGATCTCCAGTGTCGGTATCGATCAATACCGGTATCGGACCGGAACATGTCAAACTGTATCAATATTGGCCGTATTGGATCGGTATCGGCCGATACTTTAAGCTATACTATAAACATGAAGTCTACTCTCCATGGGACGAGGCCTTCGTCTGTAAGATATCCCTTGTTTTCTTCTCCTGGGCAATTTGTATAATTAGGTTTATTTGTTGCCATGCTATCTTATGATTCTTGTCCTCAGTCAATATTTATATAGTACTACGGATAACTACAATATAATTCTTTCAGAGTTCCAGCTCCGATGTTTGTAGAAAGTTCAAATTTCTCATGTATATATTTAAGATACAAATTTGCTTAGTTTTGAGCTCAGCAACATTTATATTAACTCTTTGTTTGCAAAAAAAAAATTGGCATTTTTTTTACAGTCGAAAAGGAGAAGAATTAATGTTTTCTGCGCCTATAGACATGTCCGATTTGTCTTAGTTAGTGGAGATCATCCACGTCTATTTTTTCCCTAACTATGAAATGTGTTTGATTTGTTAAGTAAAAAAAATGGAAAGTGATGAAAGTGGAACAATCGCTGCTGCTTAGTTACGGACTAACGACTACATGGAGACTGAAATATGAATTTGAAACACATCGTCCACATTTTCGTCACTATTCTATTGTTGAAATGCCATAATACAATTAACGACTACGTACCAACGGACCAATTTTGTCGTTATAAAATATAAACAAACCCTAGCGATGAAAGTGGAACAGTTGCTGCTTAGTTACGGACTAACGACTACCTGGAAACTGAAAAATGAATTTGAAACACATGTCCACATTTTCGTGACTATTCCATTGCTGAAATGCCAGAATACAATCAACGACTACGTAGCAATAGACCAATTTTGTCGTTATAAAATATAAAATTAGCAACGTAGAAAGACTCCTATTTCTGAAATTTTTGTCTAAAAATAGCTTTTTGAAAGTAAGTTATAAAGTTGTTTTGTGAGTATAAAAATTCTGCTTTTACGTTTTATTAATTTTCATCTGGAAAATAAAAAAAGAAATTTGTTTGATATTTTTTTGGAAACATTTTGTGATATGCTCTGCCTGCCACTAGTCGGACACATTTCGTATCCGGCCTCTGATGACCGTGTCCATACAGTGTTTGTAGAGGCAGCTGAGCTCCTCCACCGCCATCGCACCCAAGCTCCTTCTCCGCCTACGCAACTGCCACCGCACCCGAGCTCCTCCTCTGCCTACGCAGCTACCACCGCACCCGAGCTCCTCCTCCGCTTACGCTAGTCGCCCTCCTCCGAGCCTACGAGATCGACGAGGACGATGGTCGAGTTCGGTCGACTACGTCCAGACAGTCGAGGTCAACGTTGTAATGTCCCGCTCCGCACGGCGTATTACGCTGAGACGTTGACTCAAAGAGTCGCGTTGACCGAATGAAATGTATCGATGCAAATCGATACGAAAGTTACATTGCCCCGAGCAATACAATCAAACTAAGTCGATGCAAAGAGTTGTATTGTCCCAAAGAAATGCATCGAGTTGAATCAATACGAAGCGCTGTATTGCTCCGAAGGATAAGTGCGTTGAGTCGGCTCGAAGATTTTAAGAAATCGAATCTACCAAAGGTGCAAGTCCGAATTGATGTAAGTATTGATTTTAGTTGGTTTCATGTGCAGGCTATCCGTTTACGCTAAAATATTAGAGGTCGACATTTTGCCTCATTCGCAACGGGTCCGCAAAATCCAAATCACCGCCTCGCAACGGGCTAGGACTTGGGCATGGTAGGCAGAAATCGATTGAGTAGTTCAAGAAAAAAAGAAGTGCTCGAATGGCTAAGTCAGAAGATTTGGTCGTGCAACAATGATATGAAATCGAGCCGCATCAGCTCGGCAAACAACAAGGCGTATCGATTTAAGGTAGGAGGACTGACTCTTCTTTTTATTCCTTCATGCCTAAGTAAGAATGTATCATTGTATGCTAAGTTAACCTATCGACGCCACGGGCGTGGTCCGATCGAAAGATAAATCGTATTGTGTGTCGAACACTAGTTAGAACAATTGAAATAAAACGTGCATCAAATACACGAGTCATTACGGAACATTGGATATTGCAAAGGCGAGAACCTCGGTGCGCAAGCCACAAGACATGGGATAACTGTTTTCGGCGAGTGTCTTCGTGCACGAGTCATTCTGTGCCTTCGTACATGAGTCATAAAGGCTAGCACATTGAAATATTTTGAAGGCGAGTGCCCTAGCGTGCAAGCCACGAACATTGAACATTAGGACTAAGAACATGGAATTATGGTATCGAGGCGTGCATCGCATGTACGACTCGAAGAAATGAGAACAATCGTGTCAAAGCGTGCCTACGTGCACGAGAATCATAAAAGATGGCTTCGTTGCGAAGAGAACAGTTGTGGCATGTAGGTGACAAAACTGGCAGATGTGGCATGATGCCTCGAAAAGTATTCGAGACCTTCTGGTCGTTCGGTTGACGAACATTGAGTTGAGGCATGATGCTATTGAACATTGAAACGAAATATGGAATGTGAGAACATAGAAAGTTAATGGAAGAAATACGAGATGATAAAGTCTGAGTCTCGGACTCAAGACTATGGTTGGTTGTTTAAATAATAGTACGTTGTATGGTCGAATGGACTTGAGAAAATGATGAGATAATCTTCCGTACACGGGAATGTTCCCTTCGAACGGGTGCGCCAGGGCACCAGGACCGTTCGACCTAGAAGGGATATAATCTTTGAGAGGTGCACATCCATAATACGATTAGCGACCGCTTAGCGAGATATAAAAAGCCACAAATGATGGTATGCAACGGAAGGTCTCCGTAATTGGGATAGCAACCCACTACGAGAGGCGCCGGGCTACCCAATTTGAGAAAGAAAAGAAGAGAAAGACAAGAAAGAGAGAAAAGAAAGAAAGAAAAGAAAAGAGAAACCTTTAGTCCATTCTAGCGCGGATACGCCAATGACCTTCATATAGTTAAGGAACGATGGGTCGAAAGTGCAAGGTAAACATATATCCTGCACTGATAGATCCTGGATCAAAAGTGTAGGATACACATATATCTTGCACACATAGATCTTGTATAGAGAGCACTTATAACATGACAGGGAAGGATGATAGGCGTATTCACCTTATGTCGGTGCAAGGGCGAGTGCGTCCATGTTGGTAAAAAGTTGCGCCACGAAACAAGCACGAAATTGCTTGTCTGTTTGCCTACGCAATTCGAATAATATGCTTGCCATGATAACATGCTTTACACTTTCGAATATGTCTTAAAATTGACCCTAAGAAGAATATAGCAAGATCATAAGCTAAGTTGCATGATTCAACATAAATACTAAATGTTGGTTTAGAAAGTGGATCTTTTCATCAGTACATGCGAGGACGAACGTACTGATCCCCCACCAGCTTTCATGCAGGGTGCAGGGAATGGATTGCTCGCGGCGAAGCTTTGCTTGATCACGCAAAGGCATAGAATGTCGTAGCATTTGAAGTGTGCGATCGTATTGATGCTCAGACTTGCAATAGAATTGATGCAGCCGAGATATAAAAGGCATGATGTATGGAATGGTGAAATCCTTTGTGGGCAAGAGAGAACTTGAGTGTTGTAGCCAATCTGGCAAATTCAGTTGGCCTATTAAAATTCTTTGTAATCTCAGTTCATTATCAATAAAGATAATTATTTTGTATACTTTGTTTTCTTTCGTTTGCTAATATCAAATCAAAGATAACTATTATGAGAACTTGTCATCTTGTCTTGCACGAGCGCAACTCCATGCTCGTGTGGCATCACGCCCCTGTGAGGACGATGATTCGGGTGATTCTGGGTCAGGGCATGACAGACGAGGACGAGGCGGTCGACCCTAACACTAACCCTAGATCGACGAAGATGAGGCAGTCGAGGTCGTCAACGACGACCAAGTGGGGTCCTCGGCTCGACGAGGCGGTCGAGGTTGTCGATGACGACCAGGCGGACAGACGCTAGTCGAGGTCGTCGCCATGGCTTTTCTCTAGAGGGAGCTTCTTCCTCTGGAGGAAGAAAGTGAGGAGATAGAAAAGAGTTGGAGGAAGGTTGGAGGTGTGGCCCACTGCAAACTTTGGAATTTTTGTTGAGAAAACATGTTTTAGTTGCTTCTAAAAATTAGTTTTAAACGTTGAGTTTGAAAAAAATGGAAAGCAGTTTTTTGAGTGTACCTAACCAAACATATTTTCTGTCATCGGTACCATTTAAACTCAGAAAACTGAGTTTAAACAAATAACCAAACAGGCCCTCATTCATTTCATTTTCAGTTTTAAAATTTTTTCCCCAAATTTTGACCCTCTCCTTCTAACCGCTTCTCCGAAAGATTGAGCCCCCTCTCCTCTTGCGCCCCCTTTTTGAAGGATCGATCCCCTCCTTCTCTTTTATGGTGGAGACCCCCTCTCCTCGTAACCCTTTTTTCCAGCGAATCGACCGTGCGCTCGACAAGCTACGCACCATCTCAGCCCGACGTGCCATTAGTCCTCTTCTCATTTTTTTCCCTCCTCCACGTCGAGCATTATGAGATATCTCAAAATCTAACCCTATTTTTTTGTTCAATAGATCATATCAATCAACAGTTTCAGGATTTGTTGAAAAAAAGAAAGAAAAGCCCTATCTTATGTAGATGATAGCTTGATTGTTTATATCTGAATATAGATATATCCCAAAGAATTATGTAGATTCTCAGCCAAGACAATAGGTCACATTTGAACAAGTATCCAAACTGATAAAATGCATTCTGAAAATAATGTTTAAGTACAATTGCTAGAACTTATTCAGTGTACAATGGAAGCTAAAATTATCTTGTCAAGAAAGTCACATATAATATAATTCATGCATATATGGGTCCGGATTTGGAGGGCCCACGCGGTATATATATATATATATATCCCACCTCCTCTCTCTCTCTATGTGTGTGTGTATATGTAACGCCCGTAGTTCGTATTATATATTTTGGTATACGTGTACGTATTTTGACTCATATTGCATGTCTCCTTGCATGGTTTATTTTGGTATTTCATTGCTTGGTTCGGTTCGGTTTGCTTTGTTCGGCTTGGTTCGGTTTTGTTGCATGTGGACCAACCCCCACCCACTCTCTTCCTTTATAAGTTACCTAACCACTCTCTCTCTTTCATTAATTCTCATAACTCTTCTTCTTCCTCACCATTACTCTCCACCTATCCTGAGAGAGAGAGAGAGAGATAGAGGCTTAGGCAAGTGCAACTTGCTTCTTGGAGGAACTCCATTTTTATTGTTCCATTTTCTTCCTCACGAGATTCTAAGACACTTTAGTACTCAGTATTTTTAATTTCCATGGTTCATTTCATGTAGATCTAAGCTTGTTGTATTTTTGGATTCTTGGGTTTTGACCTATCAAGCTTTATTATTTTCAAGTTTTAATTGTTCCATGTTGTAGAAAATTTTATTCCATCCCATTTTGACCTTTGGAAGTTCGGATTCTAACCTTAGATGAAGATTTTGGAGCTTGGGAGCAATGGCTTCCATGGTTATGCTTCCCGAAAGAGTGGAGAAGAAGAATAGTACTTAGCCGCATGGCCTTTTCATGCGGCAAGTCCCTTTTGGCCGCATGGCCCTTGCCGCATGGCCTTAGCCGCATGGCCTTCACCCTCATGACTCAAGTTGACTCCAGCTGCATGAGCTCGTTTCCACTCCCCTCAGCTACATGGCTTTGGTCCCCGGAGCCGTATGAGACCCTGCCGCATAAGCCTGCTGTCCTTAACCGCATGTGCCCTTTTTCTCCAGCCGCATGAGCCTGCTGTCCTTAACCGCATGAGCCTTTTTCCCCTGGCCGTATATGCCCGTTCCCCTGGCTGCATGGCACTGCCTTCCCATTGCCGCATGTCTTAGCTTGACCTTGCCGCATGACCCTGTTCTCCTCGAGCCGCATGGCTCTTGGCAGTGCTTGCCGCATGAGCTCGTTTCCACTCCCCTCAGCCGCATGTCGTTGGTTCCCCGAGCCGCATAAGCTTGTTTCCTCCACTACCGTATATGCCCGTTTCCCCCATTGCCGTATGAGACCCTCATCTATTGCCGCATGACTCTCATCCACCTTGCCGGATGAGCCTGTGTTCCCGGAGCCGCCTGATCTTGTTCCCCGAGCCGCATGAGACCCCCTCCCTTGCCGTATGGCTCTTTCCATAGCCCTTGCACCCCTTATATTATGTTGGGTTGTTATTTTATGCTCATATTTCATGACCCTCTGTGTAACCTGGGTCCCTTGATAGAATGCTTGTACCTTGTAAATCCTGGATATGTTTCATGAACACGATAGTGACCCGTTGAGGTGCACTCTTGACAAGTAATATGACATGGTAGCGGCCCTTTGTGGCGCACTCACGACAAGGATGATTGGCAAGTAACATGACATGATAGTAGCCCATCGTAGCGTACTCTTGATAAGTAAACCTGACATGATATACCTCGATATGCTGTTGCGACAACTAGCATGGCATGATAAGAAAGAATGGCCTGGACACCGTGGGCGATTGTGTTTGTACAAATAAACCAGTATTGTCTTGCATCATGTCTAGGACGGGGACCCCGGATACCACGGTCAGGGGTACCTACTGAAATTGACTAAGGCTAATAATTAGAATAATCCAGTAGTCATGAAGAGATTTTTCAGCTACAGGCAATCCCGTTATCTGGGCGTGCAAGTGGACTTGTAGTCTGCCGACGAGTAGGACACATTTCCAGCACACTGTCATGTGTTGCATCCTTCATGAACAGATATTCGACCTGGATAACCTGGATGGTCTGCAGGGCTTGTGGCTGTTGGAATATCTCATTGCATCTTGCTAGTAAATAGGCCTGTAATAACCCTAGTTAGTTAAAGTAACAAGCCGTACTTATTGCTTGGCCGTGATTGATTGGATGGAGTCTAACCCAGTCTAGTCTTGTCCTGATCCTGTACAAGATTGTAACATGACCTGATTGCTTGTGCTTTACTTTATCGATAAATGGTGGGAAACCAAGTTCTGTTCAGAATAAGGGTAACAACCCCGGTCCTTTTTTGGTTTAAGGGTTGTAACTCGATTATCTGAATAGTCCCATGGTTATCTCATCGCATATCGTCATAATTTTATATATTACTCGTCTTTTATTATATAATTATATCTTGTGCTAATTGCTGGTTTTAGTTCTTAAGTGAAGTCTCCTTTGTGGCACTTGCTCTTTCTGGGATCTGATCCAGCTGGTTTTGCGTGGCCAGATACCGGAGCAGCTCCAGAGGATCTACCAGCCTTCCAGCCAAATGGTGACCACCAGGCGTAACCAAGGCAACGAGTGGGTTTCCTTTTGTTCTCCTACTTTATTGTAAAAATATTCTTTTGAGGCGTTTAGCCGGCGAGCACGTGTTAGCTCGTATCGTATTTTACTCACTGTCTGCCTACGGGCTGTAACATGATTGACGAATCCTACGTGTCACGACCCACACCCTAGAGTTAGGGCATGAGACGTAGGTACGTCCAGCCTACACTGCAGTGTCGGCGGTAGAACGCTGTCCTAGGTCTCATACATCTAACAGTATAAGGCTAAGCAGTTTATACTCCCCGAATGGGGGTGACATAGCAGAATGTAAACTCAATCACATCTAAGGTAGAGCATAATGGAAGATAGATAAAACATGAAATCCAAAAGAGATACAACAGATAGAAGTCTAAGTGTCTAAGATACACAAACCCAGAAATATGTCTCAAAGCTCAAATACAGTAATCCATAAAGTAAATACAACTCCAGACAACTGAAAATAGCTAACTAAACAACCTCTAATGTGTCTCCTCTAGGCTAGCAGGTAACCTCCAAGCTATCTGTAAAATTTATCAACAGGTCCAGTCAGGGCAGGAGCGAGCACAGTACATCTCAACAAATCATAGCAGGTTAGAAAATATAATCATGCAGTAAAGTAAGATACAGGATCTGAAGGAAATACAGTATGTAAACAGAGAGAGAGAACTGTAATAGAAATATCTACTATAAGTAGAGAACTAACAGTGGCTAGTGAGTCATAGTACAAAATAAACATGTGAATGACATAGGAGATTCTGGAAACTATACTATGGAGTGATTCTGGGAACTACACTACTTGGATATTATTCACATGTCTACTTCTACTCTCCCGTACCCCCAATCAATACACAAGGATCCAACCAGGTTATATTATGATTCCATGCAAGGGGTGATACATGGATAGCCCATATATGGCTGATTCTGGAAATGCCCATAAATGGGTGATTCTGGGAATGCCCATAAATGGATGATTCTGGGAAGACTCTGTGATCATGAGAGTACATGTCACAAGTGATCGAAGAATCGTAAAGCATATTGATACACCATGTAAGTGAAACGCACAGAACATGTAGTATACGATGCTCCTTGAGGGGATAACATCTCAAGAATGGATCTATATAGTACTAATCCGTGTTACCAACGAGACAGCATCAAGTAAAGTAATCTAAAGCAGAAAAATAATTCTAACAGGATATGAAATGATCAGAGAATGTACTCGCCTCGTATCTGAATGTCTGAAGTAAATATACTATCCGAGATGAGGTATCTGACTCCTATTTAGAGCAACACAAGTCAAGATATATACAGGGGATGATAGATGAAATGTACAATGCATCTGCATGCTGTCTAGGTCAAACCAGGCTAAAGTCAACACTCGATCAACTCTAGTCAACCACACTAGTCAAACTAGGTCAACTATGTCAAGTCCTAGCCTAAACAAGTCTAACAAGTCTCACTAGGCCTAACCAAGCCTAAGCTAACAACCAAGCACACTCACAAGTCACAGAGAACACACATACCATATCTAGAAGTATATATATTCATCTATGCATTCATATTTCATATATACATGGATACATATATTTATGCATTCATACATAGATATATACATAGACACAACCCACATAGGTATATAGATAGGTTTATACATAGATGCATATCTATATATATATATATATATATTTTATATATATTATATATATATATATATATATATATGTAAAAAAAATATAATATATATATATATATATATATATATATATATAATATATATATATATTTACATGTAAATATATATATATATATATATATATATATATATATATATATATATATATAAATATATATATATATATATATATTATATATATATATATATATATATATATATATATATATATATATATATATATATTTTTATATGTAAATATATATATATATTATATATATATATATATATATATATATATATATATATATATTATAGATATATATATATATATATATTTTAAATAAAAAACAATTTATTGAAATAGTGGGGTGGCTCTGAAAGAGCATTACAAGCGGTTCCAAGGCCGAGAAAACACAAATGGGCCTGGGTGAGCCGGTGGGAAATAGAACAGTACAATAACGAAAATTCTAAAGCCCTAACCGAGATTTCGAAATTTCAAAGATAAAATTTCAAAAATTCACAGCGGCAGTTCGGGTCCTGCCCGTTGAGGAAAATGGTTGGTTTGGTATGCGACCCGAAGCACGACGGGGGGTCAGCACGAGGCGTGTGGGTGTTTTGTTTTTTTTTTATTTTTTTTGGCGAAAAGGAAAATGGAATTTGAAAGATCAAATTTCGAAATTTGAAACCGGTCATGTGGGGCGGTAGCACTGGTCCCGAGGGGGGGATAGGAGTGCTTCCCAAGGGAGGGGCACACTGCCCAACCCGACGCGCTGCACGAGGAGGGATCGGGGCCCGAGGTGGGCGCGCGAGCCGGCGCAAGGGAAGCCGGAGGTGGGGCGCCGGACTGGGGTCGCCGGCGAGGGGCCAATCGCGTAAGGGGGGCGCGTCAGCGGAGAAGGCCGGCGGGGGGGGGGGGGAACTCCGGCGGGGGAAAGGCCGAGGGGCGGGGGAAGGAGGAAGTTGAGGAGGGAGCTCCCGCGAAGCTGGGAGATGTCGCCGGGGGTGGGGGGACCGGATGTGGCGACGCCTCATAGATATATATATATATATATATATATATATATATATATATATATATATATATATATATATATATATGTAAGTATGTACCTCTCTCTCTCTCTCTCTATATTTTTTTTTTTTTTTTTTTTTTACATATATATATATGTAAGTATGTACCTCTCTCTCTCTCTCTCTCTCTCTATATATATATATATATATATATATATATATATATATATATATAGAGAGAGAGAGAGAGAGAGAGAGAGAGAGAGAGAGAAAGAGAGAGGTACATACTTACATACATTAATATATATATATATATATATATATATATATATATATATATATAAAATATATATATATATATATATATATTTTAATAATGTTATATATATATATATATATATATATATATATATATAGAGAGAGAGAGAGAGAGAGAGAGGTACATACTTACATATATATATATATATATATATATATATATATATTTTATATATATATATATATATATATATATATATATATATATATATATATATATATATATATATATATATATACATAGAGAGGTACATACTTACATACATTATATTCATAGCCTACATACATACATATTTACATAGATTCATATATGTATACATACATATATATACTTACATAGATATAGAGTGAGGGTTAAGGGGGTGAAAACATGTGTGTGTATGTGTGGAATGTTATTTGTGAGAGGAAATGAAGTGGCATGGTGTCAAGTGAGGGTGTGAAAGTGTACATGGTGTAGTGATATAGGGTGTGAATGTGATCTAGAGTGTGTGTGAGGGTTACATGAATGTGTGTGTTTAAACTCAGATTTTTGGGTGAGTGAGCAAGGACTGGCTTGGACAGGTTTGTGGGGCTAAATGTCACGCCCCAGAACCAGAATACTGGAGAGCGGGGGCAGACATAGCCAGCTACGTATAATGAAATGGAATCCATCACTATATGGTCACGGCTGTCTAGATATATGAGGGTTTAACTACAATCCATCAGTCTCCTATGGTCAAGAACAAGCCTATTGTCTCAATCACAAGCAAGCAGTAACAGTCACAAGATGTTAGAGCATCAATATACAATAGTAAGGCGTCCCATACATTACATATTGGATGATCATGAAGCTAGTCGTACAAAATGTCAGGACTAGCAAGAGTTTTAGTCAATACATGATCAACCCTAGGATTTGTCAATCATGTTACAGCTCGTAGGCAGACGGTAAATAAAGGTGCAATACGAGCTAACACGTGCTCGCCGGCTAAACGCCACAAAAGAATAATTTTACAAATAGAGTGGGAGGACAAAAGAAACCCACTCGTTGCCCTGGTTACGCCTGGTGGTCACCATCGGGCTGGAAGACAGGTGGATCCTCTGTTGCTGCTCCGATATCTGGTCACACAAAATCAGCTGGGTCAGACCCCAGAAAGAGCAAGTGCCACAAAGGAGGATTCACTTAGGAACTAAAACCAGCATATCACAATAGAATATTAAAGATAATAAATAAAAAACTGATAATAATAGAGATAACAACAGTAAACTGAGTACGAGGAAACTATTCAAGTAGCCAGGTCACAACGCTTAAACCAAACAAGGACCAGGGTTGCAGCCCTTCACCTGAATAGAAACCCGTCTCAAATACTATTGGTACAGTGAAGACAATAAACGAAGAGATGACACAGAACTGCTCCGGGAGCCAGGTTACAACCCTTAAACCAAACAAGGACCGGGGTTGTAACCCTTCGCCTGAACAGCACTGGACCCCTGATCTTTATTGCTAAGGCCAGCATAATTAATCATGGTATTAAGGTAAGGTAAAATATGACGAACATGGCATGGGATTGCAATAAGACAATAAACGAAGAGAGAACACAGAACTGCTCCGGGTGCCAGGTTACAACCCTTAAACCAAACAAGGACCGGGGTTGTAACCCTTCGCCTGAACAGAACTGGACCCCCGATCGTTATTGTTAAGGCAAGCATCAATAATCATGTCATGTCATAATCTTGCACAGGATCAGGATAAGACTAAGCTGGAATAAACTACATCCAATCAATCACGGCCAATCAAGAGTACGGCTTGATACTTTTAACTAACTAGGGTTATCACAGGCCTAGTTACTAGCAAGATGCAATGAGATTATCCCAACAGCCACAAGCCCTGCAGACCATCCGGTTATCCAGGTCGAATGTCCATTTAGGAAGAATGCAACACATGACTGTGTGCTGGAAATGTGCCCTACTCGTCGGTAGGCTACAAGTCCACTGAATGCGCCCAGATAACTGGATTGCCTGTAGCTGGGAATCTCTTCATGACTACTGAATCATTCTAGTTAATTAGTCTTAGTCAATTTCAGTAGGTACCCCTGACCGTGGTACTCAGGGGTCCCCATCCTAGACATGATGCAAGACAGTACTAGTTTATTTGTACAAACACAATCGCCTACGGTGTCCAAGTCTTTCATACTTGTCATGTCAGGCTAGCTGTCGTAACAGCATGCCGAGATATATCATGTCAGTTTACTTGTCAAGAGTGCGCCACAGCGGGCCACTATCGTGTTCTATTCTTATAATATTATGAATGAGAGAAACTTGCATAAAATAACTAGTGACATATTCTTGATGCCAAGGAAATGATCTACAACTTCCACGTTGGGAGTTGGAAGAAGTTCGAGCCATAATTCAGTCAATTAGGACATATAACAGTTAGAAATAGTCAAAATATGCATTATGCGGCCTATTCTGCGACACCATATGCGGCCAACTGCGACATGCGGCTTATGCGGCTCAACTGCGACATCATATGCGGCCTACTGCGACATGCGGCTCATGCAGCTCGACTACGGCATGCTATGCGGCCAACTGCGACATGCGGCTCATGCGGCTCAACTGCGACATCATATGCGGCCTACTGCGACATGCGGCTCATGCGGCTCGACTGCGACATGCTATGCGGTCAACTGCGACATATGTCTCATGCGGCTCAACTGCGACATGCTATGCGGCCTACTGCGACATATGTCTTATGCGGCTCAACAGCGACATGCTATGCAGCCAACTGCGACATATGTCTCATGCGGCTCAACAGCGACATGCTATGCGGCCAACTGCGACATATGTCTCCTGCTGCAGATGAACATAGAAGTTTGACCAAAATTGTTTTGGCCATAACTTCCTCATCCGAAGTCGAAATCAAGCGAAACAAAAGCCAAAACTGCATGAAATTGAATTCTCTACAACATAGAACCATTAGTTTTCGAAAATAACCAAGTTTTAGAGATCAAAACTAAGAAAACCAAAAAGTTATAAACTTAGATCTACAAGAAATTATCCATCAAAATGAAAAAGGCCAAGTTCTAAAGAGTCTTAAAATTAAGTAAGGAAGAGAATGGAACAATAAAACTTGAGATCCAACATGAAGCAAGTTTACACTTGCCTAGCTCTCTTCCCTGGTAGGTAGAAGAGTAATGGTGGAGAAGAAGAAGTGAAGGAGAAGAATAAATGAAGAGAGAGAGAGAGTTAGGTAGAAATATAAATGAGGGTGGTGGTGGTAGGTGGGGGTTTTTCTTTTGGTTCATGGTGAACCCAAAAGCAAACCAAACCAAGCTAAGCCGAACCAAGCTAAGCCATAACCAATGACATGCCCAAATAACCATGCAGGAAAATACGCAATACGAGTCAAGAATACGTACACGTATACCAAGATACGTAATACGAACCACAGGCATTACACTAAATTTGGCCTGATTTAGGACTGATATGGGGTTATGTTTAGGACAGTGTATAGCTGATTTAGGACAGGTAATAGGCTAGTGTGTGTGTATATAGATGATAGGAAGAGTGTGTGTGGTGGGCAATTGTGTGTGAGAGTGATTTGTGAGAGAAAAATGTGTCAAGGTGAATGTGCCAATGAGAAATGTGTGTGTGTGTGTGTGATAGGGGCTAAGGGAATGTGTGTGTGTAAACAGAGAATTCTTTTGAACAGTTTTCACACAAAAGGAAGGAAAGTTCAGTGTTCAATTTTAAGTGTAATTCAGTTTACAAATCAACTAAAGCTAACAACAGTTCACAGATGAATAAGAGGGGAAAAACTCTTAGGTTTCAGTTTCCAGTTAGTGTGGGGATGTGTATTAGGACTTATTGCATCAGGATTTAAGGTGCCATGGTGAAAACAGAGATGGAAAGCAATGTAATGCATGTGTGTCTAGGTGACAAAGTGTGTGAGATGGACAGTAGGGTGTGTGATATGCAGTGGATAGATAGGTAATGGAGAAAAATATGAAAGTGCAGTGGAAGAATATATGTAGCAGTGAATGAAGTGCAGGACAGGGCTGAGTGTGTGTAATTGAATATATGAATCAAGGTGTGAAAGGCACACCATTCTCAGGTTCATGTTTTCAGTTTGGAAACAGTTCTCAGTTTTTTAGATGCGGGTAGTGTACCTATGTGTATATGTGTCATAGAGGGTGTAGGCATGTGTGTGGGGGTCATGTGTCAAATAGGTTACTTGATAGGGAGTGTAGATATGTGTCTGTACAGTATATAGGAAAACAGGCCCAGCTCTTTAGGGTGTCCTGTGTATGTTACACATGAGAGTGTAAAATTCTCTGAAATTAAGTGACAAGAACAAAAGTGTGAGGTGTGATACAAGAGTAAAGTTTATGTGTGTGTATAGGAGTGAGTGATGATACAATTTCAGGTTATGTATAAAGGAGAACTCAGTTTAACATATCAATCAAAACTTGAATTCAAATAAAACCAAATCCAAATCAATGAAGTATCAGTGAACTTTAGTGAACAGAAATTCGAATTAGAAACCCATTGGCTGTTAACTTAAACATATACATACTCAATTCAAAATCTAATCCCAGGATCAAATAAAACCCAAGGTTCATATTATATCTCAGTTATTGGAAGAAAATGGAAATCAATTCTACAGTTGATATTGAACCCAATGACAGTTCAGTTAAGAACTAAGCAATGGGTAACCCAAAAATGCATCCAACAATCCATTTGTCAAACACCAATCTTAACCAATATGTCATTAACCTATTACATATGCAGGTGGTCCAAATTAACCATTAAATCAACACAAAATTAGTTTAATCACATGGCCTGAAATTTTTAGGAACAACAGTGCATACAATATCAGTCACCAGATCTCTGGTTACAGTGAACACCTAACAGCCCAAAAATGAAATTTCGAAACTAACATCCTATGCCAAATGAATCCCTAGAATGTAGGTTAATTCCCAGGTTAGAATGCAACACAATTTAATCACAAACACAGGTTAATCCTACTCGAATTTTCAGGGAAACAAGAACAGTCAAGTATCAGTAAAATTAAAGATTCCTGAAATCGATCTGAAAATAACACTAATTAGTTAACATAATAGGTTGGTAATACACGAGACATGTGTACACATGTCACAGGGAGTGTTTGTGTCCAACCAAGTGGATACAAACGTGTCCAAACAATAAAACACACACACAGACACGGACTGTGCACTGACAGTGTCGTGCACGCGTGCACGTGTGTCCATTGCACGACACAGGCCACGTGGTGACACGTGGCCGTGCACACATGTACGCCTAGGGTAGAGGTACGCGTCCACGTGCCTGAAATGTGTCCACGTGGTATCGTTTCAAAGTACGAGACTCGTGTCAGTGCGAGAATTCAGACTGGAAAAATCTAGTACACGACCGTGCGTGTGCAGTGCGGGTCGAAGTTCTCCCTAAACAGTCAACGAGGTCCTACGAAACTTTGTAGGCCTCGTGTCAGTCATGTAGGGTGTCGCCATGTCAAATTTTGTGTCGTAAAGTGGCGTGTCCATAGCAAACCAGGACACCGGCAGCAGGGCACTGCCCGTGAGTGCTGCGAGCGTGTTCGTGTCCTGTTTGGACACGGACACGGCTCGAAAACCAACTCAGTCCAGTTGCAAATCAATATATACATATAAATCAACAAATTTGTTCAAACACTTTTCAAAAATAACAAATAAATATCCTTTGTGGCATTTAATTAAACACCTATACACACATCATGATACGTGTCCGATACGGACACCAAATGGACACAAAATTTACCCAACTCTTAGGGACAGCTAGGGGACACTTAGGGCTAGCCTAAAATGCAAAGAAATCGGAATTAAAATACAATTTGGAGAGTTTTACCTATTGGTGCAAAAAGCATAAAAAAGCTCCAAATGGGGGATTCTTCCTTGCTAGCCAAATGCTCCCAAATTGTCCCAAAGCTGGGATTGAACTCCAAAATCAGAAAATAGGAGAGTATTAGGCTCTAATGCAAGAAACTAGAGTGGAAAATGATTTAAAATAAATAATCTATGGGTTGGGGAAGAATGGACAAACATCTTTCTTCAAAACTTGGAGAAATTAATAAAGAGGCAAGAACAAATGGAAGAGGCATTAAATAGGGGTGTAAAACCCTAGGTTGGCTGCCATGGGTGGGCTTGTTGGGGTTTGGGCTTAAGTCATGGGCCTATGGTTCAATTCACAAGTCATTAAATCACAAGTCATTGCATTAAACCATAAATCATGACTTAATTTCACTAAACCTAATCCCCTCATTCTAAAACCAATCTCTAATGACTAAAATGGGTTAACTCAAGTTAGATTAGGGTTACCATAGATAGGGTTAGGTTCTAGGCTAGTCTATAAGTCTCAAACTAGTCAAAGCCCAAACAAGGAATTCACCAATTTCATAAATCATCAAAAAATTCAAATAAGTCAAAATGACCAAATACCCTCAAACTAAAATGATAAATAAAATACCCTAATCACATGGCTAGGCTCTAGGGTAGACAGTCTCTACGGTTTCACTAGCTGCACACCAAATCACAAGTCATGATTTAAATAGTTTTAAAATGATTAAAAATCACCAAAAATCATATTATTATTTAAATATCATAATTAAATAAATTAAAATACAAAATTTCAAAAATTATCCTCATTTTAGAAACTGGGTGTTACAAGTCTACCCACCTTAGAAAAATTTTGTCCTCGAAATTAAAATGGTAGTAGTCCTTCTAGGTCAAACATAGTCAAGGGTCAATCACTAGTCAATTTTCTCAACATCCTAATACTTGGTCATCAGTTGGTCAACTTCTTAGGATTTTATCTATGCTAGCTACCTAAGTTTTGGCAACTAGAATTTATCAAAAGAAAAACTCTATAATAGGCTAGCTCTTAACTTTCCAATCCTATCAAGTCACCCATAACTAAATACCTACAAGCTAAGCACACCAATCCCAAATACCACATATACATAAGCTCAAGAACAACAACCCATCCCATATATCCTAAGTATATCATTTGCAATCTATATGTATATAGGCCTCTCAGTCTTAGGTGAACTACAACTATACTCAAGGACAGGCTCTGGTCACTGGGTGCCTCACTGGAAGGATAAAGGAAAACAATAAATAATCATCAAGGTTGTATGGCATACTAACATCCTACGTGTGTAAACTGGTTGGTATTATAGATAACAGGAGAAACACCTACATTAGGTTACTATTCTAATACCAATGCTAACTACTATCTCTAGGGTACATACATCCTACAAGTCGTCATATCATTATACTATGAAGGAACTATTTATGAATAAGTTCTGCAAAACTAAAATGTCCCTACTCCTAAGTCATTTATAACAATCAAAAGGGTATGATGTTTAAAACCTTCTCAAGATACACTCTATTAATCATATGCGTCTGTCCAAAATCATGTTGTCCAGAGTCTTCATCATGCTAGTGAGCAAGGCTATGATAATCATGGAGCCCTTGACTAAGGTACGTACCCCTAGGTTCATGGTATTTAAAATTTTTGCACTGCCGCATACGACGGCAAAAACCTTAAATTCCTATACTCGAGAAATACATCCAAAATCTGACTACGTGTCCTCACTATGCCAACTAACACGACTATCGAAGATTCTAGATCCCATGATTTAGGTTACCTAGCCCATATGATTTTTTTTTGAAGAAAAACTAACATAACAAAAGAACAACATGACAAAATTAATCAATCAGCAAGGAACAGATGGAATCGAATTTCAAGGTAGTTATATAAGACAATTTTGGGAATGGAATTGAGAAGAACGGAACTTGCAGCAAGATCTCCAATGGTCTGTATATCCTCGACAGTCCTGACGATAGCTCGCCCTGCTGGTTTCCTCTGGCCTGTTACTGATGCTGCATGAACCACTGCTGCTGAGAGAAATCAGAAATGACAGGAGAAAGTCTCTGTACAGATAGAGGTGCACCTCCAATGTAACAGAAATGCCAACCTGAGTTGGCACAACAGAAGCTGCGATCTCGAGGCCCTGATGATCAGGACAAGGGGTGGCCAGCCTCTCGATAGTATCTCCCGAACCGAAGCGATGAGATCATGTCTTCATAACCATCATGAAAACTGATCAAAACAAGAAGCAATTTCTGAGAATGAAGCGAAAATTCAAAGGAGGACAGTTTATATTCAAGGGAAGTCAATAAGCAACAATTTTTAGACAAACGGAATCTGATTAAGAGTTCTTTCTAATGTGATTGAGTACCTCCAAAATATCCTAATCCTACTGCAGGCTGTAGTGATACTCTAGTTCGAATACCACTACATAAACTCGACCTGCATGGGCCACCACTAAAAACGTGTCACGACCAGCACCCTAGAGTTAGGACACGAGACGTGGGTACGTCCAGCCTACGCCGCAGTGTCGGCGGTAGAACGCTGTCCTAGGTCTCATACATCTAATAGTATAAGGCTAAGCAGTTTATACTCCCCGAATGGGGGTGACATAGCAGAATGTAAACTCAATCACATCTAAGGTAGAGCATAATGGAAGATAGATAAAACATAAAATCCAAAAGAGATACAGCAGATAGAAGTCTAAGTGTCTAAGATACACAAACCCAGAAATACGTCTCAAAGCTCAAATACAGTAATCCATAAAGTAAATACAACTCCAGACAACTGAAAATAGCTAACTAAACAACCTCTAATGTGTCTCCTCTAGGCTAGCAGGCAACCTCCAAGCTATCTGTAAAATTTATCAACAGGTCCCAGGACAGGAGCGAGCACAGTACATCTCAACAAATCATAGCAGGTTAGAAAATATAATCATGCAATAAAGTAAGATACAGGATCTGAAGGAAATACAGTATGTAAACAGAGAGAGAACTATAATAGAAATATCTACTATAAGTTGAGAACTAACAGTGGTTAGTGAGTCAGAGTACAATATAAACATGTGAATGGCATAGAAGATTCTGGGAACTATACTATGGAGTGATTCTGGGAACTACACTACTTGCATATTATTCACATGTCTACTTCTACTCTCCCGTACCCCCAATCAATACACAAGGATCCAACCAGGTTATGTTATGATTCTATGTAAAGGCCCACAAGGGGTGATACATGGATAGCCCATAAATGGGTAATTCTGAAAATGCCCATAAATGGGTAATTCTGGGAATGCCTATAAATGGGTGATTCTGGGAAGACTCTATGATCATGAGAGTACATGTCACAAGTGATCGAAGAATCGTGAAGCATAATGATACACCATGTAAGTGAAACACACAGAACATGTAGTATAAGATGCTCCCTGAGGGGATAACATCTCAAAAATGGATCTATATAGTACTAATCCGTGTTACCAACGTGACATCATCAAGTAAAGTAATCTAAAGCAGGAAAATAATTCTAACAAGATATGAAATGATCAGAGAATGTACTCGCCTTGTATCTGAATGTCTGAAGTAAATGTACTGTCCGAGATGAGGTATCTGACTCCTATTTAGAGCAACCAAGTCAAAATATATACAGGGGATGATAGATGAAATGTATAATGCATCTGCATGCTGTCTAGGTCAAACTAGACTAAAGTCAACACTCGGTCAACTCTAGTCAACCACACTAGTCAAACTAGGTCAACTATGTCAAGTCCTAGCCTAAACAAGTCTAACAAGTCTCACTAGGCCTAACCAAGCCTAGGCTAACAACCAAGCACACTCACAAGTCATAGAGAACATACGTACCATATCTAGAAGTATATATTCATCTATGCATTCATATTTCATATTTACATGGATACATATATTTATGCATTCATACATAGATATATACATAGACACAACCCACATAGGTATATAGATAGGTTTATACATAGATGCATATCTATATACATTTTTTTTAGGAAAACAAAACCTATATTGAATGATAGGCGCAAAATGCCGAAGCCTATACAAGTAAGCGCGCCTCGCGCGAAGACCGACCCAAAACAAAGAGAGAAACACGAAGTGTTGCCCACAAAACGGTAACAGGACCGAGCATCCGAAGGTTAGACGGTAAAAGCGAGTTCCCGATGGGACCGTGCCCCTGCCCCAGTCAGCGGTCCAGTTCGGCCCAAAACTGATTCGAGGTGTGAGTGCAACACCTCTTTCTTTTGAAGATTTGCCTTACCACTTCTTTGTACAATTGAGGCAGCGGGAATTGACGGCCCTCGAATCTGTATTTGTTTCTGTTTTTCCATAAAGCCCAAAATGCGGCGGCAGCGACGATCTGATGCCCGTAGGACGTGTTCCAGCTGGCCATCAGATCGTTGATGCCCCCGGTTGTAGGGACCATATTGCACCTGTGGTGGAGGTGTGTCCAAATGTGAGAGGCAGACTCCCCAGAAAGCAGCACATGTTCGACGGATTCTGGATGCTGATCAGCACAGCAGTGGCATCTGGACGCCAGACTATAACCGAAGGATTGAACTGCATCATCCGTGGGCGGCACGCCAGAGGAGAATGGACTATTTCGCCGGAATACACGTGTGCCAAAACTTGGCAGAAGGGGATATCGTGACTTGTATGTCTCTGAAGATGGCTCTGGCCGAAGCTAGGGTGAAGACGCCACTCTGGTTGGGGGACCATCTGAGCACTTCCTGCGCGTCATTGATCGACAGATTAGAAGCACCCAAGCTCCCCGAGGCTGCCGGGCCAAGCCAGTCTCGCACCCTATCCCAATTCTACCCTGACGCATCATCATCCCATAAATCTTGGATCTCGCACAACGGCAGAGTAAAAGCGTTGGGCCTGAGGATATCGTCCCCCAACCAGCGTTCCTTGCAGGCCTGCGAATGGCCATTGCCCAGGGTCAGGCAAAAGAGTGGTTCCGCAAGGATACGGCCTCGGATGATGTGCCGCCACGACGTGGAGGATCTGTTATTGGCAGACGCCTCAGTTAAGTGACAGAATCTGGAGTATCTCGCTCTCATGAACCTGGTCCAGATCGAGTTTTCAGAGCGGATTTTCCACCACAATTTGGTCGAGAGGGCGTCGACCACGTGGGCAAGACTGCAGAATCCCAGACCACCCTCTTCAGTAGGCTTGATATATATATATATATATATATATATATATATATATATATATATATATATATATATATATAGAAAGGTACATACTTACATACATTATATTCATATCCTACAAACATACATATTTACATAGATTCATATATGTATACATACATATATATATATTTACATAGATATAGAGAGAGGGTTAAGGGGGTGAAAACATGTGTGTATATGTGTGGAATGTTATTTGTGAGAGGAAATGAAGTGGCATGGTGTCAAGTGAGGGTGTGAAAGTGTACATGGTGTAGTGATATAGGGTGTGAATGTGATCTAGAGTGTGTGTGAGGGTTACATGAATGTGTGTGTGTAAACTCAAATTTTTGGGTGAGTGAGCAAGGACTGGTTTGGACAGGTTTGTGGGGCTAAATGTGGCCTGGTTTAGGACAGATATGGGGTTATGTTTAGGACAGTGTATAGCTGATTTAGGATAGGTAATAGGCTAGTGTGTGTGTATATAGATGATAGGAAGAGTGTGTGTGGTGGGCAATTATGTGTGAGAGTGATTTGTGAGAGGAAAATGTGTCAAGGTGAATGTGCCAGTGAGAAATGTGTGTGTGTGTGATAGGGGCTAAGGGAATGTGTGTGTGTAAACAGAGAATTCTCATGAACAGTTTTCACACAAAAGGAAGGACAGTTCAGTATTCAGTTTTAAGTGTAATTCTGTTTACAAATCAACTAAAGCTAACAACAGTTCACAGATGAATAAGAGGGGAAAAACTCTTAGGTTTCAGTTTCCAATTAGTGCGGGGATGTGTATTAGGACTTATTGCATCAGGATTTAAGGTGCCATGGTGAAAACAGAGATGGAAAGCAATGCAATGCATGTGTGTCTAGGTGACAAAGTGTGTGAGATGGACAGTAGGGTGTGTGGTATGCAGTGGATAGATAGGTAATAGAGAAAAATGTGAATGTGCAGTGGAAGAATATATGTAGCAGTGAATGAAGTGCAGGATAGGGCTGAGTGTGTGTAATTGAATATGTGAATCAAGGTGTGAAAGGCACACCATTCTCAGGTTCACGTTTTCAGTTTGGAAACAGTTCTCAGTTTTTTAGATGCGGGTAGTGTACCTATGTGTGTATGTGTCATAGAGGGTGTAGGCATGTGTGTGGGGGTCATGTGTCGCATAGGTTACTTGATAGGGAGTGTAGATATGTGTCTGTACAGTATATAGGAAAACCGGCCCAGCTCTTTAGGGTGTCTTGTGTATGTTACACATGAGAGTGTAAAATTCTCTGAAATTAAGTGACAGGAACAAAAGTGTGGGGTGTGATACAAAGAGTAAAGTTTATGTGTGTTTATAGGAGTGAGTGATGATACAATTTCAGGTTATGTATAAAGGAGAACTCAGTTTAACATATCAATCAAAACTAGAATTCAAATAAAACCAAATCCAAATCAATGAAGTATCAGTGAACTTTAGTGAACAGAAATTCGAATTAGAAACCCATTGGCTGTTAACTTAAATATATACATACTCAATTCAAAATCTAATCCCAGGATCAAATGAAAACCAAGGTTCATATTATATCTCAGTTATTGGAAGAAAATGGAAATCAATTCTACAGTTGATATTGAACCCAATGACAGTTCAGTTAAGAACTAAGCAATGGGTAACCCAAAAATGCATCCAACAATCCATTTGTCAAACACCAATATTAACCAATATGCCATTAACCTATTACATATGTAGGCGGTCCAAATTAACCATTAAATCAACACAAAATCAGTTTAATCACATGGCCTGAAATTTTCAGGAACAACAGTGCATACAATATCAGTCACCAGATCTCTGGTTACAGTGAACACCTAACAGCCCAAAAATGAAATTTCGAAACTAACATCCTATGCCAAATGAATCCCTAGAATGTAGGTTAATTCCCAGGTTATAATGCAACACAATTTAATCACAAACACAGGTTAATCCTACTCGAATTTTCAGGGAAACAAGAACAGTCATGTATCAGTAAAATTAAAGATTCCTGAAATCGATCTGAAAATAACACTAATTAGTTAACATAATAGGTTGGTAATACACGAGACATGTGTACACGTGTCACAGGGAGTGTTTGTGTCCAACCAAATGGACACAAACGTGTCCAAACAACAAAACACACACACAGACACGGACTATGCACTGCCATTGTCGTGCACGCGTGCACGTGTGTCCAGTGCACGACACAGGCCACGTGGTGACACGTGGCCATGCACACGTGTACGCCTAGGGTAGAGGTACGTGTCCACGTGCCTGAAACGTGTCCATGTGGTGTCGTGTCAAAGTACGAGACCCGTGTCAGTGCGAGAATTCAGACTGGAAAAATCCAGTGCACGACCGTGCGTGTGCAGTGCGGGTCGAAGTTCTCCCTAAGCAGTCAACGAGGTCCTACAAAACTTTGTAGGCCTCGTGTCAGTCATGTAGGGAGTCCCTATGTCAAATTTTGTGTCATAAA
Organism: Iris pallida; assembly: GCA_029216955.1. NCBI lineage: Eukaryota > Viridiplantae > Streptophyta > Magnoliopsida > Asparagales > Iridaceae > Iris > Iris pallida. The sequence continues at coordinate 10,442,090 of JANAVB010018993.1, forward strand.
GTGGCGTGTCCAGAGCAAACCAGGACACGGGCAGCATGGCACTGCCCGTGAGTGCTGCGAGCGTGTTCGTGTCCTGTTTGGACACGGACACGGCTCGAAAACCAACTCAGTCTAGTTGCAAATCAATATATACATATAAATCAACAAATTTGTTCAAACACTTTTCAAAAATAACAAATAAAAATCCTTTGTGGCATTTAATCAAACACCTATACACACATCATGATACGTATCCGATACGGACACCAAATGGACACAAAATTTACCCAACTCTTAGGGACAACTAGGGGACAGTTAGGGCTAGCCTAAAATACAAAGAAATCAGAATTAAAATACAATTTGCGGATTTTTACCTATTGGTGCAAAAAGCATAAAAAGGCTCCAAATGGGGGATTCTTTCTTGCTAGCCAAATGCTCCCAAATTGTCCCAAAGCTGGGATTGAACTCCAAAATCAGAAAATAGGAGAGTATTAGGCTCTAATGCAAGAAACTAGAGTGAAAAATGATTTAAAATAAATAATCTATGGGTTGGAGAAGAATGGATAAACCTCTTTCTTCAAAACTTGGAGAAATTGATAAAAGAGGCAAGAACAAATGGATGAGGCATTAAATAGGGGTATAAAACCCTAGTTTGACTGCCATGGGTGGGCTTGTTGGGGTTTGGGCTTAAGTCATGGGCCTATGGTTCAATTCACAAGTCATTAAATCATAAGTCATTGCATTAAACCATAAGTCATGACTTAATTTCACTAAACCTAATCCCCTCATTCTAAAACCAATCTCTAATGACTAAAATGGGTTAACTCAAGTTAGGCTAGGGTTACCATAGCTAGGGTTAGGTTCTAGGCTAGTCTACAAGTCTTAAACTAGTCAAAGCCCAAACTAGGAATTCACCAATTTCATAAATCATCAAAAAATTCAAATAAGTCAAAATGACCAAATACCCTCAAACTAAAATGATAAATAAAATACCCTAATCACATGGCTAGGCTCTAGGGTAGACAGTCTCTACGGTTTCACTAGCTGCACACCAAATTACAAGTCATAATTTAAATAGTTTTAAAATGATTAAAAATCACCAAAAATCATATTATTATTTAAATATTATAATTAAATAAATTAAAATACAAAATTTCAAAAATTATCCTTATTTTAGAAACTGGGTGTTACACTAGGGTTGATCATGTATGACTAAAACTCTTGCTAGTCGTCATATTTTGTAGGACTAGCTTCATGATCATCCAAATATGTAATGTATGGGACACCTTACTATTGTATAATTGATGCTCTAACATCTTGTAACTGCTTTTATTGCTTGAAATTGAGACAATAGACTTGTTCATGACCATAAGAGACTGATGGCTTGTAGTTAAACCCTCATGTATCTAGACAGCCGTGACCGTATAGCGAGGTAGATTCCATTTCAATATACGTAGTTGGCTATGTATGCCCCCGCTCTCCAGTATTCTGGTTCTGGGGCGTTACATGGTTTAAGTGGTAGCCCATGCAGGTCTTGTGAATCAAGATATGTAAGAGTTTACCGAATAGATGTCTCAATCGACACTCGTCCTTGATCTCTGCTCGTATCCTCTGAATCCCTGAATTCTTGACCTGATCATATGCTTGTATCTTTGATCTGTCCTGGTCCTTCCTTATTGTTTCCTGTGTCATCTTCTTCAGCTGCATTATTCATGGTCCTACCGATCGCAAGGCGGAGCACCTCCAGTGGACTAGTAGCAACCTGAAGATCAAGCCCAGCATTCAGGAGTAGCCTCCAGAGTCATGCTTACTGGGGGTCAAAAGCCACCAGTTCAACCAGTCCAGCCTGCAGAGCCTGATGATGTCACCTTGGTGGGTCTCATCAGGACATTGCTAGCATCTCAAGATCGTCGGGACGACGCCCTGCACCAGCCAGTACAAGATGCTCTGAGCAGAGGTTGTCATCAAGGTAACAGTATGGCTAACAGCTTCAAGCGCTTGAACCCTCTCTTTTTCGATGGCAGTGAGGATGCTATTGTCGCAGATGCTTGGCTGCAGGATACAGAAGTGATTCTAGAAGCGGCAAAGACGCCCGAGAATGAGAAGGTGGTTGTAGTGCGCCTGCAGTTATTAGATCTTGCCCGCAGCTGGTGGGCGGCACAGGCCGTTGGATTAGTGGCACCTGTTGTGTGGACAGTATTTCATGAGAGATTCCAGACCAAGTATTTTGATGTTGTAGCTCGGTACGATCTACAGACGAGGTTCAACAATCTGAAGCAGATAGGCAGGACGGTCGATGGATATGCGGCCGTGTAGCACTGGGTTCCTAGAATTTATCTTCTATTTTGGGGATTTTTTATTATTTTATTTTTAGTTGAAATCAATTATTAACTAGGATATTGATTTGGGATCGTAAGATTTTTGCCTAAGCCTATAGGTTAGGTATAAGGAAATTAGGTCGTATATGGTCTCTGAGGGCCCTAGATAGTCCCTAGTATATTATTTCACCATTTTACAATTTTTAGGATTTTATGAAGATTTTTAGATAATTTTATATATGATTTTATTATTTTTCTAAGCTTTTATGATTTACTATGAGAGCACCCGAGAGTAGTTTTGAGGCCAAAGAATTTATTTGGGCTCTAGAACCCTTAAAATATTTTCTACATTTTCTAGGAATTTTCTGGGATTTATTTGGAATTTTTAGGATTTTTTCTGTTTTTTATTTAATTTTTTGTAATTAAAAACCCTTTTTTTCCCTTCTATTACCCAGTCAGCCACGGGGGGGGGGGGGGGGGGGGAGGGGGGGGCACCCGTCAGCCGCTGAAGCGGGGAGGGGCAGGCCTACCCGTCAGCGTTTGGGTGAGCTCCACATGGGTTTCCTAAATTGGAGCCGAGCCAAGCGGCTGAGCTGGCTCACCCTCAAGCCGGCTCACATATGAACCATTGGATCTGGGCGGGAGGCAACAGATGCTTCCACGTTTCCCCACCCAGCAGCCTCAAGCCATTCCACCGACTCCCTTTTTCCTATATATATTAGTATATTTTAGGTTTCCGAAAACCCTATTTTAATTCAGCAGCTTTTTGTGGGAGAGTTCGATAGGGATTCTTCGACTTCGCGGAGGGATTGCCGTTGATCTAGATGTCTATTTTGTGTGCCATTTTTTTGTTAGAAGCGTATTGAGGTTAGGTTTCTGAATATATAATTTATTTTCTGGTATTTTCATCTTGAATTTCTGAATAATTATTTGAGTGTCGGTTGTCCAAAAATCAACACGTTGTACGGTTTTTACGATTTCGAACGATCTCAAACTCCGTTTCATGATCCGTTTGAAGTTTTGGAAAGCTGACACCGAGCTCTACAACATATAATTTTTCCAAAAATTCAGAGTTTCATCTAATATTTTATTTTGTTCATAGAAGTCAGATTTGGTCAACGGTTCATCGATTTGGTCATAGTTAGCCATAATGGCGATAACTTTTGACCCAAACGTAATTTTACGGCACGGTCGATTCCAGTGCACTCATGGCACTGAAATCTACCATGTTACACACTCAAACTTTTGAATTCATAATATTTGACTAGTTAGTCAATAGTATGTCTCGGTTTGCGTGCCACGAGTCCCAAATTTGGAACCGTGACTTTTCTTGGCCAAATATTTATGTGTAAATTTTTATTTCAGAATTAAATAGGTTAAAATAGGATTTTAGATAATTTACTCCAGAATTAAAATTGTATTAATTAGTTTGACCCATTAGCCACTTTTTAGGATTTTTAGCGTGGGAATCGTTGATCTAACTTGTGGTTCTTATGTGACGGGGTAGATCGGATTACGACGTCTTAACTTGTGACTTTATCATCTATCGGAGCAGGCAAGTATCACTATGACCTATGTTTCCTTTATTTTATACTGTATGTTTTATGTCGTCTTTTTACTATTACTCCCTTATGGTTCATGATTGTCATTGTTCATGATTACTATTGTGCACGAGTGTTAGAATCGGTTGGATATACATACATGTTCATGCCTTACTCATTATTTCCTATTGTTTACAGTTTATTGTATTTGTAATGTTATCATAGTAGATATGTATTGTGAGTGAGTTGGGCGGAAGAATACAACAAGTAAGCATGTGGTCAACGAATTGAATACAGACCCCCTATACATTGATTGCATAATATCAGTCATGCACCACACGTATGACTGACGGATATCGCAAGCCATATACATGCTGAAAGTTGGTATTCTAAAACACAGTACACGTGACTTAATTATAGTTACTCTATTGTCTACTGTTCTTCTTTCGTCAAAGTCTACCTTCATATTATTATCAGGTCTTAGTAGTTTTTCATTATCATACAATGCCATGCTTATACTTATCTTCAGTAAAATTTCTTTTATCGTTCCTTCATGCTTGTATACTATATTGTGTAATGTAGTGTTATGGTGATCTTGCTCCAATCCTGACTGGATAACTATTTTTCAACTTTAGACGACGAGATTTGCCCCGAGATTTACGGTGAGTATGTTGGCGACCCTGACATCACTGGCGTACCCGAGTCCAGCACTGATGCGAATTAGCATATTTTCTTCCTTATGGATTCGTATTAGTTAGTAGTTGTAGTTATGGAGTTTAGTTGTCTATTTTATTTTCTGCTATCCGGGTTTGTTCTCGAGACTTTCTGAGTTGTGGATTATTTCATATTTATAATATTGAGACTATTGGATATTTTGGTGATTATTGCTGGCTTAGTTGTGGATGATATATATGCGTGTTGTGCTTATTGGGGACCATTGTTGTCATAGACAGCGTACTACTGCCGATGCTACGACGTAGGCTGGACTTCGCCACGAACTCGTATCCCAGAATTGGAAGCAGGTCGTGACAAGTTTTTATGGTGGCCCATGCAGGTCCAATTTTGCAAAAGACTGCGAACTCGTGGTAGTACTTAAGTTAGTCGTACTACTGCGAGCCTGCAAATAGAGTTAGGAGGTTATATCATCCACAGTAGGATTTTTGACCTTATGAGTCTATTTTATCATAGGATCTACTGCCTCTTAAATTGCATCTTGCTTGATTCTGTCCGTGATTTCTTCGATATGTTTGTATCTACCGTTCTAACCATATCATTTTTTTCCTTTTAGTTTGCAATGGTTGAGACAAGGCGCAGTGCGATCCGTAAGGAAAAAGGGTAGCTAACCCTTATGCTACTCCCGAGCCCGAAGGATCGACGACAGAGAGTACAGAATTCGTAGAGCCCTCTAACCATCAGCCAGATAGAGCTAGTGCTGAGGATCTTCCACCACCACCACCAACAGCCCCAACCCAAGGAGTAAATGTGGATGGAGCTCATATCCTTACGATACTCCAGGGCATGATGGAGACTAAGTAGAGAAATGCAAATATTCTAGAGAGGAGCGTAGAAGCGCGACAAGATCGTGTGGGTACTATTGATGGGTTTCGTAAGATGAACCCACCTCCATTTACTGGCTCGGAGAAACCTATAGAAGTTACCAACTGGCTAGTGGAGATAGAGACACTACTAGAGGCATCGGAGCTGCCACCGGAGAAATGGATAAAAGTAGTGAAGTTGCAGCTCAAGGACAATGAACATCATTGGTGGGCGGCACAAGAAAGATGGTTGGGCAAGAATGTGTTATGGAAAGAGTTTACGGACCTCTTCAATACCATGTTCTTCCCTACCACTGTTCGAAAGGAGCTGCGGGATCAGTTCATACGACTAGAGCAAGAGAGCATGACAGTGGACGAATATGATGCAGAATTTAGTCGCTTTAGTCATTTTGCTCCTACTCTTGTATCTATAGAAGAAGAAAAGACGGAGAAGTTCCATTCTGGGCTGAATTACAAGTTGCAGAATTTGACAGCGTCAGTAGACCCAACATCCTATACAGATATCTTGAATGCAGTTAGGTGTCAAAAATCTATCCTAAGGCAAAAAGTAGCTTCCCAAAAGATAGGTAGAGAAGGCAGTCATCAAGAACCATCAAAACGTCCCAATATTTCTCAAAAGACCCTTCAAATCCAGCATCAACATCATCCTCCAACTAGGGTATCATACCAGCCACAACAGCCTATCCCACCAAAGCCTAAGTGTAATTATTGTGGAAGAGAAGGACACAAGTGGGACCATTGTAGGAATAGGTTAGGACTTTGTCTCCTTTGTCGATCACCAGACCACCAAGTGCGAGAATGCCCCGCAGCACCAGCTCATAAGCCAGTTTTGCAACAGCAGTCTGGAGGAGCACAACGTCAAGGACAAGCATTTGTGGCTGTAACTCAACCCCAAGACATAGGTAACTTAAATATGTTTCCTTGAAAGCCTTCTTTAGTTTTAGTTGTTATGCATGCTTAGTTAGGTTGTAGTATGCTTATTAATGATCAGTTCCCTTATGTTCCTAGCCATTATCTCTCCGTGACTTAGCTTAAGAAATTATTGCTTGTAAGAGTTAGGTATTATACTATGCTATTTGTGATGTTTTAATTTTTGAGGACAAAAATATTTTAAGGGGGATAGTTTGTAGCATTGGGTTCCTAGAATTTATCTTCTATTTTGGGGATTTTTTTATTATTTTATTTTTAGTTGGAATCAATTATTAACTAGGATATTGATTTGGGATCGTAAGATTTTTGCCTAAGCCTATAGGTTAGGTATAAGGAAATTAGGTCGTATATGGTCTATGGGGCCCCTAGATAGCCCCTAGTATATTATTTCACCATTTTAGAATTTTTAGGATTTTATGAAGATTTTTAGATAATTTTATATATGATTTTATTATTTTCCTAAGCTTCTATGATTTACTGTGAGAGCACCCGAGAGTAGTTTTGAGGCCAAAGAATTTATTTGGGCTCTAGAACCCTTAAAATATTTTCTACATTTTTCTAAGAATTTTTAGCAATTTTATAGGATTTATTTGGAATTTTTAGAATTTTTTCTGATTTTTATTTAATTCTGTAATTAAAAACCCTTTTTTCCCCTTTCTATTACCCAGTCAGTTGCCGGGGGGGGGGGGGGGACCCGTTAGCCGCTGAAGCGGGGAGGGGCAGGCCCAACCGTCAGCGTCTAGGTGAGCTCCATGTGGGTTTCCTTAATTGGAAGCCGAGCCAAGCGGTTGAGCTGGCTCACCCCCAAGCCGGTTCACATATGAGCCATTGTATCTGGACGGAAGGCAGCAGATGCTGCCACATGTCACCGCCCTGCCGCCTCAAGCCATTCCACCGACTCCCTTTTCCCTAAATATATATTAGTATATTTTAGGTTTCTGAAAACCCTATTTTACTTTAGCAGCTTTTTGTGGGAGAGTTCGATAGGGATTCTTCGACTTCGCGGAGGGATTGCCGTTGATCTAGACGTCCGTTTTGTATGCCGTTTTTTGTTAGAAGCGTATTGAGGTTAGGTTTTGAATAAATAATTTATTTTCTGGTATTTTGATCTCAAATTTCTGAATAATTATTTGAGTGTCGGTTGTCCAAAAATCAATACGTCGTACGGTTTTCAAGATTTCGAGCGATCTCGAACTCCGATTCGCTATCTGTTTGAAGTTTTGGAAAGATGACACCTTGCTCTACAACATATAATTTTTCCAGAAATTTAGAGTTTCATCTATTATTTTATTTTGTTCATAGAATCAGATTTGGTCAACGGTTCATCGATTTGGTCATGGTTAGCCAAAATGGCGATAACTTTTGACCAAATCGTAATTTTGTGGCACGATCGATTTCATGGCACTCATGGTGCTGAAATCTACCATGTTACACACTCAAACTTTTGAATTCATAATGTTTGACTAGTTAGTCAACAGTATGTCTCGGTTTGCGTGCCACGAGTCCCAAATTTGTAACCGTGACTTTCCTTGGCCAAATATTTATGTGTAAATTATTATTTCAGAATTAAATAGGTTAAAATAGGGGTTAGATGATTTACACCAGAATTAAAATAGTATTAATTAGTTTAACCCATTAGCCACTTTTTAGGATTTTTAGAGTGGGAATCGTTGATCTAACTTGTAGTTTTTATGTGATGGGGTAGATCGGACTACGACGTCTTGACTTGTGACTTTATCATCTATCGGAGTAGGCAAGTATCACTGTAAAACCCCTAAATTTCTACTATTTTTTAATTAAATTTGGTAATGATTTAAAATTTTGTATTGTACGTCGCGTAGTCGTATTGTACGTCGTGCGCAAAATTTCATTTTTCGTACTTGCTCGACGAGTACGAATATGTGCGAGCGTACATATTTTTAGAAAAACATTTTTTCTAATTTTTATAGTTCAAAATAAAATATATAATAATTATTTGTATTTGTATTTTACTTAGATTTGTGAAAAGCCTCGTATCGGGATGGCCAAAACTTATTACTTTTATTTATTATAAAAGACTATCTTATTTAATAGTGGTAATTTAGAAATCTATTTTTATGCAAATATTCCTTGCACATGAGGTCCATGAATTTGAATTCATATATATATAATTCCATTTTCAAATTTATTGATATTAATATTTTATTAATTCAAAAAGATATTTAAAAATATTTATTATTTTTGAAATTATTATTATTGGTATTTTTGGAAAATATATTTGGAAATTGTTGTGGCCATTTTAAATCTCGAATTGATTTTATGGATTTAATTTAAATAGTTTAAAGGTAGAATTTATATTTAATTTGAGTTTAGATTATCTAGATTTAAATGGGAATTTAATTTGAATTTAGATTTGATTTTATTTGATTTAAATTAATATGCGATTTATCTATGGAAGATTTAAAAACCCCTAGTCCTTATCCTAATAGGATTCCCACCTCCTATAAAAGGAGAGGTACTTTCCCTCATTTTTCATTATTCTCCACAACTATTCTTCCACAAATTTCTAACCCTAACTAATTGCCATCCATAGATTTTATCGTGCGTGCACCGTGTCCGTGTCCATATTCCTTTTCTTTTTACAATTACATTTTTTCCGCGTGTCCGACAAACCCGAACACGATCTCTTCTGTGTCTCGAAGGACACACAAATTCTCAAAACCCCAAATTTTCGAAAATCTCCCCAAATCAGTAAAACCCTAACCATAACCATAACCCTAAACCTAAACCTAATTCTAATCTGACCGAATAAACGCCACTGCCACGACGACCTCTACCATCGCCGTGACCCGCAACTCCTCCTCCTCGACCGCACGAGCACCTGACACCACCCCCGTCTGCGTCGAACACCCGACAACCTAGCCGCAGCCACACACCAACCCCGGCCCGTCCGATACAGCCTCCGGCCATCTCCTCCTCCTTGCCTGACTCCCCAACCCAGCCATCACCAACAGAACCGCCGTCGCCCATAAAAAACCCCCAAAATTTCTGCCGCAATAACCTTCACTCCGCCTCCGGCCAACATCCGGCCGTGTAACCACCATAACCTCCGTCATAACCACTACCACACCCATCGATCGATTTCCGACCAACCAAACCAAACCAACCAAATTAAAACCTAACCTGACAGATGGCCGTACCCGAACCGTCTTGGTCCGTAGACCACCGTCCGCCGTCGAGCTTCCCTTCCCTACTCGATGTCATGAGCGCTGCCTCCTGACCTCGGGTCCGATGACCGCCATCCCCGACGAGTGGCGTCTACAGTCGAGCAACGACCGCACGAAACCCCCTCCGCTCTCCGCCACCCCAGCTCCTCTTCTTCCTTCCGCCAGACACGACAGCAGCGAGCCGCGCGCGCCGCCGACCCCGAGATGCCTCCGCCGTGCGGGCGCCTCCCCGTTTCCTTCTCCTCTTCTCGCGCCCCTCCGACTTCCTTCCTCCAGTCCTCCACCTCCTCCGGCGCGACCTCCTTGCCTTGAGCGCTACCGCCTCGCTGAAACCCCCTCCAGCCGCGTCGCCCCTAGCCGTCCAGCCTCCCGCCGCACGCACCCGCTCCGATCCTCCCTCTCCCCTGATTCCATTTTCTTTCGCTCTCTACTCCTCTCTAAAAAAAGTTTTGTTACTGGAAAAGAAGAGTTCTCTTCTCTCGAGTGTAGTGTTTTTTTTATTATTTTTTGCTTGCTTTTAATGAGATATTTTTATATCTTATTATTATTAGGGTATTAATATTATTGATTATTATTACTATTTTTGTTTTGTTATATTATATTATTATTGCTAACATCATACTTAATATTATTATTATTATTATTATTATTATGATTATTATGATTATTATTATTATCTTTGTTATTATTATTATTATTATTATTATTATTATCTTATTACTGTTATTTCTGCTGATTTTTTAGTATAGGCATTGTTATAGTATTATTATTCTTACTATTGTAAAAATTATTATTTGCTGATATTCTTTTTGGGATATTTTAGCCTAAAAATATATATATTTTTTTCCTTCTTTTTTCCCTCAAGTATTTATCCAAAAACTATTTCGATTGATAAACTTTATTTCAAGTATAAATTTTTTTACGAGGTACCCTATAGTTTCGACTTAAAATAATTTCACTACTTAAAGAATATTTTGAGATAATAAAATATATTTTCAAGTATTTATATAAAATATTTTACTAAGTAAGTTATAATTTGGCATAAATTAGTTATTAATATTCCGATTTAATTATTTAAAATATTTTTATCAAGTGTAGATATTATCTATAAGCATGTTTATACAAACTTTGAGTTTTAGCCTAAATCGGAAACTTCTCTATTTCCAAATATATACCCAATTATTTTATTTATAAAAATAGTTTTCGAATATTATAAATAGTTTTTCTAAATTAGTATACTTCGACTATCCTTTCGTCCATGACTAATCCCATTTTTCCTAATCTCTCGCCAATTCTTGACTACCTTATGTCAAGCCTAACTAATTTGACCCTTCTGGACCCAATGGAACTGTCCGTGCCACCATCAGAGGTCACCTTGTATAGTTGTTGTACCGAAGTCGCGGTTCGTGCCATCTTGATCGTCGCAGTACAACAGGCGTCCTACCAGGCAAGACACCTTGCCTTTACTGTTTAATTTTTTTGCTCAATATCATGCATGTTTTATTTCTTATAAGTTGTTCTTTCAAAACCATATGTAGTTGCAAATCACTATACTTTATTTTTTTATGCATTTGGCCTAAAGTTAAAGGACCAGCTTTGTTTGTGCCGCATCCATTGGCCAGACACCTGTGTGCCACGATGTCACGTGTCTCATATAGATTCGGACTTGCGTACCGATCGTACATCGGTACGTACAGGACGAGCGTTAGGATATAACCGCTAATATAATTGCCTAGAAGACTTAGCGGTTATTAGAAATATCGTGGTGAGGATTCAGCACGAGTAGTGCATGGGGAGGGGAAGACAGTTATTAGGCGCAGGGGCTTCCACACATTTACTTTCCTCTAGCTGCCATTTGTGACTCAGCCGAGAGCTAGTGTGCCATGCATTTATTTACTTTCCTCTAGATGCCACTAGTGCCTCGGTTGAAACACAAATGTGCCGTGCATTTACTTTCCTCTAGTTGCCATTAGTGACTCACCCGAGAGACTAGTGTGCCGTGCATTTATTTATTTTCCTCTAGATGTCACTAGTACCTCGGTTGAAATGCTAACGCGCCGTATTTCTAGTCTCGGGAGCCCTTGTGTGGAACGTTGTCTTCAAAAATGTATTTTCACATAGAATGGTTAAGGACCTTTATTTGTGTAGTTACATATACTTTTCTGTTTAGCTTTATTTATTCAGTTATTGGCATGATATTATGTGTCTTGTTACGTCCCTCTGAGGACCTGGTTATCTCGCCAGGTGTGCGCTCTTGTCTTTCGCAGGTGTTTTAGCTCTAGCCGTGACCATCTCCATTTCTTCGAGGATGATTACACTTGGATCGTCTTCGCTTCGCTCGTCAAACTCTTTCTTCTACTATGTATTTCTTTTCATAGTTGGTAGTAGATTTGTCTCCGCCCAACTACATGTACCAAATGACAATTTCATTATTTATTATGATATCTTTTATTCTTATATTTTATGGATGAGATTAGTTTGTTGTGGTTACTGCACTTTACAACTTATGTATCCATACGAGGCCCATGTACTTCACATGAATACAGCTGGTATATATACTTTCCTAGTCCTACGTATTTTGGGACTGGGGCGTTACATGTTTTTGTGGTGGCCCATGCAGGTCAAGATAAATTTTTTGGTTACCTTACCGTACCAAGCAAGCCTGCGTATAGGATTAGAGTTTAGGATCTCATCTACATACTTGACCTATTTCCTAGATTTTATCCACCGTTTGACTCATTGATTTGCATCTTGCTTGATTCCTTCTATCACTATTCTTATCTCCCCTTCGTGCTTGCTAGAGGTTAGGAAGGTGATCCCTACTAGTTGGACATGTTTCTTTTGTCCCAAAATACCATTAGTTTAATTCTTTTAAGTTGGGTAAAATGCCTTATGACCTAGCAATCCCTTTGTCCTTGTGACCTATATTAGAAAGTTACTTAGATTTTAGAATTTAGAGAACCCTAACCCATCTAGCCAACCAAGGACTTGGACAAGGAGACTATAGGATGACTGTATAGAGACCAACACAGGATATAACTTAGAGTCTTAAGAAGTTTGAACTAATTCTACTTTATTTCAATCTTTATCTCGTGCCTATATTTTTACTATCTAGACTAATGATGCTAATGTAGCCTAGTTTTTGCAAGCTCAATTCTTTATCAAGCTTGTTCATGACATATGTTATTGGAGGCCTCCACTAACGTATTGTCTACTCAGAACCGGTGCATGATGGTCTGATCAACCTAGTGCATTTTGGTTCGCTTTTATCTATCGTTCTACGTGGATGGGGACATAGCTAAACTTGTTCTCTAGAGTCCTATCCGCGACTGCCTTGGCAACTCCTTTTGAATTATTCAGTCGCCTTCGAACCACGTATTCGTATTCGATAACGCCTCCTTCGAACTCTATATTGCTTTCGCCTTCACCTATTTTGGAAGGACGAAGGCACTTATACTTGAAATTCCTCCAGCTATCCTACCAATTGTGACCATTATCACTCGATGTTGTTATATTTTCATCCTAAACTACTCGCCCTTTTCTGGGCCCTATTATGACCTTATAATCGCTTAATGTAGGAGTGAATCTATTTTGTTCTCTTAATCGTGCCCTCAACCTACTCCCAAGAAATCATAACTTTAAGGTCTCTAATTTATTTTCTCTTGATACCATACTATTCCCTATTGCAAGTTATCTTGAATAAAACCCTTGATCATTTTTTATTCTTGCACGATTACTTAATGCATCTTTTGGTTGAAAGTTGTGAATTGATTTCCTCATCGCTACCCCTTTGTGTCATCTCACCCCCTACTAATTCTTAATTTCGAGGACGAAATTCTTTTAAGTTGGGTAGGATGTAAAACCCCTAAATTTCTACTATTTTTTTATTAAATTTGGTACTTATTTAAAATTTTGTATTGTATGTCGTGTAGTCGTATTGTATGTCGTGCGTGAAATTTTGTTTTTCATACTTGCTCGACGAGTGCGAATATGTGCGAGCGTACATATTTTTAGAAAAACATTTTTTCTAATTTTTATAGTTCAAAATAAAATATATAATAATTATTTGTATTTGTATTTTACTTAGATTTGTGAAAAGCCTCATATCGAGATGGCCAAAACTTATTACTTTTATTTATTATAAAAGACTATCTTATTTAATAGTGGTAATTTAGAAAACTATTTTTATGCAAATATTCCTTGCACATGAGGTACATGAATTTAAATTCATATATATAATTCCATTTTCGAATTTATTGATATTAATATTTTATTAATTCAAAAAGATATTTAAAAATATTTATTATTTTTGAAATTTCTATTATTGGTATTTTTGGAAAATATATTTGGAAAATATTGTGGCCATATTAAATCTCGAATTAATTTTATGGATTTAATTTAAATAGTTTAAAGATAGAATTTATATTTAATTTGAGTTTAGATTATCTAGATTTAAATGGAAATTTAATTTGAATTTAGATTTGATTTTATTTGATTTAAATTAATATGCGATTTATCTATGGGAGATTTAAAACCCCTAGCCCTTATCCTAATGGGATTCCCACCTCCTATAAAAGGAGAGGTACTTGCCATCTTTTTCCATTATTCTCCACAACTATTCTTCCACAAATTTCCAACCCTAACTAATTGCCATCCATAAATTTTATCGTGCGTGCACCGTGTCCGTGTCCATATTCTTTTTCTTTTTACAATTACATTTTTTCCCGCGTGTCCGACAAACCCGGACACGATCTCTTCTGTGCCTCGAAGGACACAAAAATTCTCAAAATCCCAAACTTTCGAAAATCTCCCCATATCAGTAAAACCCTAACCCTAACCCTAACCCTAACGCTAAACCTAATTCTAATCTGGCCGAATAAATGCTACTGCCACGACGACCTCTACCATTGCTGTGACCCGCAGCGACTCCTCCTCGCCTGCACGAGCACCTGACACCACCCCGCCTGCGCCGAACACCCGACAACCTAGCCGCAGCCACACACCAACCCCGGCCCGTCCCGACACAGCCTCCGGTCATCTTCTCCTCTTTGCCCGGCTCCCCAACCCAGCCATCACCAATAGAACCACCGCCACCCATAAAAAACCCCCAAAATTTCTGCCGCCATAACCTTCACTCCGCCCCCGGCTAACATCCGGCCGCGCCACCACCATAACCTCCGTCATAACCACCACCACACCCGATCGACCGATTTCCGACCAACCAAACCAAACCAAACCAACCAAATTAAAACCTAACCTGACAGATGGCCGTACCCAAACCGCCTTGGTCCGGAGACCACCGCCCGCCGTCGAGCTTCCCTCCCTTACTCGATGCCATGAGCGCTGCCTCCTGACCTCGGGTTCGATGACCGCCATCCCCAACGAGTGGTGTCTACAGCCGAGCACCGACCGCAAGAAACCCCCTCCGCTCTCCGCCACCCCAGCTCCTCTTCTTTCCTCCGCAAGACGTGGCCGCAGCGAGCCGCGCGTGACGCCGACCCCGAGACGCCTCCGCCGTGTGAGCGCCTCCCCGTTCCCTTCTCCTCTTCCCGCGTCCCTCCGACTTCCTTCCTTCGGTCCTCCACCTCCTCCGGTGCGACCTCCCAGCTTTGAGCGCCACCGCCTCGCTGAACCCCCCTCCAGCCGCGTCTCCCCTAGCCGCCCAGCATCCCGCCGTACGCACCCGCCGCATACGCCCGCTCCGATCCTCCCTCTCCCCCGATTCCATTTTCTCTCGCTCTCTGCTCCTCTCTAAAAAAAAAGTTTTGTTACTGACAGAGAAGAGTTCTCTTCTCTCGAGTATTTTTTATTATTATTATTTTTTGCTTGCTTTTAATGAGATATTTTTATATCTTATTATTATTAGGATTATTAATATTATTGATTATTGTTACTATTTTTGTTTTGTTATATTATATTATTATTGCTAACATCATACTTAATATTTTTATTTTTATTTTTATTATTATTATTATTATTATCATCATTATTATTATTATTATTATTATTATTATTATTATTATTATTATTATTATGATTATCTTTGTTGTTATTATTATTAATATTAATATTATTATTATTATTATTATTATTATTATCTTACTACTGTTATTTCTGCTGATTTTGTAGTATAGGCATTGTTATAGTATTATTATTGTTATTATTGTAAAAATTATTATTTGCTGATATTCTTTTTGGGATATTTTAGCCTAAAAATATATATATATTTTTCTTTCATTTTTTTTCTCAAGTATTTATCCAAAAACTATTTCGATTGATAAAATATATTTCAAGTATAAATTGTTTTACGAGGTACCCTATAGTTTCGACTTAAAATAATTTCACTACTTTAAGAATATTTTGAGACAATAAAATATATTTTCAAGTATTTATATAAAATATTTTACTAAGTAAGTTATAATTTGGCCTAAATTAGTTATTAATATTCCGATTTAATTATTTAAAATATTTTTATCAAGTGTAGATATTATCTATAAGCATGTTTATATAAACGTTGGGTTTTAGCCTAAATCGGAAACTTCTCTATTTCAAAATATATATCCAATTATTTTATTTATAAAAATAGTTTTTGAATATTATAAATAGTTTTTCTAAATTAGTATACTTCGACTATCCTTCCGTCCATGACTAATCCTATTTTTCCTAATCTCTCGCCAATTCTAGACTACCTTATGTCAAGCCTAACTAATTTGACCCTTCTGGACCCAATGGAACTGTCCGTGCCACCATCAGAGGTCACCTTGCATAGTTGTTGCACCGAAGTCGCGGTTCGTGTCATCTTGATCGTCGCAGTACACCAGGCGCCCTACCAGGCAAGACACCTTGCCTTTACTGTTTAAATTTTTTGCTCAATATCATGCATGTTTTATTTCTTATAAGTTATTCTTTCAAAACCATATATAGTTGCAAATTACTATACTTTATTTTTCTTTATGCATTTGGCCTAGAGTTAAGGGACCACTTTTGTTTGTGCCGCATCCATTGGCCAGACACCTGTATGCCACGATGTCACGTATCTCATATAGATTCGAACTTGCGTACCGACCGTACATCGATGCGTACAGGACGAGCGTTAGGATATAACCGCTAATATAATTGCCTAGAAGACTTAGCGGTTATTAAAAATATCGTGGTGAGGATTCAGCACGAGTAGTGCATGGGGAGGGGAAGACAGTTATTAGGCGCAGGGGATTTCACACATTTACTTTCCTCTAGCTGCCACTTGTGACTCAGCCGAGAACTAGTGTGTCGTGCATTTATTTACTTTTCTCTTGATGCCACTAGTGCCTCGGTTGAAACACAAATGTGCCGTATATTTACTTTCCTCTAGCTGCCGTTGGTGACTCACCCGAGAGACTAGTGTGCCGTGCATTTATTTATTTTTCTCTAGATGCCACAAGTACCTCGGTTGAAACGCTAACATGCTATATTTCTAGTCTCGGGAGCCCTTGTGTGGTACGTTGTCTTCAAAAATGCATTTTTACATAGAATGGTTAAGGACCTTTATTTTTGTAGTCACATATACTTTTCTGTTGAGCTTTATTTATTCAGTTATTGGCATAATATTATGTGTCTTGTTACGTCCCTCTGAGGACCTGGTTATCTCGCCAGGTGTGTGCTCTTGTCTTTCGCAGGTGTTCAAGCTCTAGCCGTGACCATCTCCATTTCTTCGAGGATGATTACACTTGGATCATCTTTCCTTCGCTCGTCAAACTCTTTCTTCTACTATGTATTTCTTTTCATAGTTGGAAGTGGATTTGTCTCCGCCCAACTACATGTACCAAATGACAATTTCATAGTTCATTATGATATCTTTTATTCTTATATTTTGTGGATGAGATTAGTTTGTTGTGGTTACTGTACTTTACAACTTATGTATCCATACGAGGCCCATGTACTTCGTATGAATACAGCTGGCATGTCTACGTTTCTAGTCCTACGTATTTTGGGACTGGGGCGTTACAATCACTATGACCTATGTTTTCTTTATTTTATACTGCATGTTTTATGTCGTCTTTTCACTATTACTCTCTTATGGTTCACGATTGTCATTGTTCATGATTACTATTGTGCACGAGAGTTAGAATCGGTTGGATATACATACATGTTCATGCCTTACTCATTATTTCCTATTGTTTACAGTTTATCGTGTTGCTAATGTTATCATAGTGGACATGTATTGTGAGTGAGTCGGGCGGGGGAATACAACAAGTAAGCATATGGTCAATAAATTGAATACAGACCCCCTATACATTGATTGCATAATATCAGTCATGCACCATACATATGACTGATGGATATTCCAAGCCGTCTACATGCTGAAAGTTGGTATTCTAAAACACACAGTACACATGACTTAATTATACTTACTCTATTGTATACTGTTCTTCTTTCGTCAAAGTCTACCTTCATATTATTATCAGGTCTTAGTGGTTTTTCATTATCATACAATGCCATGCCTATACTTATCTTCAGTAAAATTTCTTTTATCATTCCTTCATGCTTGTATGCTATATTGTGTAATGTAGTGTTATGGTGATCTTGCTCCAATCCTGACTGGATAACTATTTTTCAGCTTTAGACGACGAGATTTGCCCCGAGATTTACGGTATATTGGCGACCCTAATATCACTGGCGTACCCAAGTCTAGCACTGATGCGAATTAGCATATTTCCTTCCTTATGGATTCGCATTAGTTTGTAGTTGTAGTTATGGAGTTTAGTTGTCTATTTTATTTTCTACTATCCGGATTTGTTTCCGAGACTTTCTGAGTTGTAGTGGATTATTTTATATTTATAATATTGAGACTATTGGATATTTTGGTGATTATTGCTGGCTTAGTTGTGGATGATATATATGCGCGTTGTGCTTGTTGGGGACCATTGTTATCATAGACAACGTACTACCGCCGATATTGCAGCGTAGGCTGGACTTTGCCACGAACTCGTATCCCAAAATTGGGAGCGGGTCGTGACAGGCCGAGTTTTTGAGGCTTAGTCGGTTTGCTCCCACCTTGGTAGCGACCAAGTTCGACAGAGCCCAGCGGTTCCAGCAGGGGCTCCATCTAGAGATTTTATTGGCAGTGGACCAGTTTGAGCATTAGACTTTTGATGCGGTATTGAGAGCATCTAGGAGGCACGAATATACCTCCCAGCGGATCATGGACAAGACCGAAAGCAGGAAGAGGTCCTATAGGCATATGAGTCTGTCCTCAGCACCAGCTCCGGCAGCTAGGGCTTTGACTATTGGAGTTCTTCGAAGGGCGAATTCGGTTTCGTCGGTTCAGCACTCGACATCAATGTCCCCTCAGCCACAGAAGCAGAACCAGTCTTCTGTAATAGGTTGCACTCATTGTGGAAAGCCAGGGCATGTAGTATCAGAGTATCGCAGAGCACAGGGATTGTGCTTACTTGTGGGGCACCGGATCATAAGATAGGGTCCTGTACGAATAGAGCCAGTTCATCATCGAACCTAACTAGTCCATCGGTTAGGGGACCTACCCCAGCACCAGTGCAGCAGCAACAGTACCAGCCTTCGAGGCCATTGCGCCTCAGGCACAAGCCTTCCAGCAGCAGAGACCCCAGCAGTATGTCCCGACCCAAGCTCAGATTCAGAACCGGCAGAGAGGTTTCTAGAAGGATGTCTTTCTTCTGCCTTATACTTTTAAATTCCTCGCTTGCATGAATGATTGTTTGATTGGTTGCTAGTCGTAGATTGCTTATGCTTTAGTATAGCTTGTCCTGACATCTCTAGCCTCTTGATTAAATTCCAAGGACGAAATTCTTTTAAGGTGGGTAGAGTTGTAACGCCCGTAGTTCGTATTACGTATTTTGGTATACGTGTACGTATTTTGACTCATATTGCATGTCTCCTTGCATGATTTATTTTAGCATTTCATTGCTTGGTTCGGTTCGGTTTGCTTGGTTCGGCTTGGTTCGGTTTTGTTGCATGTGGACCAACCCCCACCCACTCTCTTCCTTTATAAGTCACCTAACCACTCTCTCTCTCTCTTCCATTAATTCTCATAACTCTTCTTCTTCCTCACCATTAGTCTCCACCTACCCTGAGAGAGAGAGAGGCTTAGGCAAGTGCAACTTGTTTCATGGAGGAACTTCATTTTTATTGTTCCATTTTCTTCCTCACGAGATTCTAAGACACTTTAGTACTTAGCATTTTTAATTTTCATGGTTCATTTCATGTAGATCTAAGCCTGTTGCATTTTCGAATTCATGGGTTTTGACCTATCAAGCTTTATTCTTTTCAAGTTTTAATTGTTCCATATTGTAGAGAATTTTATTCCACCCCATTTTGACCCATGGAAGTTTAGATTCTGACCTTAGATGAAG
The DNA here is from genome assembly GCA_029216955.1 of Iris pallida. Taxonomy (NCBI): domain Eukaryota; kingdom Viridiplantae; phylum Streptophyta; class Magnoliopsida; order Asparagales; family Iridaceae; genus Iris; species Iris pallida. The sequence continues at coordinate 10,461,987 of JANAVB010018993.1, forward strand.
ATTTTGGTGCTTGGGAGCAATGGCTTCCATGGTTATTCTTCCCGGAAGAGTGGAGAAGAAGAACAATACTTAGCCGCATGGCCTTTTCATGCGGCAAGTCCCCTTTGGCCGCATGGCCTTTGCCGCATGGCCTTCACCCGCATGACTCAAGTTGACTCCAGCCGCATGAGCTCGTTTCCACTCCCCTCAGCCGTATGGCTTTGGTCCCCCGAGCCGCATGAGCCCCTGCCGCATAAGCCTGCTGTCCTTAACCGCATGCGCCCTTTTTCTCCAGCCGCATGAGCCTGCTGTCCTTAACCGCATGAGTCTTTTTCCCCTGGCCGCATATGCCCGTTCCCCTGGCCGCATGGCACTGCCTCCCTATTGTCGCATGGCTTAGCTTGACCTTGCCGCATGACCCTGTTCTCCTCGAGCCGCATGGCTCTTGGTAGTGCTTGCCGCATGAGCTCGTTTCCACTCCCCTCAGTCGCAAGGTGTTGGTTTCCCGAGCCGCATAAGCTTGTTTCCCCAACTGTCGCATATGCCCGTTTCCCCCATTGCCGCATGAGACCCTCATCTATTGCCGCATGACTCTCATCCACCTTGCCGCATGAGCCTGTGTTCCAGGAGCTGCCTGAGCTTGTTCCCCGAGCCGCATGAGACCCCCTCCCTTACCGCATGGCTCTTTCCATAGCCCTTGTACCCCTTGTATTATGTTGGGTTATTATTTTATGCTCATGTTTCATGACCCTCTGTGTAACCTAGGTCCCTTGATAGAATGCTTATACCTTGTAAATCCTGGATATGTTTCACAAACACAATAGTTACCCGTCGAGGTGCACTCTTGACAAGTAACATGACATGGCAGCAGCCCGTTGTGGTGCACTCATGACAAGGATCACTACAAAAATTTGTCAGATTAGCGACGTTCCAAAACGTCGCCAACCTCGGTAAAAACGTCACTAAGTGAAGTTAGCGACGTTTTGGGTGACATTTTGGAAACGACGGAAAAAAATGTGTCGCTAAACGAGAAAACGTCGCAAAACGTCGCTAGGGCAACGTAATTTAGCGACATTAGTAACGTCGCTACTTAGCGACGTCATTTGCGACGTTTTGACGTTGACGCTAATTAGCGACGTAAAAGGCGACGTTATCGTGTGGTCGCCGTTTAGCGACACTGTTGCGACGTTTTGGCGACGACGTACTGACATCAGATTTGGTGCCACGTGTTGCCACGTCAGCATTTAGCGACGCTTTTAGCAACATTTATTAACGTCGCTACTATTTAGCGACGATTAGTAACGTCGCTAAAAACGTCGCTAAGTTAAAAAAATATATAAAAAAAGGTTCCAGAATGCAAATGGAGCTGGAGCCTGAGCCAAAATACAGAATATAAAATACAAAATACAGAATCCAATCCCTGGGTTCGCCGACCCCCTCGGTGGAATACTCAACACCGGTACGCACAATACATCCCACCAGCACAAAAAAATAAAAAATATACTATTGCAACGAACAATGTCAATATATAATATCCTCAACAAAGCAAATCAATATCCACAAATACGTACAAACTCAATATCCTCAACGAAAAAACTGAATATCTCCAAATACGTACAAAGTCAAAAATATAGTACAGTCCAAAAATGTAAAAACGAAACTACTAATCGCCTGGAGCTGGACCCGGTGCTGGAGCCGGAGCTAGAGGAGGAGCACCACCAGATGATTGTCGTCGACGTCAGGATCGTCTAATACTAATCCGATGACAACAGGTGGACGAGCATGTCCTCCCGTGCACCGTCGGATGTAGACGATGCTCCCGGCATACCAGCAGACGGTCGCTCCGTAGCCATCTCCTGGAACTGCTGCATCTGCTCGACCAACCGTTGCGTATCCTCCTGCATAGCACGGGTCATCTGTCGCAGCGCCTCCGTAGTCTCCTCCAGCCTCTCAAAGCGTGAAATGAGCGCAGAATCATCTGTATACGGCGCCCCCATCCTCTGCAGCATCTCGTCACACAGAGCTGCGATCTGCGCATCGACACTCTGCTGGTGGCGGAGCGACTCCTCAGTCTGTGCGGGGCTGGGCACACTAGTGACGGTCGTAGAGGACTGTGAAGGAGCCCGTACCATAGTACGTACCCCTATGCATGCCACCAACGACCCTCGTACACAGCTTGTCATCTGACTGAGCTGCGGCGGTCGGGGGCTGCTGGGAAGTGCTAGCACCAGCTCCCTCTGACCGTATCGGCCCGACCTCCCTGAGCCTCAAAAACTCGGCCTAGAAATAACATCTATATGAATTCTCACGTGGTCGCTAAAAATTAATATTAATAAACTAGCATTAAGTAAAACTTCTAAAACTCGGCCTAGAAATAATATCTATATGAATTTTCTACGTAACTAAAAATTAATATTAATGAACTAGCATTAAGTAAAACTTACGTAGGTGTTCCGGGCCTTGTCGTCTACGAACCGCTCCCCCTTCGTGTGCGTGGCGAGGAACAAGGTCACCATATTCGGGTCTTCTCCCGATTCAACCTGTTACAAAATTATTATATGATTTGTCAGTTAAGTTGAAAGAAATATATTACTATAAAGTATTAATTATGGGTATACGGCGAGATACGTACCATATGGGTGAAAAAATCCATGATGGACCGTGATCCACCACACCATTGCGACCCCGCCTGTCGCGCTCTTTTAGACTTCACGGACTTCTCCTTGTAGGCTTCCTCCTAGAATCTCCTCTTCATTACCGCCCAGTAGGCGGCAGAGATCCAACCCTGAATAGGCTCTCCCCGGCGGTCACGATCCTTTTGGTCGAGGATCGCGTCCCAAATAAACTTGCTGGTGACGCTGGAAAATATAGCCTCGACAGCAACGGCGCGGTGGGGAGGGAAGAAGTAAGTCCGCTGAAAAAATCATAGATGTACGTAAGTTATAACATAAAATACTAAATGTTAAAAGGAAATAAACTTTTACGTACCGAAAAGTGCTCAAACCAGAAGGCCTTCTTGTCGGCCGGGACATCCCTCCAGTTGATCCAGGGCCTCCCGTAGTTCTGTCGGAGGAATGTACCTAGCGACCGGTGTACGGAGGAGGGATGATACCTGTAAAATGGAAATTAAAATTTATTAAAAAAGTTTATAATAAATTTAAACTAATTAAATGCAATAATTTCACTAACCGCCTGGTCCGACTACAGGCCCAAATCTCCAACCTCATATCCCCCTCCGGGCGACACGGAGGATCTATCTCAAATGGGAGCTGCACTATGGCCCTGCCCCGCCTCCTGCCCCTGCCCCTGCCCCTGCCCCTGCCCGCAGCCTGCCCCTCGCCCTCGCCCTCGCCCTCGACCTCGACCTGGGCCTCGGCCTCGGCCTGCTCCTCAGTAGTGGGGTCGACCTCTGGAATACTCGACGGTACTGGCTGCGTAGAAGAAGAAGGCCCTAGCCTCGAACTGCTAGAGCGTGGTATGGAGACACTGCCGGTGACTAGACCGCTAATGTATACTGGAGTGCGGGGGGGATGAGGAGTCGGTAGGAGTGGTAGATGGAGACTGTCGGGGTCGTCGACTCCCACAGCACCGGAACCAAATGATCCACGTCGTGCCATATCTGAAAAAATACAGAAGTATACCATACTACATCTTAAAAAAACAAAAGTATACCATACTACATCTAAAAACGTCGCTAAGTAAACCATACTACATCTAAAAATGTCGCTTATTAACGTCGCTAAAACAAAAGTAAACCATACTACATCTAAAAAAACAAAAGTACACCATACTACATCTGAAAATTAAACATATTCAATCCTCATCTAAAAATTTATTTTGTTCCTCTTCCTCTTCCTCTTCCTCTTCCTCTTCACTTCTATCAACTTCCGCTTCCTCTTCTGATACTTCTACCTCTTCCAATTAATGAAACATGTCATGAGGAACTTCTGTTGAGTCCACATCCACAATATTTGTAATAAGAGGTAGTTCGCCTTCCTGATAAGCTATCTCATCGACATCGAAGGTATTCTGAGCTTTAGTCTAACAGACTGTCCACCAATCTAATCTTCCGGCTCCTCGTTTTGGATAGCTGGTAAAGTAAACTAGCTGAGCCTGGCTTGCTAGAACAAACGGCTCATAAGCTTGATATCGACGGCGATAATTTATGTCAACAAGACCATGTTTGTCAACTCTCCAACCTCGACCTTGGATCGGATCGAACCAGTCACATCTGAACAAGACGATCTTACAAGGTTCTATAGCATAATTGTATGTCAGTTCCACAATCTCCCGTAAGACGCCAAAGAAGTCATTGCCTGGGTCGACGTCTTTGTAGTTTGAAGATTTTATGCACAAACAGCTATTCTTCGTAGAATCCAAATCCAAGAAGTCGTCTCTTATTCGAGTATTTGTTGACTTGAACCTGAAACCATTTATGCAGTAACTTGGCCAGGTCTTCACTTGATAAATTGGCCCCTTGGCTAGAGTTTTAATATACTCATTCTCAAGGATTGCCTCCGGACGATCGACCTAAATACCATATAAACGATGCTAACTTAATTATTATGTGCAAGTATAAATGTACAGAAAAAGTAAATTGTGACTACGTCCGTACATTGCTCTCAGCCAAAAAAGAAAATGAAGTCTCATTTGCTGTTCTACTTCCTCCTCGGTTGCGTATGGATTGTTGGACGTTACCTCATACTTAAACATGCTGAAAAGCAACGAAGCATAGGTATATTAGTTATATTCAGAAGCAACGAAGCACGCAAAATAATTTTACTTACCCCCTCTAGCTTATCCACTTCTTCCTCGTCGCAGTTGAGAAATACATATAACATTGCAGCGCTAACCTCGTCGTCATTTAGATATCTTTTTTTAATTTTACCAGATGGTTTTTCGTAGGCAGTAAATACTTTCAGCTTTGCCTCAATACCAACTTCATAGCCGTCGTCATTTCTGTGAGCCCTTGTTCTGTTTGTAGCAATATGAGGCTAAAAATATATGGAACAGAAGTTTGAAATCTCCTCAAGGACATATGCTTCACAAATAGAACTCTCCACCCGTGCCTTATTTTTTACCTTCCTCTTGAGGTGGTTCAACTGTCGCTTGAACGGGTACATCCAACGATAACCGACAGGTCCAGCAACAAGAGCCTCATGGATAAGATGAATCAGCAAATGCTCTATTGAGTCGAAGAATGCAGGAGGAAAAACTCTCTCAAGTTTGCAAAGTGTTACCACAATGTCCTTCTCTTGCTTCTCTAAACGATCGACAAGCAACTTGCAAGAATAAAGATCTCTATAGAATATGCTAAGCTCTGTTAATGGATCCCAGACTACCGACGGTAATAATTCTCGAAATGCAACAGGAATTAACCTTTCCATGAATACGTGGCAATCGTGGATCTTCATTTCGATCAGTTTACACTCCTTTATGTCAATACATTTTCTTAGATTGGAGACGTGTCCGTCCAGAAATTTCAAGTCCTGGATCCATCTATAAAGTCTCACTTTGTCCTCCTTGTCCAGCGAGTAGATTGCCTTAGGCCGCAAAAGCTTTCCCTTCCCGTTGTCTATCATGTGCAATGTAGGGCGTCTACATATTTCGGCTAAGTCCAATCTTGCCTTCTGATTGTCTTTTGTCTTTTCCTTGACGTCCATTACATTATTAATTATGTTATCAAACACGTTCTTCTCGATATGCATGACGTCAAGGTTATGTCTAATCAGATTTGTGCTCCAATATGGCAGATCACAGAATATACTTCTTTTGGTCCAGTTATGATCTTCGCCAAATCCCTCGCAACGGCTGCTCGTTGTAGGATCTTCAATAGCACTTGGAATTTCTTTTACTTGCTCCCATGTGTCCTCTCCGGACCACATTAGCGGTGGATTGCCCTTTTCCATAGCTCCGACACGGAATGCAGTTCTGTTCCTACGGTACGGTTGGTCTTTCGGCAAGAACTTCCGGTGACAATCAAAGAAGCATGGCTTTCCTCCGTGTCTCAAACGAAAAGCCTTAGTGTGGTCCATGCAATACGGACATGAAAGCCGACCATGAGTGCTCCATCCAGATAACATTCCATAAGCCAGAAAGTCGTTGATTGTCCACATTAGTGCTGCCTGCATCTGAAAATTCTATTTTTTTTGAAGCATCATACGTGTATGCCCCTGTTTCCCATAGCTGCTTCAGCTCATCTATCAACAATTGTAAGTATACGTCAATGTTCCTCTTCGGATTGTTCGGACCGGGGATGATAATAGTTAAGAACATGTAATGTGTCTTCATGCACATCCAAGGCGGTAGGTTGTACGGAGTGAGGATTACCGGCCAGCATGAATATTGGGAGCCTGAAAGACCAAATGGGGTAAAACCCTCAGAGCAGAGCTCCAACCTTATATTACGCACATCAGAAGCGAAATTAGGATATGCTCGATCGAAGTGCTTCCACGCTTCTCCATCAGATGGGTGATCCAACACTCCTTCGGTCTGTTGTCGCTTGTACCAACTCTTATTTTTGGCAGTCTCTTTCACCATGAACAATCTCTGTAACCGCGGCGTCAACGGCAGGTAGTGCATTAAAGCAGTCGGTCTTCTAGACTTGCCTGCAGTAGTTGGCTTGTAGCGATCAACACCACAGAATTCGTACACTTCTGTATCTTTGTGATCTTTGTAGTAAAGCATGCATCCGTTCTGACAGCAATCGATCTTGTCATATCCCATCCAGAGGGATCTCACCATCCTCTTAGAGCGGTAGAAGTCTTTCAGTAACTTGGCACCCTCCAACAAGATATCGGTAATCAACTCGAGCACTCTATTATAGCATTCTTGCGACATGTTAAAGTCAGACTTTATGCTCAAGAGTCGAGTGATCACCTCTAACGGTGAATGGTCCTCACAGCCAGGGTATAAAGGAGTCCTTGCATTCTCCAGCAACTCTATGAACTTCGCAGCATCGACATTCGGTGCTTCCTCAGCTGCGTCACGATTGTAAGGATCGAAACTAGGCCCCGCAGCGTCGAAGACCATGTTCACGTACTTGTTGTCGACACCAGTTCGGTTGTGGACATTCATATAAGGCTCCACATAAGGCTCCGCTTGGAATGCTAAAGGTACAAGCTCTCCGTGTGCGGTCTATTGGTAGTAATTCAGAAGGAAACCCTTTGTGTATAAGTGATACGTCACATCCAATTCTGGTTGAAACTTCATGTTCTGACATTTTGCACACGGGCACTTAATGTCCATGCCGTCCATGGATTGAGGAAACACCTTCGCGAATTGGAGGAATTGTTCTACTCCGGCGATGTATTCATCTCGCACACCGCACCTGTCATCTCAAATGCGGTTGTACATCCACGAACGGTCTAGCAGATACATGGATATAGCTATTTCTAGATATCTGCAAATATAAATAAACTTTAAAACTAAAATGAATATACTACATACTACATACTATGGCCGTGACTCGGGACCATTCCTATGAGTCGGGACCATTCCTACTACATACTACATACTAAAACGAATAAACTTCAAAACTAAAACTTCAAAACTAAAACGAATATACTACAAACTAAAACGAATATACTACATACTACAGTCGTGACTCGGGACCATTCCTATGAGTATCGGGATCAAGGAAACTACGTGTTATAAATATCGGCACTATCGGTAGTGTTACAAATATCGGCACTATCATGTTACAAATTAACCAACCAACAAAACTACGTGTTACAAATATCGGCAGTATCGGTACGTGGTTTCGAATCAGAGTATCAGGTTTTTCGGTGTCGGAAAACAAATAACTATTACTAAATTATCAGATTTTTCGGCACTATCGGTACCCCTGACCCAGCCCCCCCGCACCCCTACCCCCCTACACCACCCCTAACCCTAACACGAACCCTATCCCTAACCCCTCCCCCACCAGCCCCCCTTCCCTTCCCAGCCCCCCAACCCCTACACCACCCCTAACCCTAACCCGAACCCTATCCCCAACCCCTCCCCCACCATCCCCCTTCCCCTCCCAAGCCCCCCCCACCCGCCCTCACCCCCCAGCTGCCCTCACCCCCCGCCCCTCCCCCATAACCCGAACCCTAACCCTCCCCTTCTCCCAGCCTCCCTCCTTACCCCAAGCCGCCCTCACCCCCCTGTCCCACCCCCAGCCACCCTCCAACCATTCCTCACCCCCAACCACCCACACCCCCCTGCCCCTCCCTCCGAGACACCAGCACGCCCCAACCACCAACAACAAATAGAGAGAGAGAGAGGGAGTCACGTACCAGAGGAGAGTCGCCGGAGAGAGTGAAGTCGCCGGAGAGAGTGAGAACGAGAGCGCCAGAGAGAGTGAGAGCGAGAGCGCCGGAGGAAGAGAGTGAGAGAGTAAAATGGATGGGGAAAATGAATCGGAGGGGGGGGAAATTTAATTTAGGTAGAATTTAGCGACGCTATTATTAGTGTCGCTAAATCAGTCACAATTAGCGACGTTGTAGCGACGTTTCGCGACGACTAGCTCACGTAACTAATATACGTCGTTGTCACGTCGCTACATGTGTCGCTACTAGCGACGGTTACCGACGTTTCATTTATTCGTCGCTAATGTCCACAATTTAGCGACGTTCCGCTAACGTCGCTAAATTTACGTTGCCAATTAAGTAGATTTTAGTAGTGGATGATTGACAAGTAACATGACATGATAGTGTCCCGTCGTGACGCACTCTTGATAAGTAAACCTGACATGATATAGCTCGATATGCTGTTGGGACAGCTAGCATGGCATGACAAGAAAGAATGGCCTGGACACCGTGGACGATTGTATTTGTACAAATGAACCAGTATTGTCTTGTATCATGTCTAGGACGGAGACCCCTGGATACCACGGTCAGGGGTACCTACTGAAATTGACTAAGGCTAATAATTAGAATAATCCAGTAGTCATGAAGAGATTTCCCAGCTACATGCAATCCCGTTATCTGGGCGCACAAGTGAACTTGTAGCCTGTCGACGAGTAGGACACATTTTCAGCACAATGTCATGTGTTGCACCCTTCATGAACGGATATTCGACCTGAATAACCTGGATGGTCTGTAGGACTTGTGGCTGTTGGAATATCTCATTGTATCTTGCTAGTAACTAGGACTGTGATAACCCTAGTTACTTAAAGTAACAAGCCGTACCCATTGCTTGGCCGTGATTGATTGGATGGAGTCTAATCCAGTCTAGTCTTGTCCTGATCCTGTACAAGATTGTAACATGACCTGATTGCTTGTGCTTTACTTTATCGATAAATGGTGGAAAACCAAGTTCCGTTTAGACGAAGGGTTACAATTCCGGTCCTCGTTTGGTTTAAGGGTTGTAACTCGGTTATCTGAATAGTCACATGGTTATCTCATCGTATATCGTCATGATTTTATATATTATCCGTATTTTATTATATAATTATATCTTGTGCTAATTGTTGGTTTTAGTTCTTAAGTGAAGCATCCTTTATGGTACTTGCTTTTTCTGGGATCTGACCCAGCTGATTTTGTGTGGCCAGATACCGGAACAGCTCTAGAGGATCTACCAGCCTTTCAGCCAAATAGTGACCACCAGGCGTAACCAAGACAACGAGTTGGTTTCCTTTTGTTCTTCCACTTTATTATAAAAATATTCTTTTGAGTCGTTTAGCCTGCGAGCACGTGTTAGCTCGTATCGGACTTTACTCACTGTCTGCCTACGGGCTGTAACATGATTGACGAATCCTAGGGTTGATCATGTATGACTAAAACTCTTGCTAGTCTTCATATTTTGTACGACTAGCTTCATGATCATCCAAATATGTAATGTATGGGACGCCTTACTATTGTATATTTGATGCTCTAACATCTTGTAACTGCTTTTACTTGCTTGAGATTGAGACAATAGGCTTGTTCATGACCATAAGAGACTGATGGCTTGTAGTTAAACCCTCATGTATCTGGACAGCCGTGATCGTATAGCGAGGTGGATTCCATTTCAATATACGTAGCTGGCTATGTATGCCCCCGCTCTCCAGTATTCTGGTTCTGGGACTTTACAGTATATATATATATATATATATATATATATATATATATATATATATATATATATATATATATATATATATAGAGTGAGAGAGAGAGAGAGAGAGGTGGGATCCACATCCCCTCACTTTTGTATCGCCTAAGCATCTCCTCTTTCACATTCGTTGGATCTATGTTTAAGTCACTTATTCTTAACCGTTAATTTTTTTAATGATTAAGATTAGATGACTTAAACAAGATCTAACGGATGTTATCATGGAGAGAACAGTCAAGGCATCATTGTTGTTGTTGTATAATACATTGAAATTGTTCATAGTATGTGAAGTAGTAACAATCATATGGATGAAAGATGAAAATCAAATACGAACATGATCGCCATCTTTTATCCCGTAACCTTTTATATACTTCCTCGTCAACAAGTTTATTATTTTCGTAGCATAAGCAGAAGTGATCCCATACATGAGACCTGACACAAGATGAGAAGAACTGATATCTCAGTCATATATTTGCATCGAGCTACCAGAGTACTACATACATTCTTCCAAAATAATTGGCAAAAGACAATTTTTTTTACACAATCTACCGACATGGACAGTGAAGAAGTTTAAGTACTAACAATTATGGACTCTTTATATCCTTAAATCTAAACTTATTAGACACTTCCTATATTGATTCTTTGTGCTCCTAACATAGTATTAAGTACCAACATATTCAAAACAATTGTAACCTTTTTAAACGGACCATAACCAATACTCTTAGTCATAGGAAGGATCTGAAACCAATATGTATACCTAGGTTCCAAAAACTCCGTATATATAAATCTTCATTTTTTAGAGTGAAAAAAAGAATTTTTTTAAGTATTTGAATAGGGTCCAAAAGTCGGAGGACTCAAATTTTCTCAACCTTTGTGTATATTATCAGTGTGAAATTTCTATTTTTTTTAGAATGATAAAAAAAAATTAGTATTTGTACCAAAACCTTTCAATGTTATAAACGACACTGATAATAGTGTTGGAGATACTAAGCACAATAGACAAAAAAGAGAGTACTTAAATGGATAATCCTTTACAACCGTCAAGTGGCGGTTGCCAATTGGTCCCCTCTCCACACGTGGGATAGGTGGGGGGAGAGAGGGACCAATTAACTACAGCCGTCATAGGTGGTTATAAATGTTTACAACAACAATTGATTGTAAACTTAGCATTATTGTATTGAATACTAGTTAGACAAATGTAGAATGGTTATGTTTCAAAAATAATTATTGTAGCGGTGTATACTTTTTTGAAATTGTAGTGGAATGGTCAAAGTTTTAAAAAGTTTGGTATAACAATGAAGGGAGAAAAAATGTCAGATGAAATGACATTTCAAGCCAAAAAATGTCAATAGCAACGACGATTTTGTTTTTCTTTTTGTGTTTTTTTTAAATAAATGCCAATAATAATGCCATTTTTTATTAACGCCAGTAAGAATGGCGTACCAAAATTACTACATGGAGAGACAATAGCTCACAATGTACAACAACAACCCATATATCATTCTCGTAAGTTTTTTCTTTGCAACTAGTTCAGTTACATAGCAACGACCTACAAAAACCAATTAAAAATTAAGTAGTTTAAAAATTATTCATGAACAAGTAGTTGCATCAAAACTACTGACGTCAAAAACAACGAACAAACTTACAATTTCAACTAGCCAGCAAATAAAAAACACCATTACCGGCATTGAAGAAGTTTTCTTGCTTAAAATGCCATTATTCATGACATTTTTCTCCTCCTTTAAATGTTATTTTATCTGTCGTTTTGTATTGGTGTCTCAATTTTCATCGTTCATTACAATTTCAAAAAAAAATACACTTTTTTGTTTTGGTTTCATTCAATTATTTGTGTGAGCATGTGGATCAAGAGCACATTTCGATTCCTCTTAGACGTGACACCTGTGAGCATATGAATCACTTACCATATTCCCTTCCGTCCTTTTGGATGAGAGAATGATAAGAAAGATGTCTTATATGCGACACACCGTGAGCGTATGAATCACGTTCACGTACGATATTTCCTTCCATCCGATATTTCCTTCCATCCGCCTATATATATGTGTGTTATTTTGGATGAGAGATTCATAACAAGAGAAGAACTACAAGGTTAATTACTACTACAATGCATGCATACATCATATTTTCTTTTCTATATCTTAATTTAGTTTTATATAGTGTCTTCACAGTTTCTTTATTTTGTATATTTTGATTAAAAAATCTGTGTGCTTAATGCTGCATGCAATTTATTTATAATATAGTTTGAAATATCTTTAACTGCACGTTCTTTTGTTCTTTTTTTTATATACTTAAATCTATTAGTTCTCATCTTAAATATAGTAGTGTTTGATATATCAGATTATTGTCACTTGTCGGATTTGCTCTTAATTAATAGGCTTGGAATCGTCTTCATCTGATAACAAATTAAAATTATTAAAAGTAGTAGCTAAGTTGATGAACTAGGAACTTGTATGATCATATTAAGATCACTCCAAAAAAAATTATTCAATTATAAAACAAAAATTATATAAATTCATCATTTGATTCAAAAGGGTTTGGAAGCAGTTGAGAGGACAGATCTCACTTTGGTATGTACATACCCTGTAGTAACGAATTGGGGTGGGCTTGTCTAGGCTGCTGTAATATGGACTAACTCCATCCCAAAAATTTAATTTGGGATGTAGTCCACCTCAGCCCTTGAGTTTGTTCCTCCTTGGGACTACTATGTTTTATCCCTAAAATGATATTTAGGCATATATATATGCTAACGTTAAATCTATTCATTAACATTGTGCAGAGAGGGAAAATGAAGATGTGGTTGGTATTGGCAATAACATGGGTTTGGTGGGCTGCCATTGTTGGACCTGCAGCTTGGGTGTGCTCATCGTCGTTGTCGGTGACTGGAGGTGGACACAATAATGCTCCTTCCATTGGCACAGTGGAGTTCTATGCAACAGGGTGCAATAAGAAAACGTACAATACTTTTCTAGAGTCCCTACGAACATGCCTAAGTAGTGGAGAGAGAGTGTATAATATTTCGTTGTTGCCTCCTCAATCCGGTTCCAAACAGGATTTGGTGTTCGTGAAACTATTTGATTGGAATAGTGACCAGATCACATTAGTGTTGAATAGGACCAATGTGTACGTGATAGCCTATCAAGCTAAAAATATTTATTACTTGCTTCGTGATACTCCCAACAATACTCTTTATGGCAACAACCCACACAGGTTTACTTTTACAGGTACCTTTACAGATCTTTAACGTGTTGCAAGAGAAAATAGAGAAAATATTGATTTGGTAATCTTTATTTTAACACAAGCAATCTTAACTCTCTACTACTTTTACAGGTAGCTATTCAGACCTTCAACATGTTGCAGATGAAAATAGAGAAAATATTGATTTGGGAATCAATGAATTAGCACTGGCAGTCCACACTCTCTACTACTGGTCTCCAACTCAGTTGGAAAAAGTCGTGGCTCGTTCTCTTATTGTTTTGATTCAAACTGTCTCCGAGACTGCACGATTTAGAGCGATTGAGCAAAGGGTTACAAGAAACATTGTAGGCAGTGGCACCACAATCCGTTATGAGCAGTTTCGCCCTGGTGTTGGCGTGATCAACCTCGAGACTAACTGGGAAACCCTCTCCACTGCAGTTCAGCAATCTAAAGGAGGTGTCTTTTCGCACACAATTAAATTACAGGTTAACAGCACTACAACAATCCAAATCAAGAACGTGACTACAGCTCAGTCAGTTTGCGGCTTAGCACTTTTATTGTATTCGCGCCAAACTCAAGCATCGTTATCTCCTCATGATTCTTTAGTTTTGTCCGCTTCAGTTGATCTTAATGTAAGGTCTATGTTGGATATTGCGGTTTAGCGCTTCCAATTTCCCTACTGCTTATCCAATTTACCTACTACTTGAAGAGTGTCCTTGTGTGCTAGTATTTCTCATCTAGTGCTTAAAGAGTGTCCTTGTGTGCAGTATTTCTTATTGTGAGTGTTGTATAACTTTTAGAACTTGTATTATCTTATATACAGGTTTTCTATGCTCAATAAAATTGTATTGTGAGTGTTCCAAATATATTATCTGCCATCTACTCAGCTAATTATATAAATGAAGCAAACCAAATCAATGTTGTCACACATGTTTGCAATAGCAAGAGTTCAACTAGTTAATTATGAAGTGAAAATGTACTTATATATCTTTTTTTAGGTTTTTTCTAAGGGCACTACCACTTTTACTTGGGGCTAGCCCAAAAATGTTCAAAAAAAGTTACAAGTTTGTCATCCATTTTTTTTTACTTGGGGTTAGTCCAAAGAATGGTATAAATACCAACTTTTCATTTCTTTTCCGATCCCTCTACTCTCTTTTCTTCTCTCCCTCTACTCTTTTATTCTCTCCCAACATTTTTAGGTCATAGAATTAAACTCTAGCCTAATTTTTTTCCCAAACTATATTTTGTGAAGATTGTGGGTGGAAATTCTAGCAGGATTTTAAAATTATAGGTCAAAGAATGGAAATTCTAGCAGGAAATTTTCCCCCAAATCCTAACTTAAATTATGAAAGTATCAGAGTTTCATATAGGACTGTCAGGATCCTGACAGTTCTAACTTAATGAAGGACTGCCAGGGGGCTGGCAGTCCTGTATGAAACTCTCTGTGAAGAGAATTTCATACCCAAACTCTCTTCACAGAGTGTTTGGGTCAGGACTGCCAACCCTTGGCAGTCCTAACTTAATGAAGGACTGCCAGGGTGGTGGCAGTCCTGTATGAAACTCTCTTTTCTCTGTAAAGAGAGTTTCATACCCAAACTCTCTTCACAGAGAGTTTGGATCAGGACTGCCAGTGTCCTGGCAGTCCTAATTTAATAAAGGACTACCAGGGTGCTAGCAGTCCGGTATGAAACTCTATGTGAAGAGAGTTTCATACCCAAACTCTCTGTGAGAGAGTTTGGGTCAAGACTGGCAGTCCTGATTTAATAAAGGACTGTCAGGGTTGTGACAGTCCTAATGTAAAGTAGGACTGCCAGGTTTGCATTATACCACCGAATATAATGCAATCCGAACATGACAAACACAAACGTGGTACCCAATTTGGAGCAAACTTGGTCTAGTGGTTTGGACATTGTTTTCCTATTTCCAAACTTCAAGTCGTATGGTCTCGAATATAATGCAATCCGAACATGGCAAACACAAACGTGGTACCCAATTTGGAGCTTTCATCCTTTCGTTTATTTTCGTTATTGTACGTAGAAGAATTGTTATTTAGTCATTTGAAGTTATTTAATTTTTCATGTTAAAGAAACCAGCAAAATAGACATTCTCAAGAAACATCACGAATATAATGCAATCCGAACATGACAAACACAAACATGAGAAACATCAGACATTCTCAAGAAACTAGCAAAATAGAACATGAAAGATGCCTCAAAATATTTACAACCACATTTTATTTTGTTACCTTAAAAAAATACTATGCTAGTGACGATCACTCAACTGAAACAATGAACTGAAGAAATTTACATTTGACGACTAGAATTGTGCCATATTTCCAATCCCCTCAAAGCTCTAGTATTGACATATTCTTTAGATATTATACTTCTTCGCATAATGCTCGACGTGGAGGAGGGAAAAAAAAATGAGAAGAGGACTGACGGCGCGTCGGGCTGAGATGGTGCGTAGCTTGTCGAGCGAACGGTCGATTCGCTGGAAAAAGGGGTTGCGAGGAGAGGGGAGGTCTCCACCATAAAAGAGGAGGAGGGGATCGATCCTTCATAAAGGGGGGCGCAAGAGGAGAGGGGGCTCAATCTTTCGGAGAAGCGGTTGGAAGGAGAGGGTCAGAATTTGGGGAAAAAAATTGAAAGTGAAAATGAAATGAATGAGGGCCTGTTTGGTTCTTTGTTTAAACTCAGTTTTCTGAGTTTAAACGGTACCGATGACAGAAAATGTGTTTGGTTAGGTACACTCAAAAAACTGCTTTCCATTTTTTTTCTTTCAAACTCAACGTTTAAAACTAATTTTTAGAAAGCAACTGACACATGTTTTCTCAACAAAAGTTACAAAGTTTGCGGTGCCCCCACCTCCAACCTTCCTCCAACTCTTTTTCTCTGTCCTCACTTTCTTCCTCCACAGAAAGAAGCTCCCTCCAGAGAAAAGCCATGGCGACGACCTCGACCAGCGTCCGTCTGCCTGGTCGTCATCGACAACCTAGACCGCCTCGTCGAGCTGAGGACCCCGCTTGGTCGTCGTTGACGACCTCGACTGCCTCATCTTCGTCGATCAAGGGTTAGTGTTAGGGTCGACCGCCTCGTCCTCGTTTGTCACGCCCCGACACATAATCACCTGAACCATCGTCCTCGTAGGGGACATGATGTCGCACGAGCCTGGAGTTGCGTTCGTGAAAGTCAAGATGACAAGTTCTCATAATAGGTATCTTTGATTTGATATTAGCAAACGAAAGAAAACAGAGTATACGAAACAATTCTCTTTATTGATAATGAACTGAGATTACAAAGACTTTCAATAGCCTAACTGAATTTGCCAGATTGGCTACAACACTCAAGTTCTTTCTTGCCCACAAAGGATTTCACCGTTCCATACATCATGCCTTTTATATCTCGGCCGC
The DNA here is from genome assembly GCA_029216955.1 of Iris pallida. NCBI lineage: Eukaryota > Viridiplantae > Streptophyta > Magnoliopsida > Asparagales > Iridaceae > Iris > Iris pallida. The sequence continues at coordinate 10,478,668 of JANAVB010018993.1, forward strand.
ATCAATTCTGTTACAAGTCCGAGCGTCAATGCGATCGCACACTTCAAACGCTACGGCATTCCATGCCTTTGCGCGATCAAGCGAAGCTTCGCCGCGAGCAATCAATTTCCTGCACCATGCATGAAAGCTGGTGGGGTATCAGTACGTTCGTCCTCGCATGTACTGATGAAAAGACCCACTTTCTAAACCGACATTTAGTATTTATGTTGAATCATGCAACTTAGCTTATGATCTTGCTATATTCTCCTTAGGGTCAATTTCATGACATATTCGAAAGCGTAAAGCATGTTATCATGGCAAGCATATTATTCGAATTGAGTAGGCAAGCAGACAAGCAATCTCGTGTTTGTTTCGTGGCGCGACTTCTTACCAACATGGACGCACTCGTCCTTGCACCGACGTAAGGTGAATACGCCTATCATCTTTCTCTGTCATGTTATAAGTGCTCTCTATGCAGGATCTAAGTGTGCAGGATATATGTGTACCCTGCACTTTCGATCTAGGATATATCTGTGCAGGATATATGTTTACCTTGCACTTTCGACCCATCTTTCCTTAACTATATGAAGGTCATTGGCGTATCCGCGCTACAATGGACTAAAGGTTTCTCTTTTCTTTTCTTTCTTTTCTCTTTTTCTTTTATTTCTCAAATTGGGTAGCCCCGCGCCTCTCGTAGTGGGTTGTTATCCCAATTACGGAGACCTTCCGTTGCATATCATCATTTGTGGCTTTTCACATCTCGCTAAGCGACCGCTAATCGTCTTATGGATGTGCACCTCTCAAAGATTATATCCCTCCTAGGTCGAACGGTCCTGGTGCCCCGGCGCACCCGTTCGAAGGAAACATTTCCGTGTACGAGACTCAGACTTTATTATCTCATATTTCTCCCATTAACTTTCTATGTTCTCACATTCCATACTTCGTTTCAATGTTCAATGGCATCATACCTCAACTCAATGTTCGTCAACCGAACGACCCGAAGGTCTCGAACACTTTTCGAGGCATCATGCCACATCTGAAAGTTCTGTCACCTACATGCAGCAACTGTTCTCTTTGCAATGAAGCCATCTTTTATGATTCTCGTGCACGTAGGCAGCTTTAACACGATTGTTCTCATTTGTTCGAGTCGTGCATGCGATGTATGCCTCGATACCATAATTCCATGTTCTTAGCCTTAATGTTCAATGTTCGTGGCTTGCACGCTAGGGCGCTCGCCTTCAAAATCTTTCAATGTGTTAGCCTTTCTAACTCGTGCAAGAAGGCACGGAATGGCTCGTGCACGAAGGCACTCGCCGAATACAGTTATCCCATGTCTTGTGGCTTGCGCACCGAGGTGCTCGCCTTTGCAATATCCAATGTTCTATAGCAACTCGTACATTTGATACACGTTTCACTTCAATTATTCTAACTAGTGTTCGACACACAATACGATTTTATCTTTCGATCGAACCACGCCCGTGGCGTCGATAGGTTAACTTAGCGTACAATGATACATTCTTACTTAGGCATGAAGGAATAAAAAGAAGAATCAGTCCTCCCACCTCAAACCGATACGCCTTGTTGTTTGTCGAGCTGATGCGGCTCAATTTCATATCATTGTTGCATGGCCAAATCTTCTAACTTAGCCATTCGAGCACTTCTTGTGTTATTGAACTACTCGATCGATTTTGACCTACTATGCCCAAGTTCTTACCCGTTGCAAGGCGGTGATATGGGTTTTGCGGACCCGTTACGAATGAGGCAAAAAGTCGACCTCTAATATTTCAGCGTAAATGGATAGCCTGCACATGAAAGCAACCAAAATCAATACTTGCATCGATTTGGACTTGCGCCTTGGGTAGATTCGATTTCTTAGAATCTTCGAGCTGACTCAACGCACTTATCCTTCAGGGCAATGCAGCGCTTCGCATCGGTTCCACTCGATGCATTTCTTTGGGACAATACAACTCTTTGCATCGACTTATTTTGATTGTATTGATCGGGACAACGTAACTCTCATATCGATTCGCATCGATACATTTCATTCGGTCAACGCGACTCTTTGAGTCAACGTCTCAGCGTAATGCGCCGTGCATGCGGAGCCGGACATTACATCGTCTACCTCGACTGTCTGGACATAGTCGATCGACCTTGACCATCGTCCTTATCGATCTCGTGGGCTCGGAGGAGGGCGACTGGCGTAGGCGTAGGAGGAGCTCGGGTGCGGTGGTAGCTGCGTAGGCGGAGGAGGTGCTCGGGTGCGGTGGCAGTTGCGTAGGCGGAGGAGGAGCTTGGGTGCGATGGCGGTGGAGGAGCTCGGCAGCCTCTACAAACACTGTATGGACACGTTGGACACGGTCATCAGAGGCCAGATACCAAATGTGTCCGACTAGTGGCAAGCAGAGTGTATCACAAAAAGTTTCCAAAAAAATATCAAACAAAATCTAAAAAAAAATTATTATTTTCCAGATGAAAAATAACAAAACGTAAAACCAGAAATTTTATACTCACAAAACAACTTTATAACTTACTTTCAAAAAGCTATTTTTAGAAAAAAAAATTCAGAAATGCGAGTCTTTCTATGTTGCTAATTTTATATTTTATAACGACAAAATTGGTCCATTACTACGTAGTCGTTAATTCTATTCTGACAATTCAGCAATGGAATAGTGAAGAAAATGTGGGCATGTGTTTCAAATTCATATTTCAATTTCCATGTAGTCGTTAGTCCGTAACTAAGCAGCGACTGTTCCACTTTCATCGCTAGGGTTTGTCTACATTTTATAACGACAAAATTGGTCCATTGGTACGTAGTCGTTAATTGTATTATGGCATTTCAGCAATGGAATAGTGACAAAAATGTATTTCAAATTCATATTTCAGTCCCCATGTAGTCGTTAGTCCGTAACTAAGCAGCGATTGTTCCACTTTCATCGCTAGGGTTAGTCGCTAATTTGAAAAAAAATTGTAGTGTTATCCCACTTTCCATTTTTTTCACTTTCTTAACAAATCAAACACATTTCATAGTTAGGGAAAAGATAGACGTGGATGATCTCCACTAACTAAGACAAATAGGACATGTCTATAGGCGCAAAAAACAATAATTCTTCTCCTTCTCGACTGTAAAAAAAATGCCATTTTTTTTTGCAAACAAAGAGTTAATATAAATGTTGCTAAGCTCAAAACTAAGCAATTTTGTATCTTAAATATATACATGAGAAATTTGAACTTTCTACAAAACTAATTCCATATCTGTATATGATGTTTTACCACTATGTATTCAACCACATGTCCTGAAAGACATGAACAATGTATCCCCTTTATTCACTTAATGAAGGATTACTTTCTAAAAAAAAAAAAAAAAAAACAAACAAACATCGGAGCTAGAACTCTGATAGAATTATATTGTAGTTATCCGTAGTACTTCTATAAATATTGACTGAGGACAAGAATCATAAGATAGCATGGCAACAAATAAACCTAATTATACAAATTTCCCAGGAGAAGAAATGAGGGATATCTTACAGACGAAGGCCTCGTCCCATGGAGAGTAGACTTCATGTTTATAGTATAGTGAATGCTAGGTGCACTTTACAGGAAGCACGGTAGAACATCACTACAAGGAGTGAAACTCCATGCTATTATGGGATGACTCCACCATGAGGTTCCCAGGCATGGGGTAATGCCTCGGCTTTGCTAGACAAGTCACAGCAGCGTAGCACCGCAAATAGGCAGTTAGCCTAATGATGTATGTTAAAATAAAAAGGGATGTAGTCAGCACTACAAAGGAGAGGAGTTCCTTATGTTACAATGGCACGACACCACGATGAGGTACCCAGTTAGGGATAAAGCTCGACCTTGCAAGCCATGTCGTTGTGACGTAACACCGCAAGGGAGCCTAAGGCGTCATGCTGGATAGTTTGGTACTACAAAGAGGCGGTGGCCTCATGCTACAGTAGTATGACACTACGATGAGGTTTCCGTTATGTGATAAGGCTTCGACTTTAAGCCATGTCATAGCGGCATAGCATTGCAAGGGAAGCGCAAAGCGCTTTATGCCATGCCTCTTTATAATGAACTCATCTATAGTGTATGGACAGAGATCTCAGGCCATCTTTTGAGGGTAAACTTGTAGACGTCCAAAATTATACACTGAAACCTGAAATTAGGCTAGCACAGGGCCTTTAATGTGCAAGCTAGAAGCACATGTAACTATATTATGTGAGTGGAAAGAATTTTAGATATGATGTAGAATTCAATGTTTAGTTCATTCTTGTATTATAGTTTATTGTTTGACCCATGCGGAAAGATTCAAGTCGTCAGCAACATCTCTCCTAATGCATGATGGACAGTTACTATGGGGAACACTTATACCCATATATAGAGATATGTGGGGGATTGTTGGGTTTTGGCCTTTTTTATTTAGAATTTTAGTCCCACATTGGCTAGGCCAAAGGAATTGTATCTCTATATATTAGCTATGCTATTTTAGAGATGCACATGTGGTGTGGAGGTGCACATGGGTGTGCCATGTGGGGTTATTTTCCTAATAGAAAAAAGGCTAAATAAATAATTGAAAGCATTCATGCTTTTTGCTCTTGGAAAATTTATTTCCATGGGAGCTAAGTCCCGTAGGGGCTTAGCGACTCGGACTCGGGCTCATGGGCTCATGAGGCGTAATGTGGCATTTTGTTGGCGCACTTTGCACTTAGCACGTCAGCATCGTCGCTAGCCGCATAGTGCGCTTAAGTTGCGCTCGTTGTGCGTGCCACTTGCGCGGCCAGGTTGTGCGGTCAGGTTGCGCGTCCAGTGGCACAACCAGTTGCACCCCTATTGCGTGGGTGGCACAAGGTGCGCAGGGCACGCAAGGTGGCACAAGTGGCTCAGTGCACATTCAGCACGTGGTGTACAAGGCGTACGGGGTGGACGAGGTGCGCAACTTGCTTCAGATCGTGCCTGTGTATGATCGGAGCGGTTACTGCACGTTCGGAGTGGTTATTACCATGTCCCGAATGTTGTGCTAACCGGACAGTTGCTACTCGGACCTATAAAAGGTCTCTTCTCTCTCATAGGCAGATACATAGGAAAATACAGTAAGTTACGAAAGTTTATAAGTGTTTCTTAACACAAGTAAACAGAAGCTGTGAGAGAGAAGAGAAGCTTTGCACCAGCGTTACTTTTGTACGGGAGTTCGTGTACGATCCGAGGAGTCAGAAGAGCAGGAGTGTTCCAAAGTTCTCCGACAAACTTGCTGGTTCCTGGAAGCTATTCTTGTGGGGCGAAATTAGCTTTGAGCAATGATGATCATTCACCCCAGCAGGATATTCATCCATCAATCTCCTGTCATCTTCTTTGCTACTGTGGATTACGAAATCTTTTTAGATTCTTGTAATATCATATGCCGCTGTAACGAAATCTTCTTAGATCTTCATTAAACTTGCGCAACCTTCCTAGAAGTGTTACGTGGGAACATTGTTTTTACAATTGTTTCATCTTCTCAGTTTTCCATCGAAAAATTGTATCCCGGCACTAACATTTTACACCCTTGCTGATTGGTCTTTCTAGTTCAATTTTGTTTGCCGAATTGATAGAAATAGAGATCCCCAGTGTCGGTATCGATCAATACCAGTGTCGGATATTGGCCGTATTGGATCGGTATCGGCCGATACTTTAAACTATACTATAAACATGAAGTCTACTCTCCATGGGACGAGGACTTCGTCTGTAAGACATCCCTCCTTTCTTCTCCTGGGCAATTTGTATAATTAGGTTTATTTGTTGCCATGCTATCTTATGATTCTTGTCCTCAATCAATATTTATAGACGGATAACTACAATATAATTCTATCAGAGTTCTACCTCCGATGTTTTTTTTTTTGAGAAAGTAATCCTTCATTAAGTGAATAATGGGGATACATTGTTCATGTCTTTCAGGACATGTGGTTGAATACATAGTGGTAAAACATCATATACAGATATGGAATTATTTTGTAGAAAGTTCAAATTTCTCATGTATATATTTAAGATACAAATTTGCTTAGTTTTGAGCTCAATAACATTTATGTTAACTCTTTGTTTGCAAAAAAAATGGCATTTTTTTTACAGTCGAGAAGGAGAAGAATTATTATTTTTTGCGCCTATAGACATGTCCTGTTTGTCTTAGTTAGTGGAGATCATCCACGTCTATCTTTTCCCTAACTATGAAATGTGTTTGATTTGTTAAGAAAGTGAAAAAAATGGAAAGTGGGATAACACTACAAATTTTTTCAAATTAGCGACTAACCGTAGCGATGAAAGTGGAACAATCGCTCTTAGTTACGGACTAACGACTACATGGAGACTGAAATATGAATTTGAAACACATTTTTGTCACTATTCCATTGCTGAAATGCCAGAATACAATTAACGACTACGTACCAACGGACCAATTTTGTCGTTATAAAATGTAGACAAACCCTAGCGATGAAAGTGGAATAGTCGCTGCTTAGTTACGGACTAATGACTACATGGAAACTGAAATATGAATTTGAAACACATGTCCACATTTTTGTCACTATTCCATTGCTGATTTGCCAGAATACAATTAACGACTACGTAGCAACGGACCAATTTTGTCGTTATAAAATATAAAATTAGCAACGTAGAAAGACTTGCATTTATGAAATTTCTTTCTAAAAACAGCTTTTGAAAGTAAGTTATAAAGTTGTTTTGTGAGTATAAAAATTCTGGTTTTACGTTTTGTTATTTTTCATCTGGAAAATAATAATTTTTTTTAGATTTTGTTTGATACTTTCTTTGGAAACTTTTTGTCATACGCTCTGCCTGCCACTAGTCGGACACATTTCGTATCCGGCCTCTGATGACCGTGTCCATACAGTGTTTGTAGATGTAGTCGAGCTCCTCCACCGCCATCGCACCCGAGCCCCTCCTCCGCATACGCAACTGCCACCGCACTTGAGCTCCTCCTCCGCCTACACAGCTACCACCGCACCCGAGCTCCTCCTCCGCCTACGCCAGTCGCCCTCCTCCGAGCCCACGAGATCGATAAGGACGATGGTCGAGGTCAGTCGGCTACGTCCAGACAGTCGAGGTTGACGATGTAATGCCCCGCTCCGTACGGCGCATTACGCTGAGACGTTGACTCAAAGAGTCGTGTTGACCGAATGAAATGTATCGATGCGAATCGATACGAAAGTTACCTTGTCCCGATCAATTAATACAATCAAAATAGTCGATGCATAGAGTTGTATTGTCCTAAAGAAATGCATCGAGTTGAATCGATACGAAGCGCTGCATTGTCCTGAACAATAAGTGCGTTGAGTCGACTTGAAGATTCTAAGAAATCGAATCTACCCAAGGCGCAAGTCCGAATCGATGCAAGTATTGATTTTAGTTGCTTCCATGTACAGGCTATCCGTTTATGCTGAAATGTTAGAGGTCGACATTTTGCCTCATTCGCAACGGGTCCGCAAAACCCAAATCACCGCCTCGCAACGGGCTGAGACTTGGGCATGGTAGGCCGATATCGATCGAGTAGTTCAATAAAATAAGAAGTGCTCGAATGGCTAAGTTAGAAGATTTGGCCGTGCAACAATGATATGAAATCGAGCCGTATCAGCTCGACAAACAACAAGGCGTATCGATTTAAGGTAGGATGACTGACTCTTCTTTTTATTCCTTCATGCCTAAGTAAGAATGTATCATTGTATGCTAAGTTAACCTATCGACACCACGGGCGTGGTCCGATCGAAAGATAAATCGTATTGTGTGTCGAACACTAGTTAGAACAATTAAAGTGAAACGTGCATCAAATGCACGAGTCACTATAGAACATTGGATATTGCAAAGACGAGAGCCTCGGTGTGCAAGCCACAAGACATGGGATAACTGTATTCGGCGAGTGCCTTCGTGCACGAGCCATTCCGTGCCTTCGTGCACGAGTTAGAAGGGCTAGTACATTAAAATATTTTGAAGGCGAGCGCCCTAGCGTGCAAGCCACGAACATTGAACATTAAGGCTAAGAACATGGAATTATGGTATCGAGGCGTGCATCGCATGCACGACTCGAAGAAATGAGAACAATCATGTTAAAGCGTGCCTACGTGCACGAGAATCATAAAAGATGGCTTCATTACGAAGAGAACAGTTGTGGCATGTAGGTGACGAAACTGTCAGATGTGGCATGATGCCTCAAAAAGTGTTCAAGACCTTCGGGTCGTTCGGTTGACGAACATTGAGTTGAGGCATGATGCCATTGAACATTGAAACGAAGTATGGAATGTAGGAACATAGAAAGTTAATGGAAGAAATACGAGATAATAAAGTCTGAGTCTCGTACACGGGAATGTTCCCTTCGAACGGGTGAGCCGGGGCACCAGGACCATTCGACCTAGGAGGGATATAATCTTTGAGAGGCGCATATCCATAAGATGATTAGCGAACGCTTAGCGAGATGTGAAAAGTTGCAAATGATGGTATGCAACGGAAGGTCTCCGTAATTGGGATAACAACCCACTACAGAGGCGCGGGGCAACCCAATTTGAGAAAGAAAAGAAAGAGAGAAAAGAAAGAAAGAAAAGAAAAGAGAAACCTTTAGTCCATTGTAGCGCGGATACACCAATGACCTTCATATAGTTAAGGAACGATGGGTCGAAAGTGCAAGGTAAACATATATCCTGTACAGATAGATCCTGGATCGAAAGTGCAGGGTACACATATATCCTGCATGAAGAACAAATAGACAACTCTAGAGGGGGGTGAATAGAGTTTATGACAATAATGTCCAATTAAAAATTAAACTCTTACACCAACAGTAAATAATCAGAGTAAATACGGAAATAATAAAGAGCGAGAAAGCATACGCAAATACAGCCGATTTTAACCTGCTTTCTCTCGTGAAGGACTAGTCCAGGCCTGAGAACTCTAGCTCAGGATTAAATCTACTATTTGTGAAATAGTAGTTACACCCCGTGCCTTTTCTTCAGAAGAGCACGTCTACTTCTTACAAAGATCGCAGTGGCGATGCTTGGAATTTTTCAAGCAACTTTTTGATCTCTTGCACAAACTCCTAACTGAAAAGTACTGAGCACTTTGAGGCTTAGGGAGCTTGTGGCTAGTAGATGAAAAGGGTATGGCTTGTATAAGGCTTTAGAGAGAAGAGAAGAGAAGATTGGATGATTGAAAATGAGAGAATTCAAGGCCTATTTATAGGATTCTAGGTAGGCAGAATTCGGCCAGAATTCTGGATCAATAATTCAAAATTTTTGTCGTTGGAAAACTAGCATCCAGCCAACCCTAAAAATTAGGGTCCTAGATTTTAGGGGATAGAGTTCGGCCCGAAATCTCTGCGGAGGCAGAGTTCGGCCCGAACTCTGTCTCCAGAGGACAGAACTGGTCCAGTGGGCTAATGGGCTACTTTGATTTTTGTGGAGCTTTTGGTTTGTGGTATATGTATAGGTTAAGTCCCAAATTGCTCAATACAACTTAGTTTACATATGTCTAGACTCAAGAAAAGTGTAAAATACATACTCAAAACTTTGAACACTGCAGGTACGAGCCGTCGTCCATCTTGTACTGAGTTTAGTCTTCATGTGTTGTATTAAAATATTACAAGTATCATATCGTCAATTGTATCAATATTTGGTTGACTGTGATTTTGTGTCAACAATCTCCCCCATATTGATAATTGACAAAATGATATTTGTATATTCAATGTTCATACCTGGACACATTAAAGAGCAGTAGCATAGCTCCCCCGTAATCAGTACAGAGCTAGCAATAGCTCCCCCGTAAACATTGCTCCGTTCCTGTTGTCCTGATAAATACATTCTTTCCCAAAGCACAGATACAACAATGCTAGAAAATATGATATAATGATATGAATAAGAATATAGCAAAATATTTTTCCTCCTTTAGCATTTATCAAACAACCAGAAATAATAACAGACAAGCACACCAAAAATAATAATAGAAGAAACTGCATTGAAACTGATAAACTGCATAAACTGTCTCAAGAGTCACATATAATAGAGAATTCTAATATAACCAAAGTTCAGAAAAACAACCACATCAACGAAGAATCCAAAATGCAGAAAAACATAAACTAAGATCCTCAGTAGCAGCAGCAAATAGAAATCTACATCCATCACAGAGCTCGTGAAGGCCCAGCGTCATCGGATGGATCAGTGAAGGAACGACGAGGGTCCACGAAAGTCGCATCCGGATCCAGGTAGCGGATAACCCAAGGGTCATCGATACGATATCCATCGCGAGCAGGGTCCCGCTCCATAGGAATAGGCATAGAAGGATGCCGGGACATAGAATACCGAATATCGTGCAGTGAGTTGCTGATGGTACTCATCTGCAGGATGGTACGGTAGTCAAGCTGAGTCCAGCGATCATCCTCTAAAGTGAATCGATCACAAAGCATAGTCTGTAGTGACTCAAGAGTAGCAGGAGGAGGAGGCGCATCCTGTCCAAGAGCGGGTGCGTCAGGTTGATCGTCAGAGTGCTCAGAAGTGGCAGGTGAGCCAACCGCCGCCTGAAGCCGCCGTGCCTTAGATAGGAAGGCAAAGGCAGGTAGGAATTGGCACTCATTAAGAGGGACATGAAAGGCATGAAAGACCATAGGAAGATAAGGAGCATAAACCAAGGATCTTGGCTTCTTCCTAGCATTAATTATCCAGTCCATCATGGTACGTGGAAGATTAAAAAGAATATAAAAATGTAGGTGATACAAAGCAGAGATTTCAAAGTATGTAACCTCATCAGTCGATCCCGCTTTCGGCAGAATCGTATTAAAGACAATGCGATGAAGTTCATAGAAGTAAGGATTGAGAAACTTGGCGAGAAGCTTGCGTGGACGTGTGTTAAGGGTACACAAATTGTTCTTAAAGCTTTCTAGGGATGACCCATCGGGAAATTGAAACTTGCGAGCTTCGACAAGTTTTTCCTATGAGTTTGGCTCCGGAATGTCAAGGTATTCGGCCAAGTCAAAATCATCAAAAAAATATTAATGCCAACAACACGTGAATATAGCCGTGTATCATCATGAGTAAGATTGCAATAAAATATTTGGATGGCATTGAGATAGATAACAGAATTTGTAGTGACAAGTTCATCAAGACATAGATCATGAAATAATGAATTATATTATGAAAAGATGGTGAAATTTATAGGATGATCCGCATACACAGGACGTGATCAAAAATCACTAAACCACTCATTGGAAGCATCTAGTGACACAAATATTCGGCCATCGTACGTGTTGGGGTCGAATGGACGAGGTGGATTGAACAACGGGTGAATGGGTTGTTGCAAAGGTTGTTCAACATGAAGAGGAGGATTCGAAGAGGATGCACCCTCGGTTCGAAGCCTCTTTCCTCTATTAAACAACTTGGGAGCCATGAATTTATGAAGAAAAATGAGGAAATTGAGATGGAGAGAAGTGTGAAAATATACCTCAATTAGTTGAAGAAAGATGGAAAAGGATGGTGCAAGAGTCCTTCTCCTTGAATTTTGAGAAGAAAGATGCACTAGAATGGAAGAACTAGGGTTAGGGTTTGAGGATGAGGAGTTTTAAGAAGTTTGGAAGGTGGCAATGGAGGAGAGAGAGAGGAGGAGAACCCGGTTATAATTGTAGGGGTTTGAATGGTCGGAGCAATTTTGGACCATTGGATCAAATTTTGATCAGCGACTGAGCCCGCATACAGTTCTGAAAGAACCAGACCGAATTCGGCCCGAACTCTGGGTTAGGCAGAGTTTGGCCCGAATTCTGGGTTCTGTGGCCAGAATAGAAATCAGGCTAAACAATGAAGTTGAAAAATAAATGAGACTAAGGAATAAAATAATGGATGGATGCATAAACAAAATTTAGAAGTCCAAAGAGAATAGCAACAAGTGAAAGTTGAATCAAAATAAAGTTTGAAAATTTGAATTTAGC
>JANAVB010018993.1:10495587-10503087 GCA_029216955.1 Iris pallida
TTTACTTTATAGACTCATATCATTCTTGGAGTCTAATCGAACAATATGCTAATGGGATGCAGACCATGACCCATAGTTGTTCATTCTTGTTTTATATGATTCCTGTGGACTGAGATATAGTTTAGATTAGACATGATACCCATGACCTTAACAGCTTATACGTACTCGAGTCGGGCTGGAGTCCGTTCGATACGTAGATGGCTTGCTCACGAGCTCGTGTCCGAAAAGTGGGTGTGGGTCGTGACATTGCGTGTAACTGAACCATCTTTATTTACTTTGTTTCGAAAAATCCATTTAGTACCAATAATCGAGTGATTTGCCGGCCTAGGAACAAGTTCCCAGACTTGGCTCCTCTCGAATTGGTTGAGTTCCTCTTGCATGGCAGAAATCCAAAATTCATCATTGAAAGCTTCTAAAACATTTTTAGGCTCAATTTGTGAAATGAAGGAAGTGCTAGCAAAGGAGTCTCTTAATGATGATTGTAGCCTTCCTTCCCATAATTTTTTTAAATATTTTTTATTTAAATGGTGATTTTTAGATTTTTATAAATAATTATTTAGTTATTATTGCGGTAGACGACTTTAGCCAGGGTTAAGATTTGGAGTACAAGGTGACTAGGAATCATGGCACAGATAGTGCAGTGGCATGCTTTGACTAGAGTTTAGCCATGGTAAGGGAAGGCCGAGCCATCGTGATGTCATAACTAGGAAAACCAGGCCAAGTTGCGAATTAATTCCTATAAATGGTTTAATTAGTTATTTATTAATATTTTGACTTTTAGGAATATCGGTTGTACCAAATTCGCCCGGACTGGATCCGAACTGAGCCCAAGCCCATGTAGGCATTCAGTGTACCCAAAGATTCTATGTAGACATATTTTAAGTAGATGCACTGCCGATTATAGGATATTATAATCGTTATTATTATTACTATTATTATTGTTGTTTTATTATCAATACTATTGAGATTATTATTATATAATAATATTTTATTGTTATTGAGTATATTTAAAATATCGTATTGCTTGTATAAAATTTGTGGTATAATTATATATATATATATATATATATATATATATATATATATATATATATATATATATATATATATATATATATATGTATAAATATTTTTTTTATATATATATATGTATAAATATATATACATATGTATATGTATAAATATATATATATATATATATATATATATATATATATATATATATATATATATATATCGATTTGATAAGGTTGAGAGCGGGCGCTCCTCCACTCCCCTCCGTGGGAGCTCCCCTGCTCCCCTCCCCGCCGCTTGCGGCGGCCGGATGGGTGGTCTGGCCGGTCGGCATCCTCGGTCCGACCGCCCCCCTCTGTCTGCTCTCACCCCTTGGCCCCCCATCTCCCTACTCGGTCGGCCTCCCTCCGCCTGGCCCCCCCTCCGTGGAGGGCCTCCTCCGCATGGACCCCTCCCCCTTGGGGTCTATCCCTTCCCTCCGTCGGCTCTCGTAAGGCTCGTCGCCGTCGCCCCCGGCGGCGTCGGCGCCACCGAACTTAGCGCGAGTCCCCCTCCCAGTCGCCGGTGGCCACTCCGCCAGTCGTGCCCCTTCCCTCCCCGGAGCCCCCTCCCCCCGTCACCTCTCTGGCCACACCCCCCTCGGCGGCGACTGGAGTCCTCTCTCTACGGTGGCCCCTTGCCCCCACGGTAGGGTCTGCCCCGTGCCTCCCAAGCTCCGCCCCTCCCCCCGGTGGCTCCGGAGAGGCCCCCTCTCTCTCCCCAGGTCGCGCCTCGGGTCCCTTGGGGTCCCCCCCCCTCCTCCCGCCTCGGCGCAACCTCCGGCGCTCTCGTTGCCGGAGGCCTCCTTCCCCTCCGCGTGTGGTGTGAAGCCCCCAGGCGCCTCCGTGCTTTGGGACTCGGTGTGCTCGGCCTCACCCGTCCCGACGTCGGACGGCCGGTCGTCTCAGTCCTCAGCGCCCCCCCGTGCTGCCTCTCCCTCCTCCAGCGTCGTCCTCCGTCGCTCCCTCCGCCGCTGGCTGCGGGAGAACCCCCCCAGCAGGTGGTAAGCCCCTTCCTCCGAGGTGAGGTCAAGCCCCACGCCGCTCCCTCCTCCCTCCCCTCTTTCGCCGTTCCCCCTCCGCCGCCCCCGTCCCCGCCCTCTCCGTCTGAGTCCCCGCCCTCTCCGTCTGAGTCTCCTTCTACGGGCCGGCGGTCCTCGCCGGCGCTGGTCCCTCCTCCCCCCACCCTTCCGTTAGGGTCTCCTCCCCGGACCGGCGGTCCTCGCGTGCTCGGCAGGAGTCTCTCCCTCCGGAGTTGTCTCGTCTCCCCTCTCCCCTGGCGTTTCGAGAAGCCCCGTCTCCCCTGCCGCCTTACCCGGCCCCTCTCCGCCTGCAACTCCGTCGGAGCCCCCTCCTCTCTCCCCAGCCGGCGGCGCCGCGCTTCTCCTCTCCCTGGATGCCTCGTATCTCCCCCTCTCCGCCCGATGGCCGGCCACCGCCCCCTCCTCCCGGAGTTCGAGCCCCCCCTCACTTCCGTCTGTTTCTCCTCCTCCGGGCCGACGGTTCCCGCCGGCGCTGGTCCCTCCCTCGGCCTCCCCGCCGGCGCACCCGCCCCCGGGAGCCGCGATGGGGGAGGGTCCGAGGCCTCCCGAGCCCCGCGCCTCTACCACCTCGGGCCGCACGCCACTCCTTGCTCCACGTGCCCTCTTTGGGCCACGAGCCAACTTCCCGCCAACGCATCGCTTCGTGCGGTGTTCCCCCCCCCCCAACCGTCAGATTGCCTTTTTGAATTTTCGAATTCTCTTTCTAATTTGAATCCCAAAAAAAAAAAACAAAAAAAAAACAAAAACAAAAAAACAAAAAAATTATTTACGTTGTAGCGATTTTGAGATTTCGAATTTTGGGTTTCCCAAAATTAAGAAATTTCAAAACTCCACCTTTTACATCTTCCTACCTAGCTCAGCAGGGCACTTTTGTTTGTTTGGCTCTGTAACCAGTCTGTAACGCTCTTCGTGAGCCACTTTTCCTTTTCAATAAAATGTTTTTATTTCAAAATATATATATATATATATATATATATATATATATATATATATATATATATATATATATATTAAAATATATATATATATATTTATATATATATTTATATATATATATATATATTTAATATATATATATATATATATATATATATATATATATATATAAATATATATATATTTATATATATCGATTTTTAATTCTATTCATAATTTATTAATTTATGTATATGAATAGAAATAAATATATATTTATATATATATATTTATATATATATTTATATATATATTTAATTCTATTCATAAATATATATATATATATATGTATATATATATATATATATATATATATATATATATATAGATATATATATATTTTTTTTTGTACACATGCACATATATAATTATATATATATATATATATATTATATATATATATATATATATATATATAAATATATATATATATATATATATATATATATATATATATATATATATATATATATATATATATATATATATATATATATATATATATATATATATATGCATGTGTACAAAATATATATTATATATATAAATATATATATATATATATATATACATGCACATATATATATATATATATATATATATATATATATATATCTATATATATATATATATGTGTGTGTGCATGTGTACGTATATATAAATATTGTATATGTGTATTTATATCTAAATATATATTATATATATGTATATGTGTATATATATTTATATGTGTATATATATACATAGGTATTTATATTATGTATATATGTATATACGTGCATATGTGTGTAGGTATATATAAATATATATAAATATATGGTGTATATATATGTACGTACGTGTGTGTATATACATATATATACATATGGTATATAGAAATAAGGAAAAAGAAAAAGGATAAAATAAAAATATCAATACAAGCTAGCCCAACAGAGCAGCACCAAAAAAAAAAACCCATAAGCAACTAAGCCCCGAGCCGGGCCCAGCTCTCCCAGGCCCAACCCAGCCCGCAATGCAATCCCAGCTCTCCCAGGCCTGCCCACGGCCTGACCCCCTTTAAACACTACAGCGTATTTATGCAGCACGATATCGAGAGGGAGAGGGAGAGAACTCTAAAACAAAACCCTAACCTCGACCTCAACCCCGCGGCGCCACTGCCTCTGGACGACCCCGGCGACCTCCCTTGCACCGCCTGCCCCACCACCGGACCACCGAAGGCCGCCGGAGCACCGGCCTGGGACAGAGACGCACCAACAATAACAACATTAACAGGCTGCGAGGCCGGTTTCCACAGGGAGATTTCTGCATCCTCGCTTGATCGTCCTCTAAGGAATTTTCTCAGGTTTGTCGACAACCCTATCGAATTTATATCCCAATAATTAGATTCCAGTACAACTATTACAAACGTAGGAAAAATCGAGCCCAAAACCCGTCGAAAACTGTTTCAAAAACAGAGCACAAGTTAACCTGAAACCCCAACTTGGCGTCGAATTTCTCGCCCAACCATCACCAATTTTGAATTTGTGTTTAAAGAGATTTAAAGACGACTTATAGGAGATTATAACCCATCTTGTATAATTTGAAATCATCGAATGATCGATCAGAAAATAGATTTCAAAGTTAAAGAAAAACCTGTTTTTGAAAACTAGAAAACTCATCCACATGACGTGCGTCCCGCCAAACTGGACGACGTGGTCGCGAACTGAAGGCATCGAAAGCTGCGTAACGGTTTCGTGTTCGTGTGGGCTTTGACAGAATTCGAATTGGTCGCGTGTGTGCGACGAATTTGATGCGTATCTGTCGAAATTTACCATATCGGCCTCTGTGCAACTTTCTCAATTGCTTCATACACGTTCGTCAGATCGAGACGAAACTTACGCCATCATGACCGTATCATTTTCTGGTCCTGTATGCCAAGTTTGGTCCGGTTCTGAGATAGTGGAATCGGACCGCCGTTTTGTGGGCCCTACGGTCCCACTCAACGGACGATTTTGTGCACGGCCAACCGGAATCCAACTCTGGATATACGGTTGGGTTCGTATCAGAAAACGGGATTCGTAGACATATAGTTTGACGATTTTAGAGACCATTGACTCTGGCACGATTTTCGGTGCAAAGCGGGTCCAACGACGGACATCGTTTTTGCCCGAAATTACCGTTTTGCTCCTGTATCCAGAATTGAACTTAAGGACAGGCAATCATAGCTAATTTGACTATTCTGAGAATGTTGGCAATGTTTGTTTCAGCTTTCGGAGACAGCTGTGATGACTTTGACTTTATGGCGTACCAGTTGACTGTATTTATTGGTTCTTCGTGCTGCCTCCAGGCAAGTATACCTTGCCTTCCTCTACAGTTTTATTTACATGCATTTTATTTCAGTTTTTAGACTTTGATTATTTATGGACATGTGCTTTTCATGTTATTTTCTGTGGAAGTTGTCTTTATTGCATATAGCCGTGTTCATGTTTGGTCTTGTGGTTCACACTTGGAGTTTCTCGTCAGTACCTTGCTTGAGTCGTGTCTTAGAACGAGTACGTGTAAGTGAACTGCTAAATCCTTGATATTGTTCCTTGGCACCAGAGAGTCCACACTCGGGACGAGGGTGTTTTTCTTGATCTGTTTACATCCGTGAGTCCACACTCGGGACTAGGATATCGATTATTGTACCAGAGAGTCCACACTCGGGACGAGGGTATAGACTTGACTTGACTTGACTTGACTTTCACCTGAGAGTCCACACTCGGGACGAGGGTGTTTACATCAGAGAGTCCACATACAGGACGAGGATGTAGTATTTACACCAGAGAGTCCACACTCGGGACGAGGGTGCCTTACCGTGAACTAACCAGAGAGTCCACACTCGGGACGAGGGTTAGTACTAACCAGAGAGTCCACACTTGGGACGAGGGTTAGTGTTTAGTTCAAACCAGTGAGTCCACACACGGGACGACGGTGTTTATATCAAAGAATCCACACACGGGATGAGGATGTAGTATTTGCACCAGAGAGTCCACACTCGGGACGAGGGTGCCTTGCCGTGAACTAACCAGAGAGTCCACACTCGGGACGAGGGTTAGTACTAACCAGAGAGTCCACACTCGAGACGAGGGTTAGTGTTTAGTTCAAACCAGTGAGTCCACACTCGGGACGAGGGTGTTTACATCAGAGAGTCCACACACGGGACGAGGATGTAGTATTTGCACCAGAGAGTCCACACTCGGGACGAGGGTGCCTTACCGTGAACTAACCAGAGAGTCCACACTCAGGACGAGGGTTAGTACTAACCAGAGAGTCCACACTCGGGACGAGGGTTAGTGTTTAGTTCAAACAAGTGAGTCCACACGCGGGACGAGGGTTTGGTTTCTTCCATTGATCTCGTGATTATCGTTCATCCGACAGTTCATTTATGCGTAGTTGTTCTAGTGTTCGTATTCGTATTCGTATTCGTGTTCGTGTTCGTAGTCATTTGTCTTGTCTTTGTTCTTTCTTGTTTATTTCTTGCGCATGATAAAACTGTTAGATAGGCATGTATATTATGTATCTTGCTATGTCCTCTGAGGACCTGATGATCTCCTCAGGTTTAGCGGTTGCATGGAGTTAGCTAGTAGTTCTGGATGGCAGACGTGATGATACATTACGGGATTCAGGTATTGTTATTGTGTTTATTATCCGCTCGTGCTTTTCATTCCTTATCATGAGATATCATGTTCCTTATTTCAGTTGTAGACTCTTGTTATATTCCTTAGAGTCTTATAGGACATATATGCTAGTGGGCTGCAGACCACGACCCATGGTGTTCATTCATGTTCCATATTCTTATTGTGGATTGAGATATAGATTTGTTTGCCATGATTTGGCAGTATACCATAGCCTTGACAGCGTTTACGTATTCGAGTCGGACTGGAGTCCGTTCGATACGTAGCTGGCTTGCTCACGAGCTCGCGTCCAAAAACCGGGTACAGGTCGTGACAAGTTTTTTTGGTGGCCCATGCTGGTCAGAGCATATCGTACCGGTTACGTAACTGTACTGGTACGAGCCAGCAACTTGACTAAACCTTAGAAATCTCAATCCACTCTGCTTGAAAATTCTCCTAGAAATTCTTTGCGTCTTTGAAAATTCCATATTTGCTCTCGATTATACTTCCTTGCTTTCCGTACCATTGATTCTTGTCCCTTTTTATTTCAAGGTGATGAACGATCGTGCTGTCTAGGATTCATCAGAGATTCTTAAATTATAGTACAATATTGCTTGACTAATGAATATTTGGTTATTTATAAATACGGGGGATTATAGATGCCATATGCCTAGATATCTGATTGATAGGACTATTAGCCACTATCTAGAAGATTATAAGATTTTAGCGACCGTACTTTGAGGAGTAGTATGACCAAAGGTGGGTAGAAGTCCTCGAGGCTTCGTAGTTACCCAA
>JANAVB010018993.1:10505587-10634151 GCA_029216955.1 Iris pallida
ACGGAATTCGAATTGGTCGCGTGTGCGCGACGAATTTGATGTGTATCCGTCGAAATTCACCGTATCGACCTCTGTGCAAGTTTTTCAATTACTTCGTGCACGTTCGTCAGATCGAGACAAAACTTGTGCCATCAGGACCGTATCATTTTTTTGGTCCTGTATGCCATGTTTGGTCTAGTTCTGAGACAGTGGAATCGGATCGCCGTTTTGTGGGCCCCACGGTCCCACTCAACGGACGATTTTGTGCACGGCCAGCCAGAATCCAACTCTGGACATACGGTTGGGTTCGTATCAGAAAACCGGATCCGTAGACATATAGTTTGACGACTTTAGAGACCATTGACTCTGGCACGATTTTCGGTGCAAAGCGGGTCCAACGACGGACATCGTTTTTGCCCGAAATTATCGTTTTGCCCCTGTATCCAGAATTGGACTTAAGGACAGGCAATCCTAGCTAATTTGACTATTTTGAGAATGTTGGCAATGTTTGTTTCAGCTTTCGGAGACAGCTGTGATGACTTTGACTTTATGGCGTACCAGTTGACTGTATTTATTGGTTCTTCGTGCTGCCACCAAGCAAGTATACCTTGCCTCCCTCTACAGTTTTATTTACATGTATTTTATTTTAGTTTTCAGTCTTTGATTGTTTATGGACATGTGCTTTTCATGTTATTTTCTGTGGAAGTTGTCTTTATTGCATATAGCCGTGTTCATGTTTGGTCTTGTGGTTCACACTTGGAGTTTCTCGTCAGTACCTTGCTTGAGTCGTGTCATAGAACGAGTACGTGTAAGTGAACTGTTAAATCCTTGATATTGTTCCTTGGCACCAGAGAGTCCACACTCGGGACGAGGGTGTTCTTCTTGATCTGTTTACATCCGTGAGTCCACACTCGGGACTAGGATATCGATTATTGCACCAGAGAGTCCACACTCGGGACGAGGGTGTAGACTTAACTTGACTTGACTTGCACCAGAGAGTCCACACTCGGGACGAGGGTGTTTACATCAGAGAGTCCACACACGGGACGAGGATGTAGTATTTGCACCAGAGAGTCCACACTCGGGACGAGGGTGCCTTGCCGTGAACTAACCAGAGAGTCCACACTCAGGACGAGGGTTAGTACTAAACAGAGAGTCTACACTCGGGACGAGGGTTAGTATTTAGTTCAAACCAGTGAGTCCACACTCGGGACGAGGGTGTTTACACCAGAGAGTCCACACTCGGGACGAGGGTGCCTTACCGTAAACTAACCAGAGAGTCCACACTCGGGACGAGGGTGCCTTGCCATGAACTAACCAGAGAGTCCACACTCGGGACGAGGGTTAGTACTAACCAGAGAGTCCACACTCGGGACGAGGGTTAGTGTTTAGTTCAAACCAGTGAGTCCACACTCGGGACGAGGGTTTGGTTTCTTCCATTGATCTCGTGATTATCGTTCATCCGGCAGTTCATTTATGCGTAGTTGTTCTAGTATTCATATTCGTATTCGTGTTCGTGTTCGTGTTCGTAGTCATTTGTCTTGTCCTTGTTCTTTCTTGTTTATTTCTTGTGCATGATAAAATTGTTAGATATGCATGTATATTATGTATCTTGCTATGTCCTCTGAGGACCTGATGATCTCCTCAGGTTTAGCGGTTACATGGAGTTAGCTAGTAGTTTTGGATGGCAGACGTGATGATACATTACGGGATTCGGGTATTGTTATTATGTTTATTATCTGCTCATGCTTTTCATTCCTTATCATGAGATATCATGTTCCTTATTTCAGTTGTAGACTCTTGTTATATTCCTTAGAGTCTTATCGAACATATATGCTAGTGGGCTGCAGACCACGACCCATGGTGTTCATTCATGTTTCATATTCTTATTGTGGATTGAGATATAGATTTATTTGCCATGATTTGGCAGTATACCATAGCCTTGACAGCGTTTACGTATTCGAGTCAGACTGGAGTCCATTCGATATGTAGCTGGCTTGCTCACGAGCTCGTGTCCAAAAACCGGGTACGGGTCGTGAGAATGATCGAGTACTTACTCCGCGTGAAACCTCACCTATTACCAAGTTTTCTGGATGTGACGGCTTGAAAGAGAATTTCTTTGGCAAGCCCTCCAGAGAATTGGTTTCAGTGGTGGTATTCATCGGAGTAGAAGTTGTAGGCTCAACATCATCATCAAGAGTAGCTGCTGCATTGTTATCCTCATCAAAAGTCACATTGGTAGACTCTTCCACAAATTTGCCTAAGTTGTCTTTGGTGTTAAGGATAAAACATCGACAACCAAAAACTTTAAAATATGAGGCATTTGGAGTTCTTCCAAACCAAAGCTCATAGGGCGTTTTCTTCGTATAGGACGAATGAGCACCCTATTTAAAATGTGGCATGCTGTACTGACAGCTTCAGCCCAAAATATTTCGGAAGTAAAAATTCATTCAACATGACTCTAGCCATATCGCCAAGAGTCCTATTCTTCCGCTCCACAACACCATTTTGTTGAGGAGTTCTTGGACAAGAAAACTCATGATTAAAACCATTTGAATCACAAAACTTTTCAAAATCAGTATTTCGAATTCGCCTCCATGACCACTTCGGATTCGAGAAATCATGTATCCTTTTTCGTTTTAAACCTTTTTAGCAAAAATTTTGAAATCAGAAATGGCATCACTTTTGTTTGTAAGAAAGAAAACCCAAGTAAATCTAGAAAAGTCATCTACTATAACAAAAGCGTAGAGTTTTCCACCAAGACT
Organism: Iris pallida; assembly: GCA_029216955.1. NCBI lineage: Eukaryota > Viridiplantae > Streptophyta > Magnoliopsida > Asparagales > Iridaceae > Iris > Iris pallida. Next base: position 10,508,332 of record JANAVB010018993.1, read on the forward strand.
GGCTACTCTACTAGGACCAAATAAATCCATATGAAGTAATTGTAAATGTCTAGTAGTACTTACAGTATTTATGGAATGGAATGAGGACTTGGTTGCCTTATTCAACTCACATTCGGCACATATCGTGTCCTTTTTGAATGTAATGTCGGGCAAGCCTCTAACTAGCTTCTTAGTCGATAGCCTGGATATGGTATCCATATTGGCATGACCAAGACGCTGGTGCCACATTAATCTCTCATCCTTGTGAGCATAGAGGCATCTCCCTGCACTGTTAGTATCTCTAGATAGATAGAAAATATAAATATTATCCTCTCTTATCCCTTCAAAAGCGATGTCTTCTGTTGACCTATCACAAATATAGCATTTATTTTGTCCAAAGTTAATATCATATCCATGATCAGCAAGATGACTTATGCTGAGCAGGTTATGCTTTAACTCGGTCACTAGCTAGGCAGACATCCTTTATTACAGGAGAAGGAGGATGACCAATAGTACCATTACCTATAATATACCCTTTTAGGTTGTTGTTGAAGGATACATATCCTTCTCTCTTCATCGATAGTGATGCGAAAAGATTTGCGTCTCCCGTCATATGTCACGAGCATCTACTATCGAGAATCCATTTACTTTTAGTTGAGGAAGGAAGGTCCACCTACATCAAGAGTAGATGTGACCTTTGGTACCCATGTTCTTGAGGGTCCTAAAAAATTAGTTTTTGGCATCTATGCATATATATTCATGTCTACTAATCTCCTAACTCTGCATTGTAGTGAGATGTGTCCATACAATTCACAATAGGTACAAGTAGCATTCCTATTTATGTTAGGAGCATGTTGATGATGTCTATGTGTAGCATGATAAGAGTGGTGTGGAGCAGCATGATAATGACTATATGTAGCAGCAGGATGATGATTATATCTATATGCAGTGTGGTGGCGATTTTGTTTGTGCAACATAGTATTGATTATATCTATGTGTAGCATGGTGATTATGTGTCACATTAGAATGATAGTCATGAGAATAATTTCTATGTACATGTGGTTTGTGTGCTGTATGGAAGTGGGTGTACATGTAAGCATGTTTGCGTGCTGCAGGTGGATGACGTGTTGGACTATTTTGAGTAGTGTTGTGCTTTGTGTGTGTCTCATGTGATTGGGTTTCATGTTGAGTAACCTGTTTTCCCAATCTAGTCTCTAATTTCTTAGAGGCAGCCTGCAGTTCACTAATCTTACCATTCAAACCATAAATTTTAGTAATAGAGATCTTGTGTCTATTCTTTTCTTCAGCAAGCTCAGTGTTGAGCGCTGTGATCTCTTGTGTTTGTTTTTCAATACGTGCTTCGGCATCATGTAGGCTTAATTTAAGCTTAGACACCTCATTTGTGACTTCCGTGGGTGAAGTGTCTCTAATATTATCAAGCAAAGAAGAGAGTCTTTGAATCTCGACTTCATAACTTTTGATCTTCTCCTTGGCATGTTTATATTTACTAATGACTTTCTTGTGGTCATTGAGTAAATTATTGAATGCATCGCCAAGCTCATCAAAAGTGAAATCATCGAGAGTTTCGGTAGTTACCTTATCGGATGTTGCCATTAGGCATACATTGGCGGTGTCATGAGGAGAGTCTTTTTCTTCCTTGGAGTCACTAGCTTCGTTTTTATGCCAAATGCTTGTGTTGGCATATTTTCTTGAGGAAGCTTTCTTGTATGGTTTCTCATATCGGTTGCTCTTCTTTGCGAATGGACATTCTTTTCGAACGTGTCCAGTCTTCTTGCAGCCGTAGCATGTTGGCTCTTCTTTGTCATCTTCTTGTGGTTCCTTCTTTCTTCGATTGAAGCGAAGGAATTTTTTGAAGTTGCGGACAAGAAGAGCATGATCATCACCTTCCGATTTGTCGTCATCCGTCTCTTCAGGATCAACCCTTCGACGGTGAGCTTTAAGGGCAATCTCCTTTGCCTTAGGAGCAGGCTCTTCGAAGTCTTTGAGGTCAAGCTAATGAGTCATCAGCTTTCCCATCAAAGTCTCCGTGGACATAGTCATGAGATCATTTCCTTCAATAATGACTGTCACCTTAGGGTTCTAAATCTTTGGTAGCCCCCTAAGTAGCTTACGGATCTTCTCGTGATTTGAATATTGTTTGCCGAGAGAAGACAAGGGGTTGATGATGTCGAAGAATCTTGTAAACATTTGTTTGATCGTCTCATTTGGCTTTATCTTGAATGCCTCATATTCTTGAGTGAGATGACTTATTTTTGACTCCTTGACTTGGGTGGTTCCTTCATGCGTCACTTCTAGAAGTCTCCATACTTCGTGAGAGGTGGTGCATGTTGAGACCCTGTTAAACTCATTTTCGTCTATTGCACAAAATAAAGCATTAATAGCTCTTACGTCTAGACTTGCCTGTTTCTTCTCCTCGTCAGAATATTTGTCGTGGGGTTTCTCAACGAGATCACCATTGACAACTATCCTGGCGGGCTTTTTGTAACCATCGGTAACAATGGTCCACAGGTCGAAGTCTAGCGACTTGAGATAAAAACTCATCCTTGTTTTCCAATAGGTGTGGTTTGTTCCATCAAATAGGGAAGGCCTATGAGTGGACTGCCCTTCACCGTGATTGGAAATCATAGATTGTGTGGTTGCCATGGATCAGCTCTAGGATGTTAGTCCTTGTTGAGAGAACAGAGCTCTGATACCAATTGAAGAACAAATAAGCAACTCTAGAGGGGGTGAATAGTGTTTATGACAATAATGACCAATTAAAAATTAAACTCTTTTACCAACAGTAAATAATCAGAGTAAATGTGAAAATAATAAAGTACGAGAAAGCATACGCAAATACAGCCGATTTTAACCTTATTTTCCTCGTGGAGGACTAGTCCAGGCCTGAGAACTCTAGCTCAGGATTAAATCTACTATTTGGGAAATAATAGTTACACCCCATGCCTTTTCTTCAGAAGAGCACATCAACATCTTACAGAGATCGCAGTGGTGATGCTTAGAATTTTTCAAGCGACTTTTTGAACTCTTGCACAAACTTCTAACTGAAAAGTACTGAGCACTTTGAGGCTTAGGGAGCTTGTGGCTAGTAGATGAGAAGGGTATGGCTTGTATAAGTCTTTAGAGAGAAGAGAAGAGAAGATTGGATGATTGAAAATGAGAGAATTCAAGGCATATTTATAGGATTCTAGGTAGGCAGAATTCAGCAAGAATTCTTGGTCAAGAATTCAAAATTTTGGCCATTGGACAACTAGCATCCAGCCAACCCTAAAAATTAGGGTCCTGGATTTTAGGGGACAGACCCGAACTCTGTGTGGAGGTAGAGTTCGGCCCGAACTCTGTCTCCAGAGGATAGAACTGGTCCAGTGGGCTAATGGGCTAGTTTGATTTTTGTGGAGCTTTTGGTTTATGGTATAGGTATAGGTTAAGTCCCAAATTGCTGTACGACCCAGTTTACATAGTCTAGACTCAAGAAAAGTGTAAATACAGACTTAAAACTTTGAACACTGCAGGTATGAGCCGTCCTCCGTCTTGTACTGAGTTCAGTCATCATGTGTCGTATTGAAATATTACAAGTATCATATCGTCAATTGTATCAATATTTTGTTGACTGTGATTTTGTGTCAATACTGCACACTTAGATCCTGCATAGAGAGCACTTATAACATGACAGAGAAAGATGATAGGCGTATTCACCTTACATCGGTGCAAGGGCGAGTGCATCCATGTTAGTAAGAAGTCGCACCACGAAACAAACATGAGATTGCTTGTCTGCTTGCCTACTCAATTCGAATAATATGCTTGCCATAATAACATGCTTTACGCTTTCGAATATGCCATGAAATCGACCCTAAGGAGAGTATAGCAATATCATAAGCTAAGTTGCATGATTCAACATAAATACTAAATGTCGATTTAGAAAGTAGGTCTTTTCATCAGTACATGCGAGGACGAACGTACTGATCCCCCACCAGCTTTCATGCATGGTGCAGAAAATGGATTGCTCGCAGCGAAGCTTCACTAGATCGTGCAAAGGCATGGAATGCCGCAGCGTTTGAAGTGTGCGATCGCATTGATGCTCGGACTTGCAACATAATTGATGCGGCCGAGATATAAAAGACATAATGTATGGAACGGTAAAATCCTTTGTAGGCAAGAGAGAACTTAAGTGTTGTAGCTAATCTGGCAAATTAAGTTGGGCTATTGAAAGCCTTTGTAATCTCAGTTCATTATCAATAAAGAGATTTGTTCCATATACTCTGTTTTCTTCCGTTTGCTAATGTCAAATCAAAGATAAATATTATGAGAACTTGTCATCTTGACTTGCACGAATGCAACTCCATGCTCGTGCGACATCACGTCCCCTGCGAGGACGATGATTTGGGTGATTCTGGGTCGGGGCGTGACAAACGAGGAGGAGGCGGTCGACCCTAACACTAACCCTAGATCGACGAAGACGAGGCAGTCGAGGTCGATCGTCAACGACGACCAAGCGGGGTCCTCGGCTCGACGAGGCGGTCGAGGTCGTCGATGATGACCAGGCGGACGGACGTTGGTCGAGGTCGTCGCCATGGCTTTTCCCTAGAGGGAGATTCTTTCTGTGGAGGAAGAAAGTGAGGAGGGAGAAAAAGAGTTGGAGGAAGATTGGAGGTGGGGGCCACTGCAAACTTTAGAATTTTTGTTGAGAAAACATGTTTCAGTTGCTCTCTAAAAATTAGTTTTAAACATGAGTTTGAAAAAAAAAATGGAAAGCAGTTTTTTGAGTGTACCTAACCAAACACATTTTCTGTCATCGGTACCGTTTAAACTCAGAAAACTGAGTTTAAACAAAGAACCAAACAGTCCCTCATTCATTTCATTTTCACTTTCAAATTTTTTCTCCAAATTCTGACCCTCTCCTTCCAACTGCTTTTCCGAAAGATTAAGCCCCCTCTCCTCTTACGCCCCCCTTTCTGAAGGATCGATCCCCTCCTCCTCTTTTATGGTGGAGACCCCCTCCCCTCGCAACCCCTTTTTCCAGCGAATCGACCATGCGCTCGACAAGCTACGCACCATCTCAGCCCGACGCGCCGTCATTCCTCTTTTCATTTTTTTCCCTCCTCCACGTCGAGCATTATGAGATATCTCAAAGTGTAACCCTAATTTTTTTTTTCAATAGATCCTATCAATCAACAGTTTCAGGATATGTTGAAAAAAGAAAGAAAGAAAGAAAAGCCCTATCTTATGTAGATGATAGCTTGATTGTTTATATCTGAATATAGATATATCCCAAAGAATTATGTAGATTCTCAGCCAAGACAATAGGTCACATTTGAACAAGTATCTAAACTGATAAAACGCATTCTAAAAATAATGTTTATGTACAATTGCTAGAACTTATTCAGTGTACAATGGAAGCTAAAATTATCTTGTCAAGAAAGTCACATATAATATAATTCATACATATATGGGTCCGGATTTGGAGGGCCCACGCCGTGTGTGTGTGTGTGTGTGTGTATATATATATATATATATATATATATATATATATATATATATATAGAGAGAGAGAGAGAGAGAGAGAGAGAGAGAGAGAGAGAGAGAGAGAGAGAGAGAGAGGATCCACGTACCCTCATTTTTGTATCGCCTAGGCATCTCCTCTTTCACATTCGTTGGATCTATGTTTAAGTCACTTAATCTTAACCGTTAATTTTTTAATAATTAATATTAGATGACTTAAACAAGATCTAACGGATGTTATCATGGAAAGGACAATCAAGGCATCATTGTTGTTGTTGTATAATACATTAAAATTGTTCATAGTATGTGAAGTAGTAACAATCATATGGATGAAAGATCAAAATCAAATACGAACCAGATCGCCATCTTTTATCCCGTAACCTTTTATATACTTCCAATCGTCAACAAGTTTATTATTTACGTAGCATAAGCAGAAGTGATCCCGTACATGAGACCTTACACAAGATGAGAAGAACTGATATATCAGTCATATATTTGCATCGAGCTACCAGAGTAGTACATACATTCTTCCAAAATAATTGGCAAAAGACAATTTTTTTACACAATCTACCGACATGGACAGTGAAGAAGTTTAAGTAGTAACAATTATGGACTCTTCCTTTATATCCTTAAATCTAAACTTATTAGACACTTCCTATATTGATTCTTTGTGCTCCTAACATGGTATTAAGTACCAACATATTCAAAACAATTGTAACCTTTTTAAACTGACTTAACCAATACTCTTAGTCATAGGAAGGATCTGAAACCTGTTAGTCCCGGGGCTTGACCAAAGGTGAAAAAATTGATGCAATCGAGATCTGAGAGTCACACAAAGATTTTGTAGTGATCAAACTCAAGATCTACGATAATACAAAAAGCCAAATAGCCAGATTACAATATGAAGGAGGGAAATAGAGAAGAGAAGATCTCTCGTTCTTCCTTGCAAACGTGTTGCAATTGGGACAGAACGAGTTACAATAATCTAGAGAAAGATGAGATAAAAAAAAGTTGCTGGGATGTCAAAACACCGTTGCTCAAAGCAAGATTCGCCCCACACGAATTGCTTCCAGGAACCAGCAAGTTGAAGAACTTGTGGAACGTTCGAAGTGAACTTTGTTCTGACTCCTCGAATGGACTTGCAATGGCGGCAGCAGCTCCCTCTCCCTCTCTCTCTCTTTTCTGACTTATAAAATTCGTAGTCCTTCACAAAGGAGGCCAGAAGAGAGTATATATAGAGCGAGGGTTGAAACCCTAGCCGCCTCTTTAGTTATGGAAAGATTGAATCAAATCCCACAAAGATAGCAACGAAATTAATTCAAATCCCACAAAGATAGCAACGAAATTAATTCAAATCCCACAAAAAGTGGATCTGAATTAATCGCATTGAATCAGTCTTTTCATAACTGACTTGTAGCCTGCACAGTCAGCGGAGCCCTCCATACGGTAGCAACAGCAGTAGCCTGGCCGTATGAGCCGTAAGTGCCGCATGGACCGCATGAGGCCGCATGAGCCGTATGGACCACATGAGCCGCATGAGCCGTATGGACCGTACGAGCCGCATGAGCCGCATGAGGCCGCATGTGGCCGCATATGAGCTAAATGCCGCATAAGACCGCATGGCCGCATATGAACCGCATGACTGCTGAGGTGCTAAGTGCAAAGTGCGCCAACAAAATGCCACATTACGCCTCATGAGCCCATAAGCCCGAGTCCGAGTCCGAGTCCGATTCGCTAAGCCCCTTTGGGGCTTAGCTCCAAATGGAATTAATCCAAGAGAATGACAAAAGCATTAATGCTTAATCCTTGGAGCCTTATTCTTACCTCCTAGTAAAATCACCCACATGGTTCCCTCCTTAGGGTCACCACCCCATGTGCATCTCTCAACAACACAACCAAGTATATATGTTGAGATAACTCATGGTGCATTTTCGATGTGGGACTAAACTTTTACAAGGCATGTTGAGAGCAAGCTCTCTCCATGTAAAGAAAGCACCAACAATCCCCCATATATCACAACATATATATGTGTCCAGGGTTGAGCGTTCCCCACAGTAACTGTCCATTTTTGCATTAGGATAGATGTCGTTGACGACTTGAATCTTCCCGTATGGGTTAAATAACAATGTGATACAAGAATGAACTACGTCTTGAATTCTGTACCACAATTATAACTCTTCCCACTCACAAAGTATAGTTACGTGTGCTTCTGGCTGCACATTGAAGGCCCTATGCCAGCCTGGTTTCAGTGTATAATTTTAGGTGTCTACAAGTTTACTCTCAAGAGACGGCCTGATATCTCTTTTTATACACTATAGGTGAGTTCTTTATTAAAGAGACATGGCATGAAGCCTTGCGCTTCCTTGCGGTGCTACGCCGCTATGACATGGTCTGAAGCCGAGGCATTACCCCTACCTAAAAACCTCATCGTAGTGTCATACTACTGTAGCATGAGGTCTCAACCTCTTTGTAGTGTCAATCTACTCAGCATGAAGCCTAAGGTTTCCTTGCGGTGTTACGCTACAATGACATGGCTTGCAAGGCCGAGGCCTTACCCCTACCTGGGTACCTCATCGTGGTATCGTGCCACTGTAACATGGGGCCATCCTCCCCTTTGTAGTGCTGTCTATAACTCTTTAATTACGTCATACAGCATTAGGCTACCTGTCTATTTGCGGTGCTACACCGCTATGACTTGGCTTGCAAAGCCGAGGCATTACCCTAGACCTGGAAACCTCATGGTGGAGTCACCCTACTGTAGCATGGAGTTTCACTCCTTGTAGTGCTGCTCTACCGTGCTTCCTGTGAAGCACACCAGGCATTCACTCTGCCTGAGAACTCATTAAGGCGTTTAAGCCAACCTTCCACAGGATCTGTTTTTTCGCAGAAAATACATAGTAGACAACAGTGGTTATGGGTCCGTATCCCTTCCATATTCCAGAGAACAAGTACCCACTATTACCTGATAGTTTCCTAGTCAGTGATCCTCCTTTGAACCAAAAGTTAGATGCCTAGTAGATTTCTCTTTGAACTAATAGCATAAAACTTTATGGTAGGATTACAAAGACACACTATCAGAATGCCTTCAAGCCCATTTTACAAGCTATGTCATCGACCAACTGGCGCTTGAGGCCCTTTGTGAACGGATCTGCCATGTTCTCTAGACTCCGAACATCAATCACTGTAATTACACCTCTTTTGATAAGATCGTGCACAGCCCTGTGCTTCAACCACATAGTCTTCTTCTTTCCGTTGAAGAGGTTATTTGATGCTACCGCCACAGTCGCCTGGCTATCATAGTATATCGGTATCGTCGGTATCTGAGCCCCAACCACTGAAAGATCATACATGAGCTCCCGAAGCCATTCTGCTTCATCTGCTGCAGTTTTAAGTGCATAGAATTCAGATTCTATGGAGGAACGAGAGAGTATAGTCTGCTTCTTCGACTTCCACGATATAGCAGCTCCATCCAAGGGAAAGACATATCCTCCTGTGGATCTCTTGCTTTCTACCTCTGAATATTAGCTTGCATCACTGAAGCCTTCCACTACTGTCGGATACCTGTTGTAGTGCAGTGTATATGTCTGAGTCTTCTTGAGATATCTCATCACCCGCTTCACAGCTTTCCAGTACTCAATCCCTGGGTTGCTTTTGAACCGACTCAGCATTTCCATGACGAAAGCTATGTCAGGCCTTGTGGCAGTGGTTGCGTACATCAAACTTCCGATAATGTAAGAATACTCCAGCTGCCTGACGCTTTCTTTCGAGTTAGGCTTCAGTTTCTGATCACCCCTGTATGGCGTATCGATTCCTGGAAGATCCTTATACCCATAGCGTGTGAGCAACTTCTCAATGTAGTAAGATTGTGACAGCGCTACTCCAGTGTCTGTCCGGATGATCTTTATGCCCAAGATGACATCTGCATCCCCCAAGTCCTTCATACTGAACTTGGTTGAGAGGAACTTCTTTGTCTCCGTGACACAGCCTATATCCGTCCCTAGGATTAGCATGTCATCCACGTACAGACAAACGATGACTCCTCTTCCATCAGCGAACTTTGTGTAAACACATTTGTCCGTCTAACACATTTGTCCGTCTCGCTGACTCTGTAGCCGTTTGTCCTAATAACTTTGTCAAACTTCTCATACCACATCTTGGGAGCTTGCTTCAAACCATACAATGATTTCACCAACTTGCAGACTTTGACTTCAAGATCCTTGACAAAAAATCTATCTGGCTGTTGCATGTAAATCTCTTCGATCAGCTTCCCATTCAGGAATGCTGTCTTTACATCCATCTGATATATCACCAACTTATGTATAGCTGCTAGAGCGATTAAAATTCTGTTGGTGGTCATCCGAGCTACTGGAGCGTACGTGTCAAATTAGTCTATCCCCTATTTCTGAGAAAATCCCTAGGCTACCAGCCTGACCTTGAACTTGTCAATAGTTCCATATGCCTTTATCTTCTTCTTGTAGATCCATTTACATCCGATGGACTTTTCTTCTTCAGGTAGATCTACCAACACCCATGTGTTATTGGAGGTGATAGAGTCAAACTCGTCATTCACTGCCTCCTTCCAGGAGATAGCATCTCTGGTCTTCATCGCCTCATCATAGGTAAGCGGATCTGCTTCCACATGATAGGTGACAAAGTCATCTCTGAAGTCTTTAGGTCTCCTCGCTCGCTTTGCTGACGGCTCTGCGAGTTCTGGTACAAGAGTTATTTCATCAACAACAGCTTCTTCTTGGACTACTGGTCCATATGAGATTTCAGTCTCATTTGCACCTACATCATTTTCCGGAATATCCGAAAGAACAATGTTTTTGTCTTTTGCAAAGTTGTCCTCAAAGTATTCAGCATCGCGAGATTCAATGATATGATTTGACTCAATATCAAGAAATCTCCGAGCATCACTCTTCTCGGCATACCCTAAGAAGATCTCCCTCATAGTCCTTGTCCCCAGCTTCTGAATCTTCAGATATGGGAGCTTCACATATGCCAGACACCCCCATACTCGAATGACATTCAAGTTTGGTCTGACTTTGAACCAGAGTTCATGAGGAGTTATGTCCGAAGTTGCATATGGCACTCTATTCAGAATGAAAGTCGCTGTTAATGCAGCTTCTCCCCAGTAGCATTTTGGAAGACCTACAGTAAGCAGCATTAAATTCTTTATTTCTGTTAATGTTCGGTTCTTCCTCTCTGCTACTCCGTTGGATTGAGGAGAATATGGAGTAGTAGTCTCGCATATGATTCCATGTTCTTTGCAGAACGATGCGAAGTCATGAGGCCTGTACTCCCCTCCTCGATCACTTATCAACCTCTTGAGTTGTTGTCCAGTCTGCCGTTCAGCTTCGGCCCTGAACTCTCTGAACTTCTCGAAAGCTTCGTCTTTAGTCTTGAGCAAGTAGACGAACGTGTATTTTGAGAAGTCGTCGATGAAGCTTATGAAATACTTCATCCCGGCCTTCGTGGAGAAATGTTTGAAGTCACAGATATCGGAGTGTACCAACTCTAGAAGATCTGTGCTTCGATTGACCCGATGAAAGGATTTCCTTGTGATCTTCGTCTGAGCACACACTTCATACTTCTCCACCTTACCCCCATATTTGGAGATAAGTCCTAGACTAAATATTTTGTTAATTTTTTTACAATGAACATGTCCTAGTCTATTATGCCACAACTCAAGAGAATAATCAAAAAATGTAACTACATTATCATTAAACTGGTTAACAAGCTAAATTTTAAATATTCCTTCGGTTTGATAAGCCTTCCCGAAGTATGTTCCTTTCTTGGACATCACCATCTGACCAGCATTGATGTCCATCCTCAAGCCTGCGTTGCAGAGTAGGCTTCCAGAGATCAGGTTCTTAGCAATCACCGGAACATGCTTCACACCTTGAAGCGTCAGAGTGTTCCCAGAAGTGAGTTTCAGCTCCACAGTCCAGATCCTCAGAACTTCACAAGATTGGCCTTAGCCAACTGTTTGGACAGAGTGTCCATCTTCTGTTGGGAACGCAACTCGTCTTCAATATGGATCTCTTGAAGTAGATCTCCCAAGCTAAGGTCTAGCTTCTTTATGAGCATCCTTGTATAGAAGGTACTCCATCTAGCATGAAGTTTTGAGACGATCCCACCAATGACAAACTTGTCGGGAAGGGGCATCTCTTCGTCTTCCAGTTTCTGACACTGCTTCAGAAATTCCTTCGCCTGTGGCAACATGGACTTATCGTCCTCAAAGAGCAATTTGTGATATTTTTCAACCACAAACATCTTGCTCCTGTTCCTGTCTTCTTCATACAATTTTTCCACAGACTCCCATATGTCTCTGGAAAATTCCTTCTTCGAGTAGGATTCTGCCAGAGAATCCTCCATAGCATTCAGGATGAGAAGCCTGCAGATGCTATTTTCCCTTCTCCATTTGGCCTGGAGTTTGGTAGCCGCATTGATTGCGGCAGTAGACCCAGTATCTGGAACAGAAGGTTCTTCCTCCAACAGTACATGATCAATGTCTTTGAGTTGAAGAGTTAGATAAACCTTCCTCTTCCAGACTTGATAATGCTCTCCATCGAACTTTTCCAACTTGCAGTAGTCCGATTGGACGAGCGAAGCATTAATGTTTTCCATCTACAAGGATCTTTCTTTGAGATTGTTAGTCCCGGGGCTTGACCAAAGATGGAAAAATTGATGCAATCGAGATCTGAGAGTCACACAAAGATTTTGCAGTGATCAAACTCAAGATCTACGATGATACAAAAAGCCAAATAGCCAGATTACATTATTAAAGAGGGAAATAGAGAAGAGAAGATCTCTCGTTCTTCCTTGCAAACGTGTTACAATTGGGACAAAACGAGTTACAATAATCTAGAGAAAGATGAGATAAAGAAAAGTTACTGGGGTGTCAAAACACCGTTGCTCAAAGTAAGATTCTCTCCACATAAATTGCTTCCAGGAACCAGCAAGTTGAAGAACTTGTGGAACGCTCGAAGTCACCTCTGTTCTGACTCCTCAGATGGACTTACAATGGCGGCAGCAGCTCCCTCTCTCTCTCTCTCTCTCTCTCTCTTTTCTGACTTATAAAATTCATAGTCCTTCATAAAGAAGGCCAGAAGAGAGTATATATAGAGAGAGGGTGGAAACCCTAGCCACCTCTTCAGTTATGAAAAGATTAAATCAAATCCCACAATGATAGCAACAAAATAAATTCAAATCCTACAAAGATAGCAACGAAATTAATTCAAATCCCACAAAAAGTGGATCTGAATTAATCGTATTGAATCAGTCTTTCCGTAACTGACTTATAGCCTGTACAGTCAGCGGAGCCCTCCATGCGGTAGCAGCTGCAACAGCCTGGCCGCATGAGCCGCAAGTGCCGCATGGACCGCATGAGCCGCATAGCCGCTGACGCGGACCGCATGAGCCGCATGGCCGTGACAACCTTCTCAGATATCGGCTGGTATGTGACGAACCATTCCTTGCTAGAACAGACATGGCAAGTTGCACCAGTGTCTATCCACCAGTCAGAGTCAACCCCCACAGTTGTGACCTATGCGATCATAGCAACAATGTTAGAAACTAATAAAACCTTACTAGGCTCACCTTTCTCTAATTGTTTAGGCTTATATCTGTATTCACTCTTGTAGTGGCATTGCTTGCCAAAATTGAAACAAGTCACGTGGGACTTGGACTTCTGTTGCTTGAATGAAGGACCCTTCACTTTTAGATTAGTGAAGTCCTTCTTCTTGTGATGAGAAGCCGCCTGCTTCTCCTTGGGATCTCTCGTTTGCACAAGATTGACCTTAGCCAACTGTTTGGACAGAGTGTCCATCTTCTGTTGGGAATGCAACTCGTCTTCAACATGGATCTCTTGAAGTAGATCTCCGAAGCTAATGTCTAGCTTCTTTCTGAGTATCCTTGCAGAGAAGGTACTCCATCCAGCATGAAGTTTTGAGACGATCTCTCCAATGACAAACTTGTCGGGAAGGGGCATCTCTTCGTCTTCCAGTTTCTGACGCAGCTTCAGAAATTCCTTCGCCTGTGACAATATGGACTTCTCGTCCTCAAAGAGCAATTTGTGATATTTTTCAACCACAAACATCTTGCTCCTGTTCCTGTCTTCTTCATACAGTTTTTCCACAGACTCCCATATGTCTCTGGCAAATTCCTTCTTCGAGTAGGATTCTGCCAGAGAATCCTCCATAGCATTCAGGATGAGAAGCCTGCAGATGCTATTTTCCCTTCTCTATTTGGCCTGGAGTTTGGTAGCCGTATTGATTGCGGCAGTAGACCCAGTATCTGGAACAGAAGGTTCTTCCTCCAACAGTATATGATCAACGTCTTTGAGTTGAAGAGTTAGATAAACCTTCCTCTTCCAGACTTGATTGTTTGCAAAAACAAAAGTATAATCTTTATTTCACAAACTTTGTAAAGAATATTACAAGAATTCTGGGAAAGTACAACTATAGGAATCCGATCTGGATGACGATCGCTTTATCCCTTGGACGATGTGAACTTTGAAGACTTGAATCTCTGAAGAACGCAGCAGCACTTGGACAAAAACTCTGATCTCTCTTGATCTTTTTCGTGATGTGTTGAATGGAAACGAAACTCTATTTATAGAGTTCTGAAATAACTGTTTTGGACAGTTATTCTGGAGAGCGCCTGGTTGAAGTGCGACTGTTTTGAGCACGTATGACAAACTGCGCCTGTTTTCACTCCATTATCACGAACGTGCACCAACTGCTTTAGACACGTGGCATTATTTGATTGAAATGCGCTTGGTCGTGTACAGTTAGTGGGACACGTGTTGGACATGTAGAGTGGTAGTTAGACGTTGAATTAGTCAAAGTGCGCCTGTTTCAGGGACACGTGGTAAGCTCTGAATTGATGTTGTTTTGAACTGCGCCTTCTTCGTAGGCGCAATCTGCAAAGTGTGCTGAGTTTGGATAGAAGTAGGCGCAATCTGTTTAGACAGCTGTCATATCTTCCTCGAGCGCCGTGCCATCATAGGAATGATAGCGCCTTCTCGATCTTCGTATTTGTCGGGTAATGATGACTCCATGTCAGCTAAGCGCGGTTTGTGAAATGCGCCTCTATGATGCAGCAATAGGCGCGTTCTGTGTTTATTGATGAAGTAGGCGCCATTTGTTTGTAGGCGCATTCTGATTAATCTGTTGAACTTAACTTAGGCGCGGTTTGATTTTTTGGACCTACAAAACCCCCTTCAAAGTTTTCGAATTTTGAATTTTCAAAAGTTCGAAATACTTTGAATTTCCATATGACCAAGTCAAACCGCGCTTGATATTTGAAGAAGTTGCGCAGTTTAAGGCGAGAACGGATCTTCAGGCTGAATAGGCGCAATCTGTTTAGGCGCGTTTCGTTGTAGCTATAAATAGCCCACAAAATCCTTCGTAAACCCTTTATTGTCTTCAAGAGTGAAATTTTTCGAGTTTTCTTTTCTGATTTTCTTTCTTCTCCGACGAGCTTTTCAAATCAACTCCGATGGCGCCTCGACGTTCGGATAAAGGGAAAGAACCCGCTCCAATTGAATCTTCAAAGAAATCCAAGAAGACCATGCCGCATCCCATGGTTGAATCGTGCGGTTCTCTTCAAATCCGAGAGCTTGGACAAATTCGTGTTTCTCGACACGAAACTGCACATCCGGCCATTAATGGTGGGTCATAAGAACGTACACTGGCTCTTCTTAGGGCTCAGTTGTATTCGCCAACTCTTTTTAGGGTTTGGTGATTCTCTAAACTTCATGTTTATGAAGTTTAAACATTCCACCAAATAGCGCCTAGAAAATTAGACTCTGTTTGTTCGATCGCGCCTAGTAACAAAGCTAGGCGCTATCGGATATAGCTTTGTCTGATAAAACAGGCGCTGTTTGTTGTTGAATGAAAGCTAGGCATAATCTGCCCTATTTGACAGAAAACTAGGCGCAGTCTGCCCAGATTCATGAATTAGGCGCAGTTTAATCTAGTTGGCTGAAAACTAGGCGCAGCAGTCAACTAGGCGCAATCTGATAACTTTGTTGTGATGTTGCTCTTTTCTGTTTTGCAGTTGATATCAGGGAAGATTCCAACTTCGAGATCTTCCAAGGAACTATGTCTGAACCTGAATTCAAAGAGGACTTGTCACACGTTAAGTTCCCTCATTATGAACTACCAGAGTCTCGAAGAACAATCCTGACTACTCAGGATAATGAGACTCTTCTGTGTTTGATGAACGGCCAGCCCTTACAGTCACTGGATGCAGCTATCCACAAGAAACCACTCTTCTTGTTTGGAGATGCCTTTGGCAGGGAATCTCAGCCAAAACAGCGGGTGGAAGAGAGGATTTTTAAGAAAGGTGAAAAGACTATATATTTGCCAGATATGCTTAGGAGTTTACCTCTTTCCAGATATGAGTTTGCCAGTTATCCCCGCCAAATGGCGTGGGATATCACTCCCGTTCAGCAGGCTCGGGTGGGCAAAATATGTTATAAAAAGGTGAACAACAGAGATATCTTTTATAGTTCATCTGATATTTACGCAACTCATCTCAGGGGTTTGAAACCAGGTTGCATCCCTCCCGAGAATTCATC
Organism: Iris pallida; assembly: GCA_029216955.1. NCBI lineage: Eukaryota > Viridiplantae > Streptophyta > Magnoliopsida > Asparagales > Iridaceae > Iris > Iris pallida. The sequence continues at coordinate 10,524,416 of JANAVB010018993.1, forward strand.
TCGTCTATTACCAGTGAGAATACCAATTTTTGCAAATGAGTTTGCTAGGAAAAGTAGGTATTATACTGATAACACCTTAAGGATGCAAGGTTTAGTCAACCCAGATTATAAACGATGGAGCTGCATTGCCAACTGGGTTTTAGAACATTATGAAGAAGAGCTTCTTAATATCAGTTTGTATGAAGCTGTTTATTCTTTAGTACATGGCTTCCCTCCAAATCCACACCTATTCCTTTCACTGATCGAAAGATACAATTATAGGACGGGAACCTTCATGACCCCAAAAGGAGAAATCGGTTTCGCTCTTCACGAGATGAATCATATCTCCAAGCTGCCTATGGGAAATTTTCCTTATGAGGAGTATGTTCCCACTGAAGATGAATTAAACAGGCTGAAATCTGAAAATGCTGAAATGGTAGAAGTCTTTGATGAGCTGTTATGTCACTATCACATCTGTTGTTGTTATTTTGAAAGCTCAGGCTCCTGCTATCTTACTAAATGGATATCTTATCTCTTCCTCAAACATGATGATGAAGAGAAACAAATTAGTGAGAAGAAAGCTGTTGATCCGCTTACCTTTCAGCGTTTCAATGAGGAAGAGATAAATGAGTTGATGGCAAGGTTTCGCCAAGAAGATATAATAGTTAAAAATGATGAAGATTATCCTCCACTCAAGATAGGAGATAAAATAGAAAGTTTCATGAGGATGGGATACAGACGTATGTCTAAGAAAGCCCATCTGGCAGGCTTTCTTGCTTTTTGGCTACGAAGGTATGTAGTCCCTGGAGCAAGTGCAGTCGATCGCTTCCATAGAGGTGTTCTTTTTGCTGCAGTCCGCCTAGTGTTCGGTTATCGGATGGATATTTTATCGGCGATGACAAGCCGACTTAATCATAGTCTGCGTTGCTTTGTGGACGGCATGCTAAATAATAAGAAAGATGGCTTTCCACATACTGAAGTCGCCCATACTTATTTATTTGGGTGGCTTCTACTCCACTGTCCAGTTTTGATGAGCCCTGGCGAAAGAGCTATTGGAGGAAACTTTTTAAGAAAGTATGAAGGGTGTAGATGGAATCACACCTCCTTGATAGATTGCCGGCGAGTATTGAACCGCGGCGATAACTGGGATTTTTATTGTGTTGATCCACCAGCTGGCTACGAGTTATTGCCAGTTAATATCCTAGATTCAGTGAATACTCTACCAACAGATCCAGCTATATTCAATTGGTTGAAGTCGATTCGACCTTCACACCTCGTACATCGATTTGAAGATGAATGTATTCTTGAACCATATTTGCCTAGCCGTTTTGCACGCCAATTCGGCTATGATCAATTCCATGTAGGGAATGCCACAACATGCCTACAAGGGAAAGGATATTTGATTGATGGCGCCAGGGCTTGGTACTATTATAATGCTAAAAATACGAGGGCCGTTTTCTCAATGCCTGAGAATACAAATCATGGACCGCGAATGTTATTCACCTATTCAAGGTTTTACACTTCGGCCAATACCTTTGTGGAGACTTTTGATTTAGCACATAGCTTCGCTTCTGACAAACGAGCCAAGAAAGGAAAGCCGAGCATTCTTTATAAAGATCCAAATGACGAAGAACCTGCTGACGAACCTTTTGAAATCTCTAGAGATATGAACTTTCTTGAGGAGTTTATTGAACCCTTAAACATTTCTCTCCGAGTAACAAAATCTCCTATGAAGGATAAGAAGAAAAGAAAAAATGATAATCCTATTGCTTCTCCAGATCCAAAGAAAAAGAAGACCACCGCAGAATCTCCAGAAGGAGTTACCACTAGGTCACAATCGAGACAACGAGCAGAAGAATCTGTAAGGAGTGAAGAGACAACTCCTACATCTTTACAGAAACAACCGGGCATTTCTACTGACCAAGAAAGTCCGGATGTGTCTCGTCAAAGAAGGCCGAATTTGAAGAAAGTAGTTAGTAGAAAATTAAGATTATTGAGTCCGTCTCGTGCTGCATCCATCCTGGCTAGTGCTGTTGCTGGGCATATGATGTCTTCCCCTACTCCCATCTCTGGATCAGAACCAGTAACTACAGAAGAACCAACAACATCTGATAAAGAGGTTATGGAAGTAGACACATCTTCTGTGATTGGCCAGCCTTCAACTCTGGCAATTCTTCCTGAAGTGCTTCCAGAAACAGTGTCCAAAACTATTCCGGTCGATACATCAGATCATCTTCGAACTCATGTCGATGATCCAATATATTCAGATAGCAAAATGATTGATGCATTACAGGCATGCGCTGAATATCTCGAGGATACTGTTACTGATCCAGAAGCTGAAAATACAAATGAACCATCTGACGCTCATAAATTGAATGAAGAGAATGTTGAGAGCATTGCTAATGAACCATTGGAAGAAGCACATGTCAATATTATGAATACCCCTACCAGAGAAGATCAGCCTTCACTTAGTACTTCCGATGCGGGAAGTAATCATGCAGAGGAAGTCTCAGAAGAAATGCCATCTCAAATTCCTCAGGAGGTAACAGTATTGGTGGATACACCATACATACCCGATCCAGGTTAAATTTCTTGAATCCTGTAGATTGTTATCAATGATGATATTTGTTTTTGTAGCATATTGATTCCTTTTCTTTAATAGCTGAAGGTAATGTACACCTATCAGGCGGTTCAGAGGCGGGAAGTAGTCAAGCAATGGTGACATATACTATTCCTGCGATAGGCACCCCTGCTCGAACAATGGATACTGGTAAATTGCTAGTTTATTATTCTGAACTTCATAACTTTCTTAGAAAATTAACGCAATACGTTAACTTTCAGGAGAACAAATGAGGAGTGTAACTAGCTCGAAAATGGCTCCATTGGAGACTCCTGTCAGAGAAGAGAGCTCTATAGAGATGCCTATACCTGGGCCATCACAAGTCCAGATTGAATTGCCTCAATTAGGTAAAGCTTTAACTTTGTCGACTTTGTAAAATAAAACTTGCTAACGAGAATATGTCGCAGAAGAACCAGTCAAAGCTGCTACAAGCTCTACCACGGCACCTTCAATAAAGATAACCCAGATACCAAAAGAAAGATCTTCTGAAATTATTGCTTTGACGACGCCATCTGTCGCAACTGAAGTTACTCCAGCCGAGATAGCAGAAACTCCCATCACTTCTGAGGCAAATAGAATCGTTATAAGATCTTATACAAACGCATTCTATCTAACACTCAAGCCGATGGTGGAGAGCGAGAACATTCCTTTCTCCAAAGTCAGGAAATCCGTAAAATATTTGATCAACGGGATTCGTGACCACGGAGATGAAACTCAGGCTGTTTATCTGGAACACATCCTCAATGAGCTTGAAGAGGTGAAGACTGCAATGATGAATCTATCATCTGAGAATATAGATTCACTGATTGAAAAAGAATGTCAAGCTCTGGCCCGGAAAGCTGAACAGAAGGGAAAAGATCTTGAAGCATTTTTGGCAGCCTTTGCTCAGTTTGCTGCTGATATGGAAACTCAGATTGAAGAAGCATCTTCTAAGCTGGAGACCAATGAAGCTGAAATAGCAGAAGCTGACGAAGAAATTGCCAAGCTTCAAGAACGTCTGACTTTGGCGAAGCAGAAAAGGGAAGAGAAGGTTCTCTTAATCAAAGAAACTGCAAATCACCTCGTTGTGCTGAAGCGTCAAAAGGAGCTTAATACCAAGACTCATCATGAAGAGCTGAATGCTCGTTTTGCTAATCTAAAACCCTTTGACTTCGAGTCAACAAGGAATCAAATTAGACAAAGGATTCTGAACTCTCAAAATGAAACGATAGCTGCTTTGAAAAGACGTGTTGCAGAGCTCAGTACCCGGCCTGTTGAATAATTTATTTTGTAATGTCTTTTTGTCTTTGATCAACTGTAATGGACTTTATTTTGAATGGAATGATATTTCAGATGATTCTATTTACTTGTTACATACCCTATTATAGGAGATAAGCAATAGAACGAGAAAACATATTCAGCGGTACAGGACGTGATATATTTTCTTGATGTAGAAAATAACTATATTCTTTATATCTTGCTCAGAGGTAATGTGGACATGGCAAAATATAAATATCGAATATTTGTTATTTCAATAGACAACTTAGTCAGAGGTAATAGGGACGTAACAAGTTGCAAATAGAAAATATGTGAATTCTTTTTTAATGGCGATGATGATATGATGAACGATTGAAAATGAACCGTCAGAATGAATGATTCATCAAAAATGTCTGCTGGGGATTTTAATGAATGAACCTTTAGATTCATCGAAAGGGGTGAACAGTCACCTCGATTCACGAAGAGTCAGTAGGTTAGTATAAATAGTACAGGACTCATGAAGAATTTTATCACTGCCTTCAACAGGAAAGATGTCTTCCAACAACATGTCTGAGGAGACTGAAATCGTGCCGAAAGCCGAGAGCGTCACCGGGGAACCTTCTGCTGGGACAGAGAAGGGCGAAGGGTCGTCTGCACCCAGGCCTCTCGTCAACTCAATCTTACCGGATCAAAAGGAGGTGGGCGAAGGCTCCTCTGCACCAAAGCCTTCACAGGATATCCTCGACTTTCTGGTAGAGCCGGGGAAAACGGCGGAAGAAGAGGCAAAGAGGATAGCTTTCCTCAAATTCTTGCTGAGTTTCGACAAAGATGTCTTCGACTCCTTTGCTGATTTTGCTTGTGAGAAGGAGGGGCTCGGCCCTCGTCCTAAGTTTGATAGGGATGATAGTGATCTCCCTTAATGTAATGTAATATCTTCTTTGAAAATAAAAAAGAAATTTTATTTACATTGTCTGTCAAGAAATCTTTACACATTTATACATAGTATTTCTTAAGAAATTTGCCATTGATAGTCATCATAGCTATTCTGCCATCCATCTCTGTTAACTGGTAAGCACCATTGGAAAATACTTTGTTTACAACAAAAGGACCTTCCCATTTGGCATCGAACTTGCCCTTACTCATGTGAGTCATAGTCATAGGACGTCTGACTGTAAGGACCAAATCACCTTTCTGAAATGCTCGTACTTTAACTTTGCGATTAAAGGCTTTTGAGATACGGGCCTGGTATAAGTCAATGTGCTGTTGAGCCAAAAGCCTCTTTTCATCAAGTGCCTCCAACTCTTGCAATCGAAGTAGATCGTTGTTCTCCGTTGTAAGTTCATTGGCAATGGCTATCCGCAGAGACGGGATTTGAATTTCCAGTGGCAGAACTGCTTCACAACCATATACCAAGGAAAAAGGTGTACAGCCGGTAGGATTGCGAACTGTAGTGCGATAAGCCCATAAACATTCGCCAAGCTTCTCACTCCAATTCCGTTTGTTAGTAGAGACAAACTTCTTGAGGAGTTTGATAATGGTTTTATTGAAAGCTTCAGCTAAACCGTTTGCTGCAGGGTTATAGGCTGTCGAAGCAACATTGTCGATGCGATGATCGTCACAGAACCGAGTAAACTTTTGACTAATGAACTGAGGTCCATTGTCATGAATGATTCGTTGTGGTACACCAAACCTGTATATCACATGGTATTTTATGAAGTTGATGACACTGCTGGTTTTGACTTCAGCCAGAGGTATAGCCTCAGCCCACTTAGAGAAGTAGTCTGTGATGGCCAGGATAAACCGATGCCCTTTAGAAGAAGAAGGGTTGATTGGGCCTATGATGTCCATGCCCCAAGCTTCAAAAGGCCAAGAAGCAGCCGTAGGATGTAGATATTCTGATGGTTGATGAATGAAATCTGCATGAATTTGACATGCTCTGCATTTCTTTGCGTATTCAATAGCATCGGATACCATAGAAGGCCAGTAATAGCCCATACGACGAATACGATCTTGCAATTTAGGACCAGGTTGATGCGCTCCACAAACACCATCATGAGCTTCACGTAGTATTTGTTTTGCTTCATTACCAGCAAGACAACGTAATAGTAGACCATCATAAGTTCGTCGGTAGAGAGTTTTTGTTATATGATTATAATAGAAACGGAGAGATCGTCTTCGAATGCTGGTGGCTTCTTTGGAATCTTCAGGCAATATTCTATAGACTGCAAAATCAATGAAAAGAGTTCTCCAATCTTCATTGATGATATTGACCTCAGCAGAATTACTAAACTCAATATTGTGATTATTTTCAATACAAAATAACTCTCTGTTGGAAATAACAACCAACTGCTGTCTTTGGACAGGAATCGCCAAGACTGCTGCAAGGTTTGCTAGAGCATCTGCTTCAGTGTTGTAAGCCCGACGAACGTATTCAATGTAGAAAGCTTTGAAGGAAATGGCCATAGCAATGGCTGCTTCATGATATGGAATCAAATCTTGATGACGAACTTCATATATTCCTCTAACCTGGTTAACAACCAGTTTAGAGTCACCGTATACTTCAAGATATTGTATGTCTAATTGTTTAGCCAGTTGAAGGCCGATAAGCAAAGCATTATACTCTGCAACATTGTTGGAACAAGGCTCATCCAAAGAATAAGCCCGTTGAATAGTTAGTCCTTCTGGCGAAACGAGCACAATCCCTACTCCTGCTATAATAATCCCATTTGGTCCAATTCTGGAAGCTCCGTCAAAGAATAGACGCCATGTGGGAAATTCTTCCGAGATCAAATTTGTTTCAAGCGTCTCATCAGGAATCTCGTCGTAGAGTTTAGAAGTCTCAGTAACAGGATGAGCAGCTAAGAAATCGGCAAGGGCTTGTCCCTTTACTGACTTTTGAGGTACATAAATCATGTCGTATTGGGCAAGTAAGATAGCCCATGTAGCCAGCCTTGAATTGAGAGTACTGGGCTTCTTCATGAGTACCCGTAGAGGGTTAATTCGGGAGATGACATGGATTGTTTGACCAATTATATAATGTCTTGTCTTTTGTACAGCGAACATTAAGGCTAAACATTCTTTCTCAACCATGCTATATCGATGTTCGGCTCCGATCATAGTACGACTGAGATAGTAGATAGCCTGTTCATGTCCTTCTTTATTCTTTTGGGCAAATAAAGCACCCAATGAGTGATCCATTGCTCTGACATACATTAAGAAAGGTATGCCGGAGATTGGTGGCACCAAGACTGGTGGGCTCATAAGATATTGTTTTATGTCATCAAATGCTTGTTGACATTCTTCGGTCCAAACGAAAGATACACCTTTCTTCATGAGTTGTGTAAACGGTCTGCATCGTCCAGATAAATTTGAAATGAATCTCCTGATGTACGCAAGTCGACCTTGAAATCCTCGTAGCTCTTTTAGGTTGCGTGGATGACGCATCTCGTGAATGGCTTTGATCTTCTCAGGATCTACGTGTATACCTTTAGAGGTAATAACGAAGCCGAGAAATTTACCACTAGAGACACCCAAGAATGACTTGGTAGGATTCATTTTGAGTTGATGTTGGCGCATGAGATTGAAGATAGTTCTCAGGTCTTGAATGTGATCTTCCTTCAGACGACTTTTGACAGCAATATCATCAACATAGCATTCAACATTCTTTCTCAAATGATCTCGAAAGATAGTGCTCATGGCTCGTTGATAAGTTGCACCGGCGTTCTTGAGACCAAATGGCATCACAGTATAGCAATAAACTCCTCGAGGAGTACGAAAAGAAGTATGCTTTTCATCGTCAGGATTCATCTTGATTTGATTATATCCAGAGAATCCATCCATAAAAGATAACCTCTCGAACCCACAGGTATTGTCAATCATGACATCAGTGATTGGAAGGGGAAACTCATCCTTTGGACAAGCGTCGTTCAGATCCCGAAAATCAATGCAGACTCTGATTTTCCCAGTCTTCTTCAAAACTGGAACAACATTAGCAACCCAGTCTGGATGTTGTTCTTCACGAATAAAGCCACAAGCGATGAGCTTTCGAACTTCTTCATCAATTGCATCCATCATTTCAGGTTTGAAGCGCCGTTGTTGTTGTTTAACAGGTTTCGCATTAGGTAATATATTCAGCTTGTGCGTAGCAATTTTGGGATCTAAATCTGGCATGTCTTCATAGCTCCAAGCAAAGACATCAATATATTCGCGAATGAGAAGAATCAACTCCTGCTTATCATCTTCGGGGAGATTCTTACTAATGAATATAGGACGGGAAATACCGTTTTCTCCTACATCAATTTGGATTAGCTGATCTTCGGTAGGTGGTTCTCGTTTTTCAAACCGGAGCTTCCACTGATTGTCCATCTTTTGTACCCAAGGATCAGTTTCAGGGCTTTCTTCGAAGTTATCATCAGTAGCATCGTTGTTGATATCTGGAAATTCAACTGAGACCATGTTGGAGGATATGGCAATACGATGTACGTGACCAATGCTAGTGTCAGAATCCCATGAAACTGTATCAGATGAAACAGTGCGTTCATCATCATCAGATTCAATAATTTTAGAAGCTGTAGCCATAGCAGGAAATGTAAATACATAACCAAGGCCGAGCTTATTCCTCTTGCTAGTAACATGAATAGGAGTTCGTCTCCCTCTTCCATAGTTGAGTCCACTCTTGAAATCATATCCCATTTTACGGATGATCTCTTTAGACTGAGTACTGTAACGACGGAGTTGTAAATGTCCTATGTCATCGTGTTTGCAGTCTTCGGTATAAGAAAACTTTTGTTCTGGTCCTCTAATAAAGATTATTGGACTTTCGTCAGCTTTTCGAGCAGAAACTATAAAGTATGAACTATCCGTTGATTCCAATGATACATCTGTCTGGTAGGATTGTACAACTTCAATTGTGAGTGGCTTCAACCTATCTAACATATTTAAGTAACACTCAGCATGATATAACACATCAGTATACTGTAAAGGAGATGCATCTTTATTGATATTTACAACAGTGTTTACAGTAGGACCTTTAGCCTTAGCAGGCTTAGTCAAATTGATAACAAGAGGGGGAGAAGAAGAACGAGGAGGAAGAGAAGGCTTGTTACGACGAAGGTCGATAACAAGTGGCTCAGAAGAGGTGAGCTCCCTTTTTCCTTGGTCAGTCATAGAAATTGTCTTCTTGGCAGGAAGTCGAATGACCAGTGGTTCAGCATGTGAAGGCTTAGAGATGCGCCCTTTGACAGGAATCACAAGAGTATCCTGTGACTTTGGTTCTTGTTCCTTTTTGCTAGGAGGAAGATAGATGGTTAGTGGTTCAAAAGAAGAGGGTTGAGAGATGCGCCCTTTAACAGGAATTACAAGAGTGTCTTGAGATTCAGTTCCCTGCTCTTCTTCAATGTCTAAAGCCAAGACAACTTTCATGAACTCGTCTTTGTACATGCGAGCATCGTTGCAGTACGCTTCGACACCCTTGAAAGGATAGAGATCAGCAACTTCTTTTTGGACTTCTCCTTTGTCATCAACATACTTGAAACATTGATGAAGAGTTGATGGCACAATATTATGCTCATGAAGGAATGGTCTTCCCAGAAGAGCATTATAGGAACAACCATGGTTATCAATGATGTAAAAGGTAACCTTTGTACGAAGATTGCCTATTTGGATTTTTAGGCGAATCTTGCCCAGAGGTTCACTTCTTCCTTGATTGAACCCCAGAATAGTAGTGATTGTACCAGTAAGACTGCGTACAGGAATTTTCAAAGCATCCAACATTGTTTTAGGCATAATGCTGAGTGCAGAGCCTGAATCTATCAGGATACGATCGACCTTCATGGTATCAACGTACCCTGTGAAATACAAAGGGCGATCATGTCGATTATCTTCCAGGAGCATGTCATCTTGCGTGAAGGTAATATTTGGAATTAATTCCAACACGCTATGACAATGGAGACAAGAGAGAGGCTCTTTCTCCGGCTTCTTCAGAATTTCAAGACAATTTTTTGCCTGCAACAAAGCTTCACTTAACGTCTCTCGAGTTTCCTTAGAGAGGCACAAGAGCTCGAATATTGACAATCTGGCAGGAGTATTGGCCAGTTAAGCCAGTATATCAAAGTTATACGGCTTCTCGAGTCCGAGAGAAGTGGACTTTTTGAGAGCTTTATCGAAACGAACCGGTTGTTTCCCTTTATCAGTAACTGCTGGTTTAACAGGAGGAGGAGTTGGGTTAGTTGAAGATGAAGTGGGTTGAATTTCAGGAGGCGTGTCAGGAGTGGAAGATGAGGTTGGAGCTTCCTGATTCTCTGAGTATTCCCGTAAATAGGGCTTACCAGACCTGGTACCCAATAAGATCTTTTCTTCATTTAATGGTTCAAGAGAAACCATATTACAACTTTTAAACTTGCTTTTGGAATTTTTCTTTTGTTTAGATGAAGAAGAGACGGAGGATTAAAAATCTGAGACCAGATCTGGATGAATCCACATGATTTCCCCTTTAGAAGTAGATAAAGGGACTAGTCCTTCATTTTGAAAAGGTGGAAGGTTTACCAGCTCGAGAGTGGTTCGAGGAATGGGAACTACACCATCTTCTATCTGCATTGGTGGAAATTCGCCAAACTGAACAGAGACGACATTAGCCGTCACCGTCTTTTCGTCCTGTTCAAGAGTCACTGCTCCGGATTTGATCAACTCTTGTATTTTTCCTTTAAGCACATAACATGCTCGAGTAGGATGTCCGATAAATCTGTGGTAAACACAATATTTAGGATGATCAGTCTTACCAACCTCTTTCGGCCTTTTAGGGTCGGGTAATTGCAGTTTGTTGCTTTTTGTAAGACATTCAAAGATACCCATGATGTCATCTTCATCGAAAGAGTATTCTTCTTTAGGACGTGGTGCTCTTTGAGGTTGTTGTGATGGAATAGGTGCAGATTGAGCAACATTGACAGCCAGTGCTTCTTTGCTTCTCAAGTCAATGGCCAAAGATTCTTTAGGAGTAGATGTATCTTTGCCTTTTCTATTATTATTCTGGCGATTGTTGTTAGAGTTTGAGCTATGATCGCCTTGGTCAGGATTCATGTGAACCCCCAATGTCTTGAATTTTTCAGCGCTGAGTTCTGCTGCCTTAGCATTGATAATGAAAGAAGGCCAGTCTTGGAATTGAGTTGCCCCTGTCCACATACTAACAATTGGCAAGAGATTATTCTTGCAAGTGTCAATGGTGACGGCAGATGGGGTCCCCATTGGCATCTTGAGAGCTTCGCGACGAAACCTCTCAATAAATTGCTCAACAGGCTCATTATTTCTTTGTTTGATTTTAATGAGGGCTGACATAGTCATGTCATTGACGCCTTCATAAAATCGTTCAAGGAACATCTGTTTGAAACCAGCAAAAGAAGTGATACATCCGTCTGGTAGACTTCGGTACCAGTCATAAGCAGCGCCAGTTAAGCAACTGACGAATACCCGAGTAAGAAGGGCATCATTAGGCTGAAGAGGATCAGTCATCAATTCAAAATGATTAATATACTGATTGGAAGATGAAGTGCCATCGAACTGCATAATGGTGGGGAATTTGTATTTTGGCAGAAACTGCATTTTCTTCCATTCGGCGGGATAAGGTTGTTTAATGCCCAACCGTTGTAAGCCTTCCCTTTGTGTATAGGCTTCAAATTGATTCCGCAATTGTTCAACAGCATCATTAGCGTTCCCTGAAGATTGAGGATTACTAGATTGATTGGTGATGGCCGGAGGAGGAACTGTATGATAAGCATCACCCCCAGCACCAATTTGGCTAAGAGTAACCTGAACTGGTACTGTGGTGACTGGAGGAGGTGGTACCCCCAGACCAGGATTCTGAGGAGTGGAAGAAACCAATGGTTCAGGAGTTATGACCGGTGGAATGTGCTGAGCCATAATAACATCATGCATTTTAGCCATCATTTCGGCCATAGTCTTCAATTGTTCTTCTAGTGCAACAATCCTTTGATTCTGATTGTTAGAACCAGAAGCATCTTGTTCTTCAGTAACGTATGCTGTCACTTCTCGTGCCATGACAGATGACACAGTTTGTTCAGAGCCATCACTGTCGACAGCAAAGTCCGAATTACCCCCATCATGAGAAGTAGACCGATCACTGTAAGGAAGATTCCTTTGACCGATTGTTTCTCGGCTTCGAGATCGAGTATGCTGGTAAACACCATCATCTGATTCTCTAAGTCGGTCAAGATAGTGCTGGCTAGGTCTCCGGATCTTTCCATGCTTGCATTTTCTACCCCAGAGTCTCTGGAAGTCATGTTGACGGAGGCAAACATTACCTCTTCTTCATCATCACTCTTTTGATCAACATAAGGGAAATTCAGACGCTCGAAGACAGAACGTTTCGTTGTTTGGCAACAACATTTGATAACCACTTCGTGAGGATGATTGCAATGATGAATTTGTGATTGTTTGGGAGAACTGGGGGTGATATTCCGTTTCTGCCTGAGATGATCCCGAAGATCAGAGACAATGGGACGAGAAGAATTAGCAGGGATATACTCATAGATGACATTTGGAACATGATTCCGATTTCGTAAACGTTCGATTCCATGAGTATAAAGAGAGGTACTCATCTGATTGGCGTAATTATCAGGATTCCTTGCCTCTAAAGGTTGATATTGAGGCAAGTTGATCTTAGCATGTTTGCGTTTCACAGAGGTAGGTTTTGATTGGGGTTTTCTATTAAGATATGCCCGTAAATCATTTAAACCGCCCCTGGGAACCTCAGTTTGTGAAACTTGTAATTTGCCTTGTTCAGATCGTGAAATCCGCAAATTAGGCAATTCCTGAATATTTGCCTTGGGAGTAGGTAAAATACCTCTCTGATTAGTACGAGAACCCTTGTTAAGGAGGATATTCGTACTAATAGGTGCAGAGGCACTATCAGTTGGATCCTCCTCGATAAGAATCGAAGAAGACTTGGAAAAGGCCAGAGGACCTTTCCCATTGTTTTGAGATGAAGGGATAGCTAAAGAGCATTTCCCTCTGTTATCTTTCAAGTTTTGAGCTTGGGAAGATTGGGAGAAGACCAAGGGGCCTTTTCCTTTTGATGGAATGGAAGAAGGAACAGCCAAAGGACTGTCCTCAGCAAACTGCGCCTGAGCAGTTTGGGGTTTCTGGATTCTGGAGTGATTCGGAGTAGACTGCGCCTGAGCAGACTGCTCCTGAGTAGACTGCGCATGAGCAGACTGCGCCTGAGTAGACTGCGCCTGTTTAGTCAGGGCAGCAGATGTATTGGATTGAGCCTTGGCAGCAGCAGAAGATTTGACTTGTGCCAATTTGGCACAAACTGTGCCAGAAGAAGGTTTGGTGGCAGACTGCGCCTGTTTCCCTAAGGAGAGAACAGACTGCGCCTGATTGTGAGGCAGAGATTGTGCTGTTTTGGCATGAACTGTGCCAAAAGATGGTTTGACAGCAGACTGCGCCTGTTTCTCTAAGGAGAGAACAGACTGCGCTTGATTACCAGAGATAGACACTGGTGTCTTAGAAACAGCAGGTTGTGCCGAGGAAGTGGCAGCGTTCTTCATCAAAGAAGGAGCAGAGTTCTTGGGAGCCCACACTGAGCGAGTCTTGCTCTTGACGGAAGTCATAGTGCGGCGAGGAGTGCTTTGTGCATTAATCATTGCTTCGTAGGCCGTTTGGTCGACTTTCACGACCAAAGTCTTCTGCGTCGAGCCGATAGGCGCCGTGTCACATTGAGTTGTCACCTTTTCATCAGAGGAAAAGGTCGTCCCCAGCAGAGTCGCCATTTTGTTTGCAAAAACAAAAGTATAATCTTTATTTCACAAACTTTGTAAAGAATATTACAAGAATTCTGGAAAAGTACAACTATAGGAATCCGATCTGGATGACGATCGCTTTATCCCTTGGACGATGTGAACTTTGAAGACTTGAATCTCTGAAGAACGCAGCAGCACTTGGACAAAAACTCTGATCTCTCTTGATCTTTTTCGTGATGTGTTGAATGGAAACGAAACTCTATTTATAGAGTTCTGAAATAACTGTTTTGGACAGTTATTCTGGAGAGCGCCTGGTTGAAGTGCGCCTGTTTTGAGCACGTATGACAAACTGCGCCTGTTTTCACTCCATTATCACGAACGTGCACCAACTGCTTTAGACACGTGGCATTATTTGATTGAAATGCGCTTGGTCGTGTACAGTTAGTGGGACACGTGTTGGACATGTAGAGTGGTAGTTAGACGTTGAATTAGTCAAAGTGCGCCTGTTTCAGGGACACGTGGTAAGCTCTGAATTGATGTTGTTTTGAACTGCGTCTTCTTCGTAGGCGCAATCTGCAAAGTGTGCTGAGTTTGGATAGAAGTAGGCGCAATCTGTTTAGACAGCTGTCATATCTTCCTCGAGCGCCGCGCCATCATAGGAATGATAGCGCCTTCTCGATCTTCGTGTTTGTCAGGTAATGATGACTCCACGTCAGCTAAGCGCGGTTTGTGAAATGCGCCTCTATGATGCAGCAATAGGCGCGTTCTATGTTTGTTGATGAAGTAGGCGCCATTTGTTTGTAGGCGCATTCTGATTAATCTGTTGAACTTAACTTAGGCGCGGTTTGATTTTTTGGACCTACATTGATAATGCTCTCCATCAAACTTTTCCAACTTGCAGTAGTCCGATTGGACGAGCGAAGCATTAATGTTTTCCATCTACAAGGATCTTGCTTTGAGATTGTTAGTCCCGAGGCTTGACCAAAGATGGAAAAATTGATGCAATCGAGATCTGAAGTCACACAAAGATTTTGCAGTGATCAAACTCAAGATCTACGATGATACAAAAAGCCAAATAGCCAGATTACAATATTAAAGAGGAAAATAGAGAAGAGAAGATCTCTCGTTCTTCCTTGCAAATATGTTACAATTGGGACAAAACGAGTTACAATAATCTAGAGAAAGATGAGATGAAGAAAAGTTGCTGGGGTGTCAAAACACCGTTGCTCAAAGTAAGATTCGCCCCACACGAATTGCTTCCAGGAACCAGCAACCTCAGATGGACTTACAATGGCGGCATCAGCTCCCTCTCTCTCTCTCTCTCTCTCTTTTCTGACTTATAAAATTCGTAGTCCTTCACAAAGGAGGCCAGAAGAGAGTATATATAGAGAGAGGGTGGAAACCCTAGCCGCCTCTTCAGTTATGAAAAGATTGAATCAAATCCCACAAAGATAGCAACGAAATAAATTCAAATCCCACAAAGATAGCAACGAAATAAATTCAAATCCCACAAAGATAGCAACGAAATTAATTCAAATCCCACAAAAAGTTGGATCTGAATTAATCGTATTGAATCAGTCTTTCCATAACTGACTTATAGCCTGCACAGTCAGCGGAGCCCTCCATGCGGTAGCAGCAGCAGCAGCCTGGCCGCATGAGCCGCAAGTGCCGCATAGACCGCATGAGCCGCATGGCCGCTGACGCGGACCGCATGAGCCACATGACCGCTGACGTGCTAAGTTCAAAGTGCGCCAACAAAACGCCACATTACGTCTCATGAGCCCATAAGCCCGAGTCCGAGTCCGAGTCCGAGTCACTAAGCCCCTTTGGGGCTTAGCTCCAAATGGAATTAATCCAAGAGAATGACAAAAGCATTAATGCTTAATCCTTGGAGCCTTATTCTTACCTCCTAGTAAAATTACCCACATGGTTCCCTCCTTAGGGTCACCACCCCATGTGTATCTCTCAACAACACAACCAAGTATATATGTTGAGATAACTCATGGTGCATTTCTGATGTGGGACTAAACTTTTACAAGGCATGTTGAGAGCAAACTCTCTCCATGTAAAGAAAGCACCAACATAACCAATATGTATACCTAGGTTCCAAAAACTTCGTATATATTAAATCTTCATTTTTTAGAGTGAAAAAAAGGATTTTTTTAAGTATTTGCATAGGGTCCAAAAGTCGAAAACTCAAATTTTCTCAACCTTTGTGTATATTATCAGTGTGAATTTTTTTTTTTTTTTTTAGAATGATAAAAAAAATTTTAGTATTTGTACCAAACCCTTACAATGTTATAAACGACACTGATAACAGTGTTGGAGATACTAAGCACAATAGACATAAAAGAGAGTACTTAAATGGATAATCCTTTACAACCGTCATGTGGCGGTTGCCAATTGGTCCCCTCTCCACATGTGGGATAGGGGGGGGGGGGGGGGGACCAATTAACTACAGCCGCCATAGGTGGTTGTAAATGTTTACAACAACAATTGATTGTAAACTTAGCATTATTGTATTGAATACTAGTTAGACAAATGTAGAATGGTTATGTTTCAAAAATAATTATTGTAGCGGTGTATACTTTTTTGAAATTGTAGTGGAACGGTCAAAGTTTTAAAAAGTTTGGTATAACAATGAAGCGAGAAAAAAATGTCAGATGAAATGACATTTCAAGCCAAAAAAATGTCAATAGCAACGACGATTTTGTTTTTCTTTTTGTTTTTTTTTTAAATGAATGCCAATAATAATGACATTTTTTATTAACGCCAGTAACAATGGCGTACCAAAATTACTACATGGAGAGACAGTAGCTCACAATGTACAACAACAACCCATATATCATTCTCGTAAGTTTTTTCTTTGCAACTAGTTCAGTTACATAGCAACGACCTACAAAAACCAATTAAAAATTAAGTAGTTTAAAAATTATTCATGAACAAGTAGTTGCATCAAAACTACTGACGTCAAAAACAACGAACAAACTTACAATTTCAACTAGCCAGCAAATAAAAAACACCATTACCGGCATTGAAGACGTTTTCTTGTTTAAAATGCCATTATTAATGACATTTTTCTCCTCCTTTAAATGTTATTTTATCTGTCGTTTTGTATTGGTGTCTCAATTTTCATCGTTCATTACAATTTCAAAAAAGAAATACACTTTTTTGTTTTGGTTTCATTGGATTATTGTGTTAGCATGTGAATCAAGAGTACATTTTGATTCCTCTCCATCCGTCTTAGACGTGACACCTGTGAGAGCATAAATCACTAACAATATCCCTTCCATCCTTTTGTACGAGAGAATGATAAGAAAGATGTCTTATATGCGACACACCGTGAACGTATGAATCACGTTCACGTACGATGTTTCCTTCCTTCCATCCGCCTATATATATCTGTGTTATTTTGGATGAGAGAATCATAACAAGAGAAGAACTACTAAGGTTAATTTCTACTACAATGTCTGTCTGCAAGCATCATGTTTTCTTCTCTATATCTTAATTTAGTTTATATAGTGTCTTCACAGTTTCTTTATTTTGTTTATTTTGATTAGAAAAACTCTCTGTTTAATGCTGCATGCAATTTATTTATAATAGTTTGAAATATCTTTAAACTGCTTGGTTCTTTTTTATATACTTAAATCTATTAGTCCTCATCGTAAATATAGTAGTGTTCAATATATCAGATTATCGTCTTCCATCTGATAACAAATTAAAATTATTAAAAGCAGTAGTAGCCAAGTTCATGAACTAGGAACTTGTCTGATCATAATAAGATT
This sequence comes from Iris pallida, assembly GCA_029216955.1. Lineage (NCBI taxonomy): Eukaryota > Viridiplantae > Streptophyta > Magnoliopsida > Asparagales > Iridaceae > Iris > Iris pallida. The sequence continues at coordinate 10,541,791 of JANAVB010018993.1, forward strand.
ACTACAAATAATTTATTCGATTATAAATAAAAATTATATAAATTCATCATTTGATCCAAAAGGGTTGGAAGCAGTTCAGAGGACATATCTCACTTTGATATGTCCTCTCTCACTTTGTTATGTACATACCTGTAGCATTGAACTGGGGTGGGCTTGGTTAGGCTGCTGTAATCTGGAGTAACTCCTATGAAAACAAAAATAAAATAAAACAAAAGATATAGAAAAACAAAAATTTAATTTGGGACGGAGTCAACCTTAGCCCTTGAGTTTGTTCCTCCTTGGGACTACTATGTTTTATCCCTAAATATGATATTTAGCCATATATATAGATGCTAACATTAAATCTATTCATTAACATTGTGCAGAGAGTGAATATGAAGATGTGGTTTGTATTGGCAATAACATGTGTTTGGTGGGCTGCCATTGTTGGACCTGCAGTTTGGGGGTGCTCGTCGTCATTGTCGGTGACTGGAGGCGGATACAATAATGCTCCCTCCTATAACACAGTGGAGTTTAGTGTAATAGGGTGCAATAAGAGAACCTACAGAGCTTTTCTAGAGTCCCTACGAACACGCTCAAGTAATGGAACTAGAGTGCATGATATTCTGTTGTTGCCTGCTCAATCCGGTTTCCGACAGGATTTGCTCTTGGTGAAACTTTTTGATTGGAAAGATGACTCGATCACGTTAGTGTTGAATAGGACCAATGTATACGTGATTGCTTATCAAGCTAAAAATCGTTCTTACTTGCTTGCTGATACTCCCAACAATACTGAACTTTATGGCAACAACCCACACAGGTTTAGTTTTACAGGTAGCTAATTCAATGTGTTGAAAAAAAATATAAAGAAAATATTAGTTTGGGGAAATCACCGAATTATCACAAAGAATCTTAACTCTCTACTAATTTTGCAGGTAGCTATATAGAACTTCAACGTGTTGCAGGTGAAAATAGAGAAAAAATTGATTTGGGAATCAATGAATTAGCACAAGCAGTCGACACTCTCCACTACTGGTCTCCAACTCAGTCGGAAAAAGTCGTGGCTCGCTCCCTTATTGTTTTGATCCAATCGGTCTCCGAGACTGCACGATTTAGAAGAATTGAGGAAAGAGTTACAAACAACATTATAGACGATCGCACCCCAATCCTTTATGAAAATTTTCGCCCGGGAGTTGGCGTGATATCCCTCGAGACTAACTGGGAAACCCTATCCACTGCAGTTCAACTATCTAGTAAAGGTGTCTTTTTGCAAGAAGTTAAATTACAGGTTAACAAAACTACAACAATCGAAATCAAGAACGCGGCTACAGCTCGGACAGTTTGCGGCTTAGCACTTCTATTGAATCGGCGCCAAAGTCAAGCATCGTTATCTCCTCATTCTTCAGTTTTATCCACATCGGTTAATCGTAATATAAGGTCTATGTTGGATATTGCGGCTTAGCACTTCCAATTTTTCTAATGTTTAAAGAGTGTCCTTGTGTGCGTGCTAGTGTCTGCTTAAAGTGTCATTGTGTGCTAGTATTTCTTATCGTGAGTGTTGTGTGTTTAGAACTTGTATTGTCTTTATATAAGTTTTCTATGATAAATAAAATTGTATTGTGAGTGTTCCAACTATATTATCTGGCATCTACTTGGCTAATTATATAAATAAAGCAAATCAAATCAGTGTTGTCAGACAAGTTTGCAATAGCAAGAGTTTTAATGGTTAATTGGAATATTCTATTAGTATATTTGGTATGTTGGAATATGTCATAGGATATTCCTATAGAGAGTTAATGTAATGAGGAGGTTGTATGATTATAAATAGCCGAGAGATTATTAATAAAATATAACAACAATTTTCTACATGGTATTAGAGTCACCTTTCCATAAACCCCAACCTTCCCCCTCTTCTCTCTCCCTCTGCCACCAAACCCTAACCCGCGTACAGCGGCCCCCCTTCCCGTGCTTGCTGCTGCTCAGAATCGCCCGTTGAGTTGGATCGTAGGGCCCGCAAAACGACGATCCGATCATCTGTCTCAGAATCGGACCAAACTTGGCATACAGGACCAAAAAAACGATACGGTCATGTTGGCGTAAGTTTCATCTCAATCTGAGGAACGTACACAAAGTAATTAACTGGAATTTTTGCAAAGTGGTCGATACGGTGAATTTCGACGGATACACATCAAATTCGTGAATTCCGTCAAAGTTCACACGTCCGCGAAGTCAATACGCACCTTTCGATGCTTTTGGTTCGCGACCACGTCGTCCGGTTTGATGGGACGCACGTCATATCGGAAAGTTTTCTAAGTTTTTCAAAACAATATGTCGTATTTTTCTCTGATTTTCAAACAGGTTTCATGCACTGGATAACCAACTAGAAATAAAAGTATTAACGGGGTTGCAATTCGGATTATGCCATCTATAAGCATGTTTAATTAGAATTCGAGATTTTTCTGTGGTTTGACTTAATTCTGCCTTCGTAAGTAGGGGTTTGCACTAGTTTCACATCTGTCATGTTTTTTTCGAAAAACTGGTTTTGTCCTAGATATGGGAGGAGATTAGAGATTTTTCAAGTGCTATCGAAGATCCTACAACTGGGTATAAGTGCGATAGATTTGGTAGAGATCATAACTGGACAAAGAAGAGCAAATTCTGGGATCTGCCATACTGGAGTACCAATCTGATCAGACATAATCTTGATGTCATGCATATTGAAAAGAATGTGTTTGATAACATAATTAATACTGTGATGGACGTAAAGGGAAAAACGAAAGACAATTCCAAGGCCAGGTTGGGCTTAGAAGAAATATGCAAACGTCCTGCGTTGTATTTGATAGAGCAGAATAGAAAACAGTTCCTGCCGAAGTCAATTTTCTCGCTGGACAAGGAGGATAAAGTGAGACTTTGTCGGTGGATCCAGGGCCTAAAATTTCCAGACGGATATGTGTCAAATCTGAGAAGATGTGTCGATCCGAAGGAAAATAAATTGACGGGTATGAAGAGCCACGACTGTCACGTATTCATGGAGAGGTTAATTCCGATTGCATTTCGGGAATACTTACCGCAGGCAGTTTGGGATCCATTGACGGTGCTTAGCATATTCTTCAGGGATCTTTGTTCTAAGAAATTGCTCGTTGATCGTCTAGAAAAGCAAAAGAAGGACATTGCGGTAACATTGTGCAAGCCAGAGAGGGTGTTTCCTCCTGGATTCTTCGACTCTATGGAGCATTTGCCGATTCATCTATCCTATGAGACACGTGTTGGTGGACCCGTCGAATATCGATGGATGTACCCGTTCGAGCGATATTTGAATCACCTAAAAAGAAAGGTGAAAAATAAGGCACGGGTCGAGGGTTCTATTTGTGAAGCCTATGTTCTCGAGGAGATTACAAACTTTTGTTCGATGTATTTCAAGCCTCATGTTGCAACTAATAGAACGAGAGCTTCCAGAAACGACGACGGAGATCATGAAAGTAATGATACAATACTGAAGGTATTCAATGCTCCAGGAAAGCCATCGGGTAAAATGAAGAAGAGATATCTGAACGATGATGAGCTAAGGGCTGCTCAGGTGTATGTATTACTCAACTGTGACGAGGAGGAAGTAGAGAAACTGGAGGGGTAAGTAAATAATACGTCTACATTATTTTGATAGTGTTAATTATTATACTATTACATTAATTGCACGATGTTGTTTTCAGCATATTTAATGATGATGTGAGGTCAGGTAGGCCACACATAATAGAAGAAGAACTAGAACAAGAAATGAGGCGTTATTTTCTATCATGGTTGAGTGCATATGTAAGACTTCAGAACTCTGTAATTACCTTTCTGTATATGTACTTGATTGAGAATGAACTTAATTGCTTCTTTCGTAGTATTTAGGTCGATCGTCCATACGCAAGACTTGAGAATGAGTCTATTAGAACGCTAGCCAAGGGACCAATTTATGTTACAAAAATATGGCCAAGCTACTGTGTTAATGGGTTTAGGTTCAAGTCAACAACTTGCCCGATCAGAGACAACTTTGTGGATCTCGACTCCACCAAAAACAGCTGTTTGTGTATCAGATCTTCGAACTACAAAGATGTTGATGCGGGCAACGATTTCCATGGCGTGCTACGGGAGATCGTGGAGCTGACATATAGTTATAGAATAGAGCATGCTAAGATTGTGTTATTCAGGTGTGATTGGTTCGATCCGATTGAAGGTCAAGGTTGGAAAGTAGACAAGCACGGTCTTGTTGATATAAACTATCGGCGTCGATATCAAGCCTATGAACCATTTGTCCTATCAAGTCAGGCTCAGCTCGTGTACTTCACAAGTTATCCTAAACGGGGAACAACAAGGTCGGACTGGTTGGCAGTATGCAAGACCAAAGCTAGAAATACCTTTGAGGTTGACGATATAGCTTATCAACAGGATGAACTACCTCTTGTAACAAATATTATAGAAGTGGACACGACGGAAGTTTCTCATTACACATCTAATTGTGTAGAAGAAGTAGAATTATCTGAAGAGGAAGATGCAGATGAAAGTGAAGATGTAGAGAAGGAAGAAGAAGAAGAAGATGAGCTAAACGAACTAGATGAATTTTCATAAGAGGATTGAAATCTGTGATGTCTATCATATAAATATGTATTTTTGTAATAATAAATCTGTGACACTTTAGTGACACTTTTATCTGTGACCATGATATTTTTCAAAAATCTGTGATGTCTATCATATAAATATGTATTTTTGTTTTATTGTCATATGTTATTATTAGGTATGACTAGACCAGGAGGACGACGTGGAGAATTTTACATTTGGCAGTCCCGTCAGCCTCGGCCTGGGGATGGAGAGGGCAGTTCCGTACCCTCATCCTCATCTCCGAGTACGCCAGTGTACCGTTCTGTTCCCGGTCCATTACCGGGACAGGGCAGTTCCAGCAGGTTGCCGACTCCTCCCTCGTCGTCCAGCCTTCCTGATCCCGCGTCCAGCAGGTTGCCAACTCCTCCCTCGTCGTCCAGCCTTCCTGATCCCGCGTCCAGCATCCCTGATCCCTCGTCCAGTATTCCTCCTGTCGACGGCTCTATGGGGGGAGCCGACGCCGAGCATACGGAGGACGGCGATCAGACTGATCCTGCCCAGACAGGAGGTGAGAGCGACCCTCCATGCGCTCCCCCGGGCGAGACGCGTATGGAGATTTGGACGGACGTGCCTATGAAGTAAGTTAATTAATTAATATATATTTCTCAAATGATTAAATGTACATATATATTCATGAAAAATTATTATTGTATAGATATCGGCCTTCTGCAGTACAGAGACAGCTGGGGGTATTTCTGAGGCAGAACTATGGTGGGCCTTGGATTAACTACTCAGATGCTCCCGTAGATAGGAAAGCCTTTTGGTTCGCCCACTTCAAGATAATTTTTTTTTATTTTTAAATTTTAATAATCATTTGTGTATATTATACAACTTTTCTATTTTACTTCTTGTAGTGGACCTATTTCTATCCACCACACCGGGCGGCGAAGATCGAGGGCCAATTTTCTGCCGTCGTAGCCAAGCTCATCCGTGATGCGATCTACGAGCAGAAGTCTCATGATCACTCCGGACAGCCGATCCATGGTTGGATCACGCCAGAGCAGTGGACTGCGATGAAGGCTAGATTCAGCGAGCCCAGGTACTAGGAGCGGTCTGACAAGGCCAAGGTGGCACGGTCGAGCGCCGGTAAGTGGTGTGGTGGCTCCATTCCGATGACGGAGCATTTTCGTCGTCTGGTACATTTCCTATGACGGACATTAATTTATATATAGTTCGATAGAATGTTTAATACTAATAATAGATAATATATTTTAACAGGTAAAAAAGGGTGAGGACCCGAACATGGTGACCGTCTTCTTGGTCACCCATCGGAGGGCTGGGGAGTTCATTGACGAGAGGGCGACGCAGGCATATGTACGTTCTATTCTTTATATTAATTTGTTATAATTTAGAAAACAGGAAAATAGATATCAATATAGACTTTAGCAAATACTTACACGTTAGCAAACATATTCTAGGTCGAGTTTGTTCGGCTACAGGAGGAGGCGGCTGCTGCTGCTAGTGCACCAGCAGAGGGAGGGGCTGGTACTTCCTCCCATCCGCCTACAGCTCCATCGCCGGATGACCTCTGGATGACCGCCGTTGGCGGTCTTCAGAAGGGTACGTACTACGGTACGGGATCCTACGGCACGTATTTGGCTTCAGAGTCATCCCGGGCCCCCTATGTCAGTACGCAGTCTCTGGCTTCGCAAGCATCGTCACGAGCTCAGGATATTCGTTGTCATATCGAGGAGCTGTGTCGCGAGTTGTAGCAGCAGATTTCTGATACTGTCGAGCGACGATCCAACCCTCCGATCGTCACCGGACGATATGATGCGGTCGAGCACAGTATACATGAGCTGATGAGTCTGCAGCAGGCTACAGCTGCCAGCTTGCACACGCTCACCCAGTCTATGCAGCGTACAGAGCGTAGACAGGTCGAGCTGGAGTGATCGCAGAGGTGCATGTCTGCCTCACTCACTCAGGTATCGGCTTCGCTTGAGGCGAGTACTGAGAGGGTGGTGAGTACCCTTGCTGTTTATGGTGAGCGACTGCGAGAGCTGGAGCAGATACGTCCTCCCGGTCCATCGACGTCGCCGACTCCAGACATTGCACTGCCTCCTACTGCCCCTACGGTACAGCTCACACAGGAGCAGTATGAGTATATGCTATCCCAGATGCACGGCAGGGGTCCTCAGTGATCCAGTAGATTTTTTTTTATCATCTTTGTATTTATTGGCCCTATGGGCCAATTCACCGTTCTGTACACTGATTTTGAATATTATTTGTCTCTGTTGGACATGTATGTTTGTTGGACATGTATGTTGGTGATATTTAATTTGTTGGTATTTTCATTGAGTACATGTATGATATTTAGTTGTAGACTGTTATGATGGGAGACTATTATTCATCTACTAGTTATAGACTGTTATGATGGGAGACTTTTAATTGTGATGATATTTGCGACGGGGATGACAAATATACCGACGCTGGGTTATAAGCGATGATCTGATATACAAAGGAGGTGATGTCCAAATTTAAAAAAAATATAATGTGTATTTTTGTGATGATGTGTGTCTGTGTTACAGTAAATGTGAAATGCAGTGTTCGGAACCATCGACAGTTTCGATTACTGTTGTATGTTTTATCTTGGATAGAAAGAGCAACAGTTCAGGGTGTACTTCTGAGAGCTTCATTTTCACGTCCTTCACTTTCTCGGGACGTCGTGAAGGATCCTGAAAAGGTGAAGAACGTGAAGAGGAAGCTCTGAGAAGTGCACCCTGAACTGTTGCTCTTTCTATCCAAGATAAAACATAGAACAGTACGCGAAACTGTCGATGGTTCGAATACTGCACTTCACACACATTGTAAACACAGACACACAACATAACAAAAATACCAATTATATTTTTTTAATTTTTTTTATAACATCTGCGACGTATAGCGACGTTTTGCGACATTTTGCGACGTATAGTACACGTCGCTATACGTCGCCAAATAGTGACGTAACGTCGCTATCCGTCGTTATACTGCTGACGTTGCATATGACCACCTGAGAGCTGACGTCGCTAAAGTTGTCGCTAGGCGTCGCTAAAATGCTGACGTGGCTGCCATGCCATGTCATCATATATAAAGTTGACGGCGTCGCTAAGTGGTCGCCCTACGTCGCTATAGTGGCGACGTATGATGACGTCGCTATCTGTCGCTAATGTTGCGACGTCTAGCGACACTGAACGTGATGTCGCAAATAGCGACGAATTGCGACGAAATTGTAACCTGCGACAAGCCTATACGCGACATCCAATTTTCGTCGCTACGTCGCTAATAGAAATTAGCGACGGATTTTCCTTTTTTAGCGACGTATTCTGACGTCGCTAAAAGGGGTTATTTTAGTAGTGAACAATTGATTGTAAACTTAGCATTGTTGTATTGAATACTAGGTAGACAAATGTAGAATGATTATGTTTCAAAAAGAATTATTGTAGCGGTGTATGCTTTTTTGAAATTGTAGTGGAACGGTTAAAGTTTTAAAAAGTTTGGTATAACAATGAATGGAGAAAAAATGTCAGACGAAATGACATTTCAAGCCAAAAAAATGTCAATAGCAACGACGATTTTGTTTTTCTTTTTGTGTTTTTTTTAATGAATGCCAATAATAATGACATTATTTGTTAACGCCAGTAACAATGGCGTATCAAAATTACTACATGGGGAGACGGAGACAATAGCTCACAATGTACAACAACAACCCATATATCATTCTCGGAAGTTTTTTCTTTGCAACTAGTTCAGTTACATAGCAACGAGCTACACAAACCAATTAAAAATTAAGGAGTTTAAAAATTATTCATGAACAAGTAGTTGCATCAAAATTACTGACGTCAAAAACAACGAACAAACTTACAATTTCCACTAGCCAGCAAATAAAAAACACCATTACCGGCATTGAAGACGTTTTCTTGCTTAAAATGCCATTATTAATGACATTTTTCTCCTCCTTTAAATGTTATTTAATCTGTCGTTTTGTATTGGTGTCTCAATTTCGATCGTCCATTTACAATTTCAAAAAGATATACACTGCTGCAGTGAATTTTTTTTGTTTTTGTTTCATTCCATTATCGTGTGAGCATGTATACGAATGTTACGAACGCCCCTGACAATAGTGTTCAATGTTGGGCACATGTACGTGTCAATTGTTGTGCGAACCATGAAATAGAATGGGTTTTGGTTTCATTGAATTATTGTGTTAGCATGTGAATCAAGAGTACATTTTGATTCCTCTCCATCGGTCTTACACGTGACACCTGTGAGAGCATATGAATCACTAACAATATCCCTTCCATCCTTTTGCATGAGAAAGATGTCTTATATGCGACACACCGTGAACGTATGAATCACGTTCACGTACGATATTTCCTTCCATCCGCCTATATATATCTGTGTTATTTTGGATGAGAGAATCATAACAAGAGAAGAACTACTAAGGTTAATTTCTACTACAATGCATGCATCATGTTGTCTTTTCTATATCTTAATTTAGTTTATATAATGTCTTCACAGTTTCTTTATTTTGTATATTTTGATTAGAAAATCTCTCTGTTTAATGCTGCATGCAATTTATTTATAATAGTTTGAAATATTTTTAATATAGTAGTGTTTAATATATCAGATTATTGTCATTTGTCGGACTTGCTCTTAATTAATAGACTTGGAATTGAATTCATCTGATAACAAATTAAAATTATTAAAAGTAGTAGTAGCCAAGTTGATGAACTAGGAACTTGTCTGCTGGATCATAATAAGATTGTTAGAAATAATTTTATTTTTTACTTTTGAAATCTGCAAACAAAATTAAAAGTTATCGGCCTCCGGAGAAATCGCGCACGTACCACTGCCCTAACAGTTAATCCGGGTCTATGTGCAGACTTTTCCGGATGCTCCTAGTGGTAAAACCTCCGCTCTACCAGTTTTCCGTCGTCGCACACAACAAGGGAAGATTGACCCGAACTTAGCTTTGCCCAGAAAAGAAAATAAAATGAAAAAGAGTGTTTAGGGTAAGGAAGAGAGAAAGAGACATGATTTTTTGATCTTTGTTCATGTCAATTCACTTTTCAAAGAAAAGAATGCATGGAACATATATAGAGCCATGACCCATCCCTTATAATTAAAAGGTTTTCAATGAGGCATAAAGAGCCATAAAATAGTATTTGAATGGTGTGATGAATATGAATCAATAGGAAGTTAATAAGATTTAACATCCAAATAAAATAATCCATTTATTAGGAATTAATTGTATTTAAAAATTGGTTTTTTTATAATAATAACAACAATCCCCCCCCCCCCCCCCCCCCCCCCCCCAAAAAAAAAAAATCAAGTTTCTAAAAAAACAAAAACAAAGATAACAATATTCAAAAAAATAAATAAAATCAAAGTACAAAATTTATGGGCAAGTGAATACTATGCATAGATGAGATGGACTACAGCCTTGAATCTCACGTAGTGACCATTGTCTGTCTGAAGAAGTGCTTGATGGACTATGCCTTGAATCAGACTTCTTAAACCAGATTCAGAAAATGACACACATAGTACGCTAGAGGTTCTTGGAGAGTTGTCTAGGATGCCCTGTCCTATAGTCGCGGCCCTCACGACCTCTCATATAGGTAAGTTCTTAAGGGTTGGTGATAAGAATCAACCCTGCATATCATGCTTGGACTTATTAAGAGTTTAAACTCACCCTATCCATATCACAAAAGGAACACTGTCACCATAGGGATGGGGGTATGAATGTACACATGTACAGCCTCCTAGGCTTTTATTTTAAAGAGAATTTAATCTCAGGTCGGTGTTCCATAATAGTCACCTACTCCAGCTTGTTCCTACCCATTGAACCGGCTTCTTGGGATCTCCAGTCAGACTCGGTTGGGTTGTCACTGCTGGTGACTATACTATGGGCTTAACCCCATCCCCCTCGATGATTCTAGGATTAACTTCCTAGACAAACTCTTCGTCAAGAGTAAACAGACTTTTCGTCAAGATATCTGTATAGTTCTTTATGACTTATATAGTCAAGAACCATATTTTTGCCTTTTAGGCTCTTTTAATGCCTTAAAATGCAGCTGCAAGTACCTGTTCATCTTAGAATTCACAAGATCATGCTTTAGCAATTCTTTAGCATAATTTATAAAAATGACAGGTACAGAAATATGTATATCATGTATATGCATAATAAGATGCTTAACATATTCAATACTTCATGAAGTCATAGAAAGAGTAAAATTTAGGCCTGGATCTATTTGATATATACATAGCAAGATATCTGATCCATTCAGCTTTAGTACAAACTATGTTTAAATATACAATTTTAAATTCTTTGATACTCCTAGCTACAACAGTTTGTCACATGGACCTATCAACTTATGAGTATCAAAGTAGTTTCACAGATGAATCCTTATACTGGATCTTAGTAATTTTGAGTGTCTTTATATCCGAAAAAATGTCATATAATGACTCAGAAAAAATACTTAAGAATCTTATGAAACCAATAGTAGTCCATTTCTTTAGAAATTTTTGGTTTGACTAAGCCAGATATTTGGGTTGCCCTTAAACCATATTCTGTGTCATCAGAATCAAAGTGTGTGATTCCACTAATTATTGTATATATAAGTCCTAAGATAGTGATCCAAAACGCATCTGAGTCTATCACCTCTTAAATGAAGACACAATAACTTTCAGTCTTGGCTCTAAAGATTTATCTTTACTAGCCATGTTTGCAAAAAATGACAGTATAAAGTATTAAAATAATAGTTTAAGAGATTTTGCTAATCAACCTTAAAAATCTTTAGTTTATCAAGTGTTGATTAATATGGGTTACCTGTAGGGGCTGGTTCCCAGCTAGCGGAGTTCCACATGGGGACGATTAAGTACCGTGTCGCTTAGGGCTATTTACACCCGGTTGACAGAAGGACCCTTTCGGCTTGTACCCAAAATAATCTCAACTTTAAAAACGTAAATCTAAAGAAATTTGCAATTTCACTAACTTTTTCTTCTAACTAAATTGTCTGAATGAATCAAAGAATTGTAACGTCACGAAATATAAGCAAAACAAAGTTTTTCTCAATATTATGACTGAACAATATTGTAATTTTTTTTCCCGACTAGAAAGTCTAATATTGTGATAATATAGTCATTTAAGTTTCACACTAACATGCGAAGAATATCACTTTTATACAAGAATATACAGAACCATGTGTATAAACCAATATAATTGGCTCATAGATTTCAACAATGTATTTCTCTAATAAAAATTAGAAATAAAAACGATCAGAAAATATATATTGTACCTACGAAAATTACCTTTCCAATTGATCGGAGCACTTTTGTACTTCTAGTCTTGATTTCGGCTTAGTAATAGCAATTCAAAAGAATATATCATATTGTATTGAGAAAGTTCTATTATTCCTGCTAAACAACCATTAATATCTACGAATTTGGAAAATGTGATTTATAAAATATAACATTAGAGCAAAGAACTATTTTTTTTAACGTGCCTTCACTTTAGCATATTTGAGCATTTTCAAGCATGTCACAATCTCTAATATATATTCTAACGTGAAGAAATAACTATACAAGAATCATGTATGAAAAGAAAAAAAATCTAACAACTCGGTCTTCAAGAAAATAAATGTTACTAATCTTCAGATAAGTAAAACTTGTAGTTACTTTGTGTAATTCTTTTAGACAATAAAATTTCAACATACAAAAGTATTTCTGACTCTTGTATTTCTAACAAACCACAATATTTTGCACAAAAAGAAAAGAAAAGAAGAAGATCAAAATAAAATCAATTAGACCAAATGTATACAAAATATATTGTCACCAATGACAAATATCAGAAACTACATATCAAAGAAAAAGGATGGTAGAAAATCTCAAGTTCTACTACAGACAATATGATGTGAATGTGTTCCATCACTAGTTGAACATATAATTTTGAGTATGATTTAAAATCATTTCTTTAATATAGCAATGATCCAACATTAAAACAACAGCATCCTAGTGAAATATCATCAAAAGTCCAAGGTAAGCCACAAGACATGCAAACCAGACATATCGGATCAGAAGCCGAATACTCAAAATAGAATAAAACTTACACAAAAGAATGATAGGGAAACTATAATTGATCTTTCCTCAAATAATGATTGGTAAATAAATAAACAAGCACACTCATTTGCATGTATGAGATTGTGTTTATGTTTGATCAAAAGTCTGACTCCTTCAAAAGGAATAAGAAAATAAATAAATTGTATATAGAAGGAACAAGAACAATAATGTTAATATGAAGAAATAAAAGGTTGAAAGTTTGAAACCTTTTGATATGGGAAGGGGAGATCTTTGGTTCAAGACAAGGTAACCAGTGAAGCTAGAACACAAGTTATACTTCTTGTATCATTAATTTCAAGTTAAATAAGAAATAAACAGCATCATACACTATACGTCTAAGATGCCAAGTGAAAAAACATTATTATTACAAAACACCCAAGTCACTAGTGTTTATATGTATGGAAAGTAGATCAGTTCATCAAAGACTTTGACCAAATTACATAAAATAGTTAACAACAGAAATGTAGAAATATAAATAAAACTTTCTCCAAGGAAATATAAGGAGCAAACTCTCATTCTACATGGACATGATATACTTTCATGTCGCACAAAAATTTGGCCCCTTCAACAAAGGAAACAAAAAAAAATGATATGGCAAGACCAAGAACAACATAAATTATACATACAAGGGATTTCTTATTATGAACTTTTAATGAAAGAAAATAAGTACGTAAAGAGTTGCAGTTTTCTTATGTAAATAATCAATATATATATAAAACTAGTCTTAATACAATGTATACATACAAGTCGTAAAAAAAAATTATAGTATTGTCGGCCAATACCGATACAGTTTAACATGGATGAAGACGGTGCCAAAACTTGAAAGGAATATAATGAATTATTTGAAAAATAATAAGACAATAATTTTTGATAGCTCTTGAGGCTCCTTGGTCCATATTCCTCCACATAGTACCTCTTTAGCGAAAGTCTTTGAGAACTCGGCCATCACAATGACAAAACATGGCAATAACTAGGAGAACAAGTATCTTAGCCAAGTTTATTCCTAAGAGGAGTACTGAGAGAGCAAGGGACAATGAGAAGGAGGTAATGAGTTTTCATATGTATATCTTTTTCTTTTCCTATAGGGCAAAATGAATATATATATATACACCCCCAGACCAACAATTAAATGGGTTTAATAAGAATTAAAATCTAATAAGACCACCAACAGCCAATGACCATTTAATAGGATCAAGTAATAGCTAATAATTTGGTCATTTAGGAGTCACTAAATGAGTTGTTAAAAACAGTCAGAATTGAAGAGAAAAATAAAAACATTAAAGAGAGGATGTGTAGCCAATAACACTAAGAAAATATTATTATTATTTTTCAGAGAAAATAGTACAATCCCCTCAAAGAACTTAACTATAGTGTATAACTTTAACTCATAGATCAAACCGTTACCAATTCCATTCATAAACATTTTTGGATATCTTAGTAACTCATAAATATCTTGATTCTCTACTACAAATTCGTGCAGCACAATCATAGGAAAACTGAATCTTTGGTCAGGCACTAATTGTGCCAAGGTCACACCCTTTCTTGTTGGACTTTATTTGGTCATAGGTAGTATAAGAATTTACTATACAGATTGAGCAAACATGCGATACAGAACAAAGAATATAGTAAGGGCAGAATTTGAAAATCAGTGTTATTTGTGTGTTTGCTATGACACACATTCCAAAGTCCAAAGTGTATGCCAAATCAATATTGTGTCCATGTCTCTATTCCTATATTGACATATCTTATGTGTATCAAAATAACAAATAATCCACTTCCTAAAACAAAAATGCATGCAATGTGTTAAGTAACGGACACGACATAAACACAGTACTCTAGAATAAAGTAAAGCATGCCAATACATACTAGTGTTTTCGTGCCCATACTTTGTGGATTGGAACAAGTAACACATAGGACATGAAATCTTGTGAACTAAAATAAAAATATTGTCTTGAGAATCATGTATAAACTAATATTAGAAAAATGTAGGACCACAATCTTATATTCTACCTTTAAGACCTTGCAAGTAGTATAGTGCCCATATGACCGCAAAATACTAGAGGCATGGAGCAACTAAATTGTAAGACAATATGATTCATAAAGCTCATATCCTTAAGAAGCTTCTTTGAAAGTTTCTTACTATGTTTACGGACAAGACAAAAATTGTGTAGTGAAAAATATGATCCAATTGTAATCTAGAACTAGAAAATCACATTTTTGTCATAAACTGGTATTATGTATAACGTGGTTAGCAAAAGTGTCTTTGTACCAATGCATATCTTTTGATACTGGATGAAGTTGTATATATATAACAGAATACAATATGATTTTCTGATCAATATTCAGAATGCAAAAGTAACAGGGCATACCAAGAATTAACTCTTAGATTGTTTGAAATTTTCCTTTTGAAATCTGCAAACAAAATAAACAAAATTAAAAGTTACCGGCCTCCGGGGAAGTCGCGCACGTAGTACTGCCCTAAGAGTTAATCTGGGTCTATGTGCAGACTTTTCCGGATGCTCCTAGTGGTAAAACCCCCGCTCTACCGGTTTTCCGTGGTCGCACACAACTCAGGGAGATTGACCCGAACTTAGCTTTGTCCAGAAAATAAAATAAAATGAAGAAGAGTGTTTAGGGTAAGGAAGAGAGAAAGAGACATGATTTTTTGATCTTTTGTTCATGTCAATTCACTTTTCAAAGAAAAGAATGCATGGAACATATATAGAGCCATGACCCATCCCTTATAATTAAAAGGTTTTCAATAAGGCATAAAGAGCCATAACATAGTATTTGAATGGTGTGATGAATATGAATCAATAGGAAGTTAATAAGATTTAACATCCAAATAAAATAATCCATTTATTAGGAATTAATTGTATTTAAAAATTGGTTTTTTATAATAATAACAACAAAGATTACTACAAAAAATATATTTAATTATAAAATAAAAATTATAAAAATTTATCATTTGATCCAAAAGGGTTTGGAAGGAGTTGAGAGGACAGATCTCACTTTGGTATGTATATAACTGTAGTAATGAACTGGGGTGGGCCTGGTTAGGCTGTTGTAATATGGACTAACTCCATCCCAAAAATTTAATTTGGGATTGGGTCCACCTTAGCACTTGGGTTTGTTCCTCTCCTTGCAACTATTATGTTTTATCCCTAAAAATGATACTTAGCCATATATATAGATGCTAACATTAAATCTATTCATTAACATTATGCAGAGAGTGAATATGAAGGTGTGGTTGGTCTTGGCAACAACATGGATTTGGTGGGCTGCCATTATTGGACCTGTAGCTTGGGTGTGCTCGTCGTCATTGTCGGTGACTGGAGGCGGACACAATAATGCTCTCTCCATTGACACAGTGGAGTTCTATGCCACGGGGTGCACCAAGGACAGCTACAGTACTTTCCTAAAGTCCCTACGAACACGCCTAAGTAGTGGAGATAGTGTGTATAATATTTCGTTGTTGCCTCCTCAATCCGGTTCCAAACAGAATTTGCTTTTGGTGAAACTTTATGATTGGGACAATGAGCCTATCACGTTTGTGCTGAATAGGACCAATGTATACGTGATAGCCTATCAAGCTAAAAATATTTCTTACTTGCTTGCTGATACTCTCGATAATACTCAACTTTATGGCAACAATCCACACAGGTTTAGTTTCACAGGTAACTTCACATACCTTTAACCCTTTACATACATTTAACTTGTTGTAAGAGAAAATATTGGGAATCATTGAATTAACACAAGCAATCTTAACTCTGTACTATTTTTATAGGTAGCTATTCAGACCTTCAACGTGTTGCAAATGAAAGTAGAGAAAACATTGATTTGGGAATCAGTGAATTAGCACAAGCAATCGACACCCTCTACTACTGGTCTCCAAAAACTCAGTTGGAAAAATCCGTGGCTCGTTGTCTTATTGTTTTGATCCAATCGGTCTCTGAGACTGCACGATTTAGAACGATTGAGCGAAGATTTACAAACAACATTATAGACACTGGCACCACAATCGGTTATGACAAATTTCGTCCAGGTGTTGGCGTGATCAACCTCGAGACTAACTGGGAAACCCTTTCCACTCAAGTTCAGCAATCTAAAGACGGTGTCTTTTTGAAAGCAGTTCAATTAAAGGTTAACAGCACTACAACAATCGATATCAAGAACGTGACTACAACTCGGCAATTTTGCGGCTTAGCACTTCTATTGCGTTTGCGCCTAAGTCAAATATCGTTATCTCCTAATGATTCTTCAGTTTTGTCCACATCGGTTGATCTTAATGTGAGGTCTATGTTGGATATTGCGGCTTAGCACTTCCAATTTCCCTAATGTTTAAAGAGTGTGCTTGTGTGCTAGTATCTGCTTAAAGAGTCCTTGTGTGCTAGTATTTCTTATTGTGAGTGTTATGTAACGTTTAGAACTTGTATTATCTTATATACAAGTTTTCTACTATCAATAAAATTGTATTGTGAGTGTTCCAAATATATTATCTGGCATCTACTCGGCTAATTATATAAGTAAAGCAAATCAAATCAATGTTGTCAGGCAAGTTTGAAATAGCAAGAATTTTAATAGTTAATTATGGAGTGAAAATGTACTTACCCCATGTTTGGTTGAATGGGAGAAAACATGATTGCTTAGCTTACTTCTCATGAAGCATGGTGCATCGGACTTTCGGATGTATTGATTTTATTATATAGACTATAAAGTCCAAATTCCAGTATTTGTCGTTAACGATGTAAGCAACACACTACCAAGCTTATTTTGCCTGAAATGCATGATTTAGATAGTAGACTTCCCAATGCAAGATGTAGATATCTATTGAATGTGTAGAGTTCAGGAATAAAAATTAAAATCAAATCCATTTGCTTCATACACATGAACATATATAAACAAAATCTGGATCTATCAAGCATACAAACAAAATTAGGATCAATAATATTATTCCATTCAAACAGATCTTAAGAAACTCACTTTTCAGAATTTAAGCAACAACTTGACTTAGCATTTTCATTAAAGGAAACATGCTTGAATAAAATGCTGCTTAATTACTACAAATTCTTGCTAATAAAACTAAACTGTGGGAGCTTCTCTAGCAATCAAGTGGTCTTCTTGAAGAGTTACTACATAAGATTATAGATATTTTATGCCTTTGACATCTTACACACTCTCCTGTGCAATATACGTGATTATGGAAAGCTCATTCCTTGAATGTGTGATTTGTAACCTTATCTAACACTTCTAAAAATCGGATTTGTTAGTTGGGAGATGCTATGTTGTCCGTGGGTTTGGACCGCAGTCCTGATCTGCGGGCCACATGTTGCTAGGGGTGAGCATTCTGTTAATTCGGTTTAAACAGAATCGAATAACCGAAAACCGAATTGCACCGAAAACTAAATAACCAAAATCGAAATCGAACTGGAATGACGCATAACTGCCGAACCGAATTATATATATATATATATATATATATATATATATATATATATATATATATATATATATATATATATATATATATATATGGGTTGTTCTACAATACATCTCCTGGAAAAGGATGTATCGATACATCCGAAATCTGGATCGTTGGATATTGATCCAATGGTTCGGATTGAATAATAGAGTAGAAACATCATTTAATGTTGATTTAGACTTTTGACCTGTTGGTAACTTGCTTTAGCAGGTCATTCTTCACTTTAATTTTTTCAACGAACACCCTAAATTAACTCATATTTACTCTCTCTTTCGTCCATCCAATTTAATATTTTGTGCATCAACGTATAAATTTCGTAAAATTTTTTTTCTGGTTACAGGCCGTGGTGGTGGTGGAAAGAGAACGGAGATGAAGAAGGAAATAAGAATCGGCCCGGATCGCGTCGAACGTCGTCGAGCCCTCCTAGAACAACGAGGAGTACCAGCTGCGCCGAGAAGAATCAGTCCGGTTTGCGTCGGACGTCGTCGAGACCTCCTCGAACAAGGAGAAGTACCAGCGGTGCCGCTCTAATTTTACTGTCCATGCCATTGTCAGAAATTTTATTTTTCATCTGACAATTTAATATTTTGTTAATAAAGCTACATGTCATGGTGGTGTTGGTGAACTGAGGAAACCTGCTTCTGAGGTCGGGCGGATCACCGGCTCACATATTTAAAAAAAAATCTGTATTGATCAGATAAAATATTTTTTATTTAATGATAATATTTTCGAAGAGAATATTTTTTTGGACGGAGAATGACCATTCTCTTTGCTTTTAACACGGAAAATTGCCATTTTCAAGGAGAATGGCCATTCTCCATTCCTTTAACATGGAGAATGGTCATTCTCCTTGCTTTTAAAACGGAGAATGGCCATTCTCGGATCTTTAAAAATGGAGAATGAACGGAGAATGGTAATTCTCCGTTCTTTTAAAACGGAGAATTGTCATTCTCCGTTCTTTTAACACGGAGAATGGACACTCTATGTACTTTTAACAAAGTATAGTACATTTAGGACTGGAAATGTTCAAGTATCACATATTTTTTTCACCAAATATTTACAGTATTAAATTATGTTCAAAAAAAATCTGAATATCATTTTATCAGGCTTCCTCTGTATGGCTGCACAAAATTTCTTGCGAGTGTTTGAATATAATTAACCTACTATCAAAGAAAATTTTTCTTACATTACATTATGCATTACATTGGCATCGACTTCATACTGATTGCATCGATATACTGATGGCAATAACAAAGGATGAACAAGCAGGATTACAATTATGCTTCAGCAATAACAAAGGATGAACAGGCAGGATTACAATTTTACTTTAGCAATAACAAGGGATGAACATGTACTGGCATCGAATTCATACCGATGGCATCGATGTAATAATTTTTTGCAGAAAGTAAAACACATTACGATCAAATAAAGTTTTAGTGATCCTAGGAATGCATCCGTAATGAGGCCATCTATAAACCCTAGGAATGCACCCAGGACTCATGAAATCTGTGATGGACATCTGCAAATCAAAGGAATACACTAAAATATCAATATCATCTATGAAGGCCAACTGTCAATCAAATAAACATTTCAACCAAAAAATCATAATCAAATTAAGTATACTTCATTCCAAGTCCAATAAACTGCATAATTCACGTTACAATAATCTGCCCAATCCACGTTAGTAATTCAACATAGAACCTGCATAATTCACAATATAATAATCCAAACCTAGACTAAATTCAAGACCATATTATATTTTTCAAACAAATTACGAAATATGCACTTAGTACAAGCGAAAAATTTAGTCTTACAATATTTCAAACACAAAATTTAGTTGACCGCCATGACCAACAAATATTCAGACCCATATTACAAGTCAAATATTACTTCCAAATTGAATAAAAGATTCAAAACTCAAAAGATAAATCTTCATAGCCATCTCCATCTTCTTCTTCTTATTTCTTTTTTTTTCTTCTTCTTCTTCTTTCTCAAAATATCCTTCACCTACACCTTGAGGGACGGAATAAGAAAAATTATAGTCAGTATGGACTCACTGTATATGTAGAATTGACATCCAGAAACATAAATAGAAGTATCAAAGTGATGGCTAGCATTAAAGTGTCAATGTGCACAGTCACTACCAAAATAAGTCGTTTTAGCGACGCCCAAAGACGTCGCTAAAACGACAAATTACGTTGCTAACAATATTTATCGACGCAATTACCGACGTTTTGGACTTGTCGCGGAAACGTAAGTCGCTGATCTTTAAAACATCGTCGAACGTCGCAAATACCGACGTTCACCGACGTATTATTACGTCGGTATATCCTGGGATATTACCGACGTCTACCGTCGTTTCATCGGTGGATTAGCGACGTGTTGAAAGTCGCTACAAGTCGGTAAAATCCTGGGATTATTACCGACGTCTACCGTCGTTTCGTCGGTGGATTAACGACGTGTTGAAAGTCGCTATACGTCGGTAAAATCCTGAGATTATTACTGACGTCCACCGACGTTTACCGACGGTCTCCGACGTATAGGGACGTCGGTAAACGTCGGTACCCTGGAAAATTTGCAGATTTATCGATGTTTACCGACGTACGTTTGCGTCGGTAAACGTCGATAAACGTCGTTAAATCTGCAAAAAAAATAAAAAATAAAATACAGAATGTCCTTTTCTTCCTGCAGTTTAAAAAGATAACCATAAAGTATAACAGATATCGAAGTCACAACAAATAACAAAGTCTACACAAAACCATGTCCAAATAACCAAGTCTACACACAACCATGTCCAAATAACCAAAGTTTACACACAACCTTTTCTCCCTACAGAATGTCCTTTTCTTCCCGATCTACAGTTTAAAAATAAAATACAGAATGTCCAAATAACCAAGTCTACACCAAATAACAAACTCTACAACCAAATAACCAAAGTCTACACAAAACCAACAAATAGAATAAGATCCAAACATCCAAGTCTACACAACCAACAAATATCTAAGTCACAACAAAGGATGAAACAAACACAAACAAATAGTCCTAACTAGGACTACTAGGGATCTGGTGCAGGAGGAGCACTGCCGCGATGAAGGGATAAGAACAACTCATACTCCTCAAGTGAAATCGATACCGATGGAGCAGGCAGTGACGTCGGTGGAGTCGGTGTCGATGAAGAAGGCAGTGGAGGCGGCAGAGTCGACGAAGATGAAGGCGCACCCGGAGGACCAGCACGCTCCAAAGCTGTAAGTCGCTGGTTGTATGAATCCATGGTAGATAACAGTCTATCACTGCTCTGGACCATCGAATCCGTCACCAATCTCAGCCTATCGATCATGGTCACCTGTGCTGTCTGCAGCTCCGTCACCGTGCGCTCTAACCCTCCAACGCTGTGCTCTATCCTCTCAGTCGTCTCCATGAGCTCCATAATGTCGCGGTGGAGCACATCCAATCGTGCTAGCAGCGCAGGATTGTCCGTAGGGTGCTGAGACTGCTCCTCGATCCGTTGTAGCAGGTCGTCACGGAGAGACTCCATCATCTGGTGGACTCGGGCAGACTCCTGGGACGGCTGTGGACCATGCACACTAGCAGGAGATGCCCTAGAGGACTGGGTCGCAACTAGGGCGCCATAGGATCCCGTACCGTAGTACGTACCCCTATGGAGTCCACCAGCAGCGGTCATCCACAGCTCGTCCGTCGATGGAGCTTGAGTGGGCTGCGAGAAAGTACCGGCCTCTCCTGCATTAGGTGCACTAGCAGTCGCCCATTCCCGCAGCCTCTGATACTCGGCCTAGAAAGTATGGATAGTACTCTATAATTTCTAATTTCTAATTAATTTACTTATTTCTACTAACTACATGAATATTTATTTGCATCATATTTACTAAGTTATATTAAAATTGACACGAAGTATTAAATTAAGATAACGTATTGTAATACTTACATAGGTCTGCTCGGCCCTCTCGTCAATAAGGTCTTTGCCCTTCCGATGGGTGGCCAGGAAGACGGTCACCATGTCGGCGTTACCGATCTTCCTTACCTGTAATTAAATATATTATCTTATTAATAATTTATCAAATTTGCATTAAAATAATATTTCTAAAAGAGAAAGACATACCAGACGACGGAAATGTTCCGTCATCGGAATCGACCCACCACACCACTTCGAGGCATGTTGCCTAGCCGCCTTGGCCTTCACCGACTTCTCCTTGTACCTTGGCTCGTCGAATCGAGCCTTCATCGCATTCTACTGATCAGGGATGATCCAACCTTGGATCGGCTTTCCGACATGATCACGATCCTTCTGATCATTAATAGCGTCGCGGATCAGCTTGGCAGTGACGGCAGGAAACGTCCCCTCGATAAGCTCGGTCCGGTACGGTGGATAAAAAAACATATCCTAGAAGAGCGCAAACGAAATATTTATCAGTTATATATAATATGAATTAATTATATGATTCATATTAAAAGCAAATCTATTTTAACCTTGAAGCGCGTAAACCAGTAGTTCTTCCTTTCGTCTGGAGCATCAGAGTAGTTAATCCAGGGACTACCATAATTATGCCTCAGTATGTGGCCTATGCGTCTCTGTACCTCTGGGGGACGATATCTATACAGACATATTATATTCATAAAAAAGTTAATTTATGATAAAAATAGAAAAAGAAAAATTATAAACCAAAACACCTACTTTGTACCGTCGGCCCCGATCTCCGTCCTTCTCTCATCCGGAGGTGCGCACGCATCATCTGCATGATGCTGGTCGGCCGTCGGCGCAGCCGCCTCGGCCGTCGGTGCAGCCTCCGTCATCTGCTCATCCGTCTCCATCGTCGTATCAGCAGCAGAAACGCTAGACGGGCGAGCACTCTCAACAGGCCTGGAACTACTCGTCCCAGGAGATATGCCACGTGACGTCGTTCCAGCAGGCCCAGCTACTGTCCGATATGGAGGAGTAATCGGCGACGAGGATCCAGAGCCGGTACCAGTAGGAGGTACCGAAGGAAAACCCCGTCCTCTAGCAGTACCTGTAGGAAGTACCGGAGGATCATGACCTAGTCATCCCCCTTTTCGGAACGATCTGCGACGACCTGCCATACCTGATAACAGTATATGATAATACAACAAATAATAGAGACAAGGAATATGAAAGTACAACAAATAATAGAGACTAGAAATATGAAAGTACAATAAAGATAAGATAATAACCAAGACAACATATGATGATACATTCTACAATAAACATCTAAGTCCAGATAATATATTCTAGAAGAAACATCTAAGTTCAAATAAGTATATCTCTCTCAATCATCTTCAGAATAATCATCTTGTTCGTCTTCCTCGACCTCATCTTCCTCTTCCTCCTCATCTTCACTTTCATCTTCTCCTTCGTCGGCTTCGTCTTTCTCTTCGGATAATTCTACATCTTCTACATTATGTGTCGTGTAATACGTAACTTTCGTGGAGTCCACATCGACAATATTGGTTACAAGAGGCAGCTCGTCCTCCTGGTAAGCTTTTTCGTCAACATCAAAAGTATCTCTAGCTTTAGTCTTGCATACTGCCCACCAGTCAGACTTCGTTGCTCCCCGTCTCGGATAAGCTGTGAAGTACACGAACTGAGCCTGAGTTGCTAGGACAAACGGTTCGTAGCCTTGATATCTACGCTTGTAGTTTATATCCACAAGACCATGCTTGTCAATTTTCCAACCTTGATTTTCAATCGGATCGAACCATTCACACTTGAATAACATGATCTTTGCAGGTTCTCTGCCATTATTATATAACAACTCCACAATCTCTCATAAGATGCCAAAGAAATCATTTCCTGGATCGATGTCTTTGTAGTTCGAAGACTTGATACACAAACAACTATTTTTCGTGGAATCAAGATCCAGGAAGCTGTCTCTGATCGGAGCATTTGTCGACTTGAACCAAAAGCCATTGACACAGTAACTTGGCCATATTTTAACAAAAGTAATTGGTCCCTTGGCAAGAGTTCTAATTAATTCAATCTCGGATGAAATTAGACGATCGACCTGAATATCAAAGAAGAGATAATAAGTTATTTATTGCGCAGTTGCATTAGAAGAGGCCAGTAATTACCGAGCTACTTACATATTCGTTCAACCAAGAAGGAAAATAACGTCTCATTTCTTGTTCTAATGCTTTGTCTGTTAGGTAGGGTCTAACCAGCCTAAACTTATCATTATATGTGCTGGAAAACAATGAAGCAACCGCCGATTAGTACAATAATATTAGCTTATACTATTACATTGAGATGACGTAAACTCATCATCCTGAGTTACTTACCCCTCTAGCTTCTCCACTTCATCTCCGTCGCAATTGAGTAATACATACAACTGAGTAGCCCTTAGCTCTTCGTCATTCAAATATCTCTTCTTCATTTTTCCCGAAGGCTTTCTGGATGCATTGAATACTTTCAGTATTCCATCATTAAATTCTTGATATCCGTCGTCGTTTCTCGGAGCCCTCGTTCTATTCGTAGCAACATGAGGTTTGAAATAGGAGGAGCAAAAATTTGTAATCTTCTCGAGAATATAGGATTCACAAATAGAACCCTCGACCCGAGCCTTATTTATCACCTTTCTTTTTAGGTGATTCAAATGTCGCTCGAACGGGTACATCCATCGATATTCGACGGGTCCACCAACACGTGCCTCGTAGGAAAGATGAATCGACAAGTGCTCCATAGAGTCGAAGAATCCAGGAGGGAACACCCTCTCTAGCTTGCACAGTGTTACCGCAATATCCTTCTCTTGCTTTTCTAGACGATCAACGAGCAATTTCTTAGAATAAAGGTCCCTGAAGAATATGCTAAGCTCCGTCAATGGATCCCAAACTGCCTGCGGTAAGACTTCCCGAAATGCAATCGAAATTAACCGCTCCATGAATACGTGACAATCATGGCTCTTCATACCTATCAGTTTGTTCTCCTTGAGGTCGATGCATCTTCTCAAGTTCGAAACATACCCATCTGGAAATTTCAGACCTTGAATCCACCTACAAAGCCTCACTTTATCCTCCTTTTCCAGTGAGAAAATTTTCTTAGGCTGCTTCAACTTCCCATTTCCGTCCCCTATCAAATGCAATGCAGGACGTCTACATATTTCTTCTAAGTCCAATCTAGCCTTTGGATTGTCTTTCGTCTTCCCCTTTACATCCATTGCAGAATTAATTATGTTGTCAAACACATTCTTCTTGATATGCATGACATCAAGGTTATGTTTAATCAGATTGGTGCTCCAATATGGAAGATCCCAGAATATACTCCTCTTCGTCCAGTTATGAGTACGATCAAATCCGTCACACTTGTAGCCCGTAGCAGACTGCTCAATAGCTCTTGGTAAATCTTTTACCTCTTCACATATCGTCTATCCGGGCCACCTTGGCGGGGGATTAGCCTTCTCCACAACGCCAGCACGAAAAGCATTCTTGTTCCTCCGGTACGGATGATCCTTCGACAGGAATTGTCGATGACAATCGAAGAAGCATAGTTTGCCTCCGTGTTTCAAACGGAAAGCCTTAGTGCTGTCCATGCAATACAGACATGAAAGACGACCATGCGTGCACCATCCAGATAACATTCCATAGGCCAAAAAGTCGTTGATAGTCCACATAAGTGCTGCCCGCATCTGAAAATTTTGTTTTCTAGATACATCGTACGTGTTGGAACCTACTTCTCACAGCTGATTCAACTCATCAATCAACGGCTATAAATACACATCGATGTTCCTTTTCGGATTGTTCGGACCTGGGATAATAACGGTGAGGAACATATACGGAGTGTCACGACCCGCACCCGCTTTTTGGACGCGAGCACGTGAGCAAGCCATCTACGTATCGAACGAACTCCAGCCCGACTCGAATACGTAAACACTGTCAAGGCTATGGTATACTGCCAAATCATGGCAAATAAATCTATATCTCAATCCATAATAAGAATATGAAACATGAATGAACACTATGGGTCGTGGTCTGCAGCCCACTATCATATATGTCCGATAAGACTCTAACGATAGTAACAAGAGTCTAAAACTGAATCAGGAAACATGATAAGGTAAGAAAGCACGAAAATATAACAACGTAATCATGATACCTGAATCCCACAAGAGTCACAAATCCTCCGCCATCCAGAACTATTAGCTAACTCCATACAATCGCTAAACCTGAAGAGATCATCAGGTCCTCAGAGGACTAGCAAGATACATAATATACATGCCTATCTAACAGTTTTATCATGCGCATGGAAATAAACAAGAAAGAACAAAGATAAGACAAATGACTACGAACACAAACACGAATACGAATACGAACACTAGAACAACTACGTATAAATGAACTGCCGGATGAACGAAACATGATGATTAAAGGAAGAAACCAAACCCTTGTCCCGAGTGTGGACTCACTGGTTTGAACTAAACACTAACCCTCGTCCCGAGTGTGGACTCTCTGGTTAGTACTAACCCTCGTCCCGAGTGTGGACTCACTGATTAGTTCACGGCAAGGCACCCTCGTCCCGAGTGTGGACTCTCTGGTGCAAATACTACAGCCTCGTCCCGTGTGTGGACTCTCTGATGTAAACACCCTTGTCCCAAGCGTGGACTCTCTGGTGCAAGTCAAGTCAAGTCTACACCCTCGTCCCGTGTGTGGACTCTCTGGTGCAAATAATCCACATCCTAGTCCCGAGCGTGGACTCACGGATGTAAACAGATCAAGGAAAACACCCTCGTCCCGAGTGTGGACTCTCTGGTGCCAAGGAATCAATGTCAAGGATTTAGCAGTTCACTTACACGTACTCGTTCTATGACACGACTCAAGCAAGGTACTGACGATAAACTCCAAATGCGAAACACAAGGCCAAAATATGAACATGGCTATAAACAATAAAAACAACTCCACAGAAAATAACAAGAAAAAGCACATGTCCATAAATAATCCAAAAGCTGGAAACTGAAATAAAATGCATATAAATAAAACTGTAGAGGGAGGCAAGGTATACTTGCCTGGAGGTTGCACACCGATCCCACAAATATAGTCAACTGGTGAGCCAAATAAGTCCACATCTCACAACTGTCTCCGAAAGCAGAAACAAACATTGCCAACATTCTTAGAATAGTCACATTAGCTAGAATTGCCTATCCTTAAGTCCAATTCTGGACACAGGGGCAAAACGGTAATTTCGGACAAAAACGATGTCCGCCGTTGGATCCGCTTTGCACCGAAAAGCGTGCCAGAGTTAAAGGTCTCTAAAGTCGTCAAACTACATGTCTACGGATCCAGTTTTCCGATACGAACCCAACTGTATGTCCAAAGTTGGATTCCGGCGGGCCGTGCACAAAATCGCCCGTTGATTGGGACCATGGGGCCCGCAAAATGATGTCGGAATCAACTGTCTCAGAATTGGACCAAACTTGGCATACAGGACCAGAAAAATGATACGGTTCTGTTGGCACAAGTTTCGTCTCGATCCGATGAGCGTGCACAAAGTAATTGGAGAATTTGCAAAGTGCACGATACGGTGAATTTCGACGGATACGAATCAAATTCGTCGCGCACACGCGACCAATTTGAATTCCGTCAAAGCCCACACGACCACGAAGCCGTTACGCAGCTTTCGATGCCTTCGGTTCGCGACCACGTCGCCCGGTTGGGCGGGACGCACGTCATGTGGAGCGATTTTCATGTTTTGAAAATAGATTTTTCGAAAACTTTGGGATTCGATTTCTCGACGCTCAGTCGATGATTTCCAATTCCGCAAAAAGGGTTGTGAAGCCCTACATGGTGTCTAGGACTTTCATCAAGTAGTTTTTCTAATAAGTTAATGGATTATCCTCAATTCGTCTCCCAACATGGGAGTTTGGACTGTTTCACGTCCTGTTTCCAAATAGGTTTTTCGATGAACTTTACATCAATTTTCTGGACGGGGTGCTTGTCTATCACAAAAACTATCTACTGGGATCGAAACGTGGTTATATTGGCTTCCTAAAACAATTTAGGGTTCACAAAATGATGAAGAGACGAGGGAGAAATCTCACCTCGAAGTGGAGTCACTGCAACTGCTCCCGCTGCTGCAACCCAGCGACTGTGCGCGCGCGTCTGCTGTCGGCCTCGCCACCGCGCGCGGTTGGCCGGCGGCCACCTGCGCGGCTCGCGCGCGAGGCTGGGGGGGTCGCCGTCGGTCATGGGTGTTGAAGAGTTTTAGGGTTTGATGGTTCCTTTCTTCATTCGAACTGTCGTTATATATAATTACATATATATGAGTTCGAACAGAGTTCACCTGCTGCTCTCGGGTTCACTAGTATTGGGGCTGAGCTCGTGGTGTCTGGCTGGGCTTGCCATGGGCAGGTCTGCTACTGCTCTCTTTTTCCCTTTTTATTATTTCCTTTTTAAGTTTTATACCTTAATACATATATATTTATATATAGATATATTTACACATAAATACGTATGTATATGTATACATACATATATACGCGCATATACGTATATATATAATATATATATAAATACACATATACACATACGTATGCATATATATATATTTATATACACACGTACAAATACATATATATATATATATATATATATATATATATATATATATATATATAAAATTTATTTATCTATATATACACTTATCTATCTATATATATACACGTACAAATACATGCATATTTATTTATATTTATATATATTTATATACAAATACACAAAACCACTTATATAATATATATTTTTATATACGTACAATATATTTATATTCAAATATATTCATATTCATATACACACATATTTATATATATATTTATATATTCAAGCATTTATACACGTATATAATATCTATTTATATATATAGATACACATATACACGTATGCTCTATTTTATATATACATACCAATACACTCATATATAATATGTATAAATACACACATTCCCATATATAATCTATATACACATATTTATACATATCATTTATAAAGTAAATGATTTAATAAATATAACTCATTATCATTAATAAAAATAATGTAATATTAAATTATAAATCCTAATAACAATTAAAATAGCCCAAAACTCGTTTCTGATGGATGTAACATGCACCCTACTTATATGGCTCTAGAAGGTCATACAAATTCTGTAAAGCCCTATTTACTAATAATAATAATACCTATAATCTACCTATAACAATATTTAGAAAATGATTGTCAATTCCGAAAATATATACAAAAATACTTATACTTACCAAACATGTCTACAAGGTCGTACTTGGTCCCACTACATGCCTACCGGGGCTTGGATTCAGTTCGGGCCCAGTTTGACTAGTTCGGTACGACCGGGTCAATTAAACGTCAAATAATATTAATAATGAATAATTAACTATTTATAATGGTCATGTCACAACTTGGCCTGGTTTTCCTAGTTACGACATCGCTATGGCTAGGTTTTCCCGGGCATGGCTAGTACACTAGTCAAGGCACACTGCTCCATCTCCCGTGCCACAAATCTTAGTCGTCTAGTACTTCAAAACTCAACTATGGCTAGAGTCATCTACCGTAATGATTAACTAAATAATCATTTATAAAATCCTAATTCACCATTTTAATCAAATAAATAAAATAATAAAATAAAATAAAAAAATATTTCAAGAATTTTCGGGATGGGAAGCTACAAATCTACCCACCTTAAAAATAATTTCGTCCTCGAAATTCCAATTCATAACTATTCCTTAAAAAAAAAATTCAAAGTCTACTATCACCTTAATCTCCGAAATTTTAATTCCTCAAAACATTTTATAACCGTCTCTAGCCATCTTTATAATTTCAAATACTTGAGAACTTCTACCCACCTTTGGTCATACTATTCCTCCAAATATGGTCACTAAAATCTTATAACATCCAACTAGTTGCTAACATCACTATCCCCAGATATTTATAGCATATGGTATCTCTAATACCCTCATATCTATCAAGCAACAAAAATTAAATAATCAAGCAATATTTATTATAATTTAAGGATTTCTAATGATTTCTAGACAGCACGACTGTTTGTCACTCCGAAATAGGAAGGGACGAGAATCAATGGTACAGGAAACAATGAAGTATATTCGAGAACAAATATGAAATTTTTAAGGACGTAAAGAATTTCTAGGAGAATTTTCAAGGCAGAGTGGATTGAGATTTCTAAGGTCTAGTCAAGGTCGCAGGCTCGTATCAGTACAGTTATGTAACCGATACGATATGCTCTGACCTGCATGGGCCACCACAAAAACTTGTCACGACCCGCACCCGCTTTTCGGACGCGAGCACGTGAGCAAGCCATCTACGTATCGAACGAACTCCAGCCCGACTCGAATACGTAAACACTGTCAAGGCTATGGTATACTGCCAAATCATGGCAAATAAATCTATATCTCAATCTATAATAAGAATATGAAACATGAATGAACACTATGGATCGTGGTCTGCAGCCCACTATCATATATGTCCGATAAGACTCTAACGATAGTAACAAGAGTCTAAAACTGAATCAGGAAACATGATAAGGTAAGAAAGCACGAAAAAATAACAACGTAATCATGATACCTGAATCCCACAAGAGTCGCAAATCCTCCACCATCCAGAACTATTAGCTAACTCCATGCAATCGCTAAACCTAAAGAGATCATCAGGTCCTCAGAGGACTAGCAAGATACATAATATACATGCCTATCTAACAGTTTTATCATGCGCATGGAAATAAACAAGAAAGAACAAGGACAAGACAAATGACTACGAACACAAACACGAATACGAATACGAACACTAGAACAACTACGTATAAATGAACTGCCGGATGAACGAAACATGATGATCAATGGAAGAAACCAAACCCTCATCCTGAGTGTGGACTCACTGGTTTGAACTAAACACTAACCCTCGTCCCGAGTGTGGACTCTCTGGTTAGTACTAACCCTCGTCCCGAGTGTGGACTCTCTGATTAGTTCACGGCAAGGCACCCTCGTCCCGAGTGTGGACTCTCTGGTGCAAATACTACATCCTCGTCCCGTGTGTGGACTCTCTGATGTAAACACCCTCGTCCCGAGCGTGGACTCTCTGGTGCAAGTCAAGTCAAGTCTACACCCTCGTCCCGTGTGTGGACTCTCTGGTACAAATAATCGATATCCTAGTCCCGAGCGTGGACTCACGGATGTAAACAGATCAAGGAAAACACCCTCGTCCCGAGTGTGGACTCTCTGGTGCCAAGGAATCAATGTCAAGGATTTAGCAGTTCACTTACACGTACTCGTTCTATGACACGACTCAAGCAAGGTACTGACGAGAAACTCCAAATGCGAAACACAAGGCCAAAACATGAACATGGCTATAAACAATAAAAATAACTCCACAGAAAATAACACGAAAAAGTACATGTCCATAAATAATCCAAAAGCTGGAAACTGAAATAAAATGCATGTAAATAAAACTGTAGAGGGAGGCAAGGTATACTTGCCTGGAGGTTGCACACCGATCCCACAAATATAGTCAACTGGTGAGCCAAATAAGTCCACATCTCACAACTGTCTCCGAAAGCTGAAACAAACATTGCCAACATTCTCAGAATAGTCAAATTAGCTAGAATTGCCTGTCCTTAAGTCCAATTCTGGACACAGAGGCAAAACGGTAATTTCGAACAAAAACGATGTCTGTCGTTGGATCCGCTTTGTACCAAAAAGCGTGTCAGAGTTAAAGGTCTCTAAAGTCGTCAAACTACATGTCTACGGATCCAGTTTTCCGATACGAACCCAACCGTATGTCCAAAGTTGGATTCCGGCGGGCCGTGCACAAAATCGCCCGTTGATTCGGACCATGGGGCCCGCAAAATGATGTCGGATTCAACTGTCTCAGAATTGGACCAAACTTGGCATACAGGACCAGAAAAATGATACGGTTCTGTTGGCACAAGTTTTGTCTCGATCCGATGAGCGTGCATAAAATAATTGGAGAATTTGTAAAGTGTACGATACGGTGAATTTCGACGGATACGCATCAAATTCGTCGCACACACGCGACCAATTTAAATTCTGTCAAAGCCCAAACGACCACGAAGCCGTTACACAGCTTTCGGTGCCTTCGGTTCGCGACCACGTCATCCGGTTTGGCGGGACGCACGTCGTGTGGAGCGATTTTCATGTTTTGAAAATAGATTTTTCGGAAACTTTGGGATTCGATTTCTCGACGCTCAGTCGATGATTTCCAATTCCGCAAAAAGGGTTGTGAAGCCCTACATGGTGTCTAGGACTTTCGTCAAGTAGTTTTTCTAATAAGTTAATGGATTATCCTCAATTCGTCTCCCAACATGGGAGTTTGGACTGTTTCACGTCCTGTTTCCAGACAGGTTTTTCGATGAACTTTACATCAATTTTCTGGACGGGGTGCTTGTCTATCACAAAAACTATCTACTGGGATCGAAACGTGGTTATATTGGCTTCCTAAAACAATTTAGGGTTCACAAAATAATGAAGAGACGAGGGAGAAATCTCATCTCGAAGTGGAGTCGCTGCAACTGCTCCCGCTGCTGCAACCCAGAGACTGTGCGCGCGCGTCTGCTGTCGGCCTTGCCACTGCGCGCGGTTGGCCGGCGGCCACCTGCACGGCGCGTGCGCGAGGCTGGGGGGGTCACCGTCGGTCGTGGGTGTTGAAGAGTTTTAGGGTTTGATGGTTCCTTTCTTCCTTCGAACTGTCGTTATATATAATTACATATATATGAGTTCGAACAGAGTTCACCTGCTGCTCTCGGGTTCACTAGTATTGGGGCTGAGCTCGTGGTGTCGGGCTGGGCTTGCCGTGGGCAGGTCTGCTACTGCTCTCTTTTTCCCTTTTTATTATTTCCTTTTTAAGTTTTATATCTTAATACATATATATTTATATATAGATATATTTACACATAAATACGTATGTATATGTATACATACATATATACGTGCATATACGTATATATATAATATATATATAAATACACATATACACATACGTATGCATATATATATATTTATATACACACGTACAAATACATATATATATATATATATATATATATATATATATATATATATATATATATATATATAAAATTTATTTATCTATATATACACTTATCTATCTATATATATACACATACAAATACATGCATATTTATTTATATTTATATATATTTATATACAAATACACAAAACCACTTATATAATATATATTTCTATATACGTACAATATATTTATATTCAAATATATTCATATTCATATGCACACATATTTATATATATATTTATATATACAAGCATTTATACACGTATATAATATCTATTTATATATATAGATACACATATACACGTATGCTCTATTTTATATATACATACCAATACACTCATGTATAATATGTATAAATACACACATTCCCATATATAATCTATATACACATATTTATACATATCATTTATAAAGTAAATGATTTAATAAATATCACTCATTATCATTAATAAAAACAATGTAATATTAAATTATAAATCCTAATAACAATTAAAATAGCCCAAAACTCGTTTCTGATGGATGTAACATGCACCCTACTTATATGGCTCTAGAAGGTCATACAAATTCTGTAAAGCCCTATTTACTAATAATAATAATACCTATAATCTACCTATAACAATATTTAGAAAATGATTGTCAATTCCGAAAATATATACAAAAATACTTACACTTACCAAACATGTCTACAAGGTCGTACTTGGTCCCACTACATGCCTACCGGGGCTTGGATTTAGTTCGGGCCCAGTTTGACTAGTTCGGTACGACCGGGTCAATTAAACGTCAAGTAATATTAATAATGAATAATTAACTATTTATAATGGTCATGTCACAACTTGGCCTGGTTTTCCTAGTTACGATATCCTATGGCTAGGTTTCCCCGGGCATGGCTAGTACACTAGTCAAGGCACACTGCTCCATCTCCCGTGCCACAAATCTTAGTCGTCTAGTACTTCGAAACTCAACTATGGCTAGAGTCATCTACCGTAATGATTAACTAGATAATCATTTATAAAATCCTAATTCACCATTTTAATCAAATAAATAAAATAATAAAAATAAAATAAAAAAATATTTTAAGAATTTTCGGGATGGGAAGCTACACGGAGTCTTCATGCACATCCAAGGCGGTAGATTGTATGGGGTGACGATCACAGGCCAACACGAATACTGGAATCCCGAAAATCCGAATAGGGTAAAACCGTCGGAGGAGAGACCCAATCTGACATTACGCGGATCAGAAGCAAAATCTAGATACTATCGATCAAAGTGCTTCCATGCTTCTCTATCAGATGGGTGATCCAACACTCCTTCGGTATGTTCCTGCTTATGCCAACTCATGTTTTATGCAGTTTCCTTCACCATAAACAACCGCTGCAACCGCGGCATCAACGACAAGTAGTGCATCGAAGAGGTAGGCTTCCCGGCACCGATAGACTTTCCTCTACCACATGTCTTGTAGCGATCGACACCACAAAATCTGCAGGCGTCTTCATCCTTGTCGTCTTTGTAGTACAACATGCACCCGTTGCGACAGGCATCAATTTTTTCATATCCCATCCAAAGCGATCTAACCATCCTCTTAGACCGGTAGAAGTCTTTAGGCAACTTCGCCCCCTCAGGCAATATTTCTATAATCAACTCCATAAGACGGTTGTAGCAATCTTGCGACATGTTAAAATCGGATTTGATGCTCAACAATCTTGTAACCACCTCCAACGGTGAATGATCCTCACAACCAGGATATAATGGAGTCCTTGCATTCTCCAGCAACTCCATGAACTGTGCAGCATCGGGGTTCGGTTCCTCCTCAGGTGCATCATGATCATCCGAATCGAAACTAGGCCCGGCCGCGTCAAAAACCATGTTCACCAACCCATCGTCGTAAGGAGCGTTGTTGTGGACATCTACATAAGGCTCGTACTCCGATGCTAAAGACACAAGTTCTTCGTGCTCGCTCCACTGATAGTAATTCGGCGTGAAACCCTTCGAGTATAAATGATACGTGACATCCACTTCTGGATGATATTTCAAGTTGCGACATCTCACACACAGACACTTAATTTTGGTACCGTCCATGTACTGAGGGAACGCCTTGGCAAACTGCAGGAACTGGTGTACACCTTCTATGAATTCATCCCGCACACCGCACATGTCATCAGGATGACGGTTGTACATTCACGAACGATTCCGCAGATAGTAATTTAGCTCCATATCCATTTGAGGATAATTCTGTAAGATAGATACATGCACATCGTTTAAACACTTGTAAAAGTAATCATGATACAACAAGTGGTAATAGATATGATGTATCCTATATAGTTTCTTTCCCTCTCTTTACTGTGAACCTTTGTTAACATTAATATTTCCACACTTCTCTAGGGTGAGGTTGAGGTAGATATCCTATGATGCGGAATAGTCGACTGAATGACTCGAATGAGACGGAAGGAAGTAGGGAGGCTCACTCTATACACTCTAGGATTGACTTATTTCGTCGTTGATTTGACTTATTTTGGTAGTGTGAAATGTCAACAATATCCGATACGGTACCTCGAAGACCTAAACATAGAATATTAATGTCAATTGGTGTTTTGGAATCATAAACATGATATACTAGATCAATTCTAGGTCTCCAAGTCATTTCTAGGTCACACTGGGACAACTGGGTCAATACCTTGCCAAACTTGGTCAAACTAGGTCACACCTAGGTTTTTAGGGCCATACGTTGCCTTACCAAGGTATTCTAGTCTATACTAGGCTAATATCCTATGTATTTGCCCTACCAATATCCTATTCACATAGGTAAAACCATTACTATGGCCTATTTACCTAATTACCTATACACTAGCCTATCCTTAACTATAGTAAAAACCAATACCCAAACTCAATACCCCATACACTACAACGTAGGTATCTCCCATACCCATGTGTCAACCCATTACCTAAACCTATAGGCTTCCTAAACCTATATATTACCTAGTCACTCTAGGTAAAGCCATTACCTATACTCATAGGTAAAACAATTCCTATCTTGAAGTTACCTATACTTATTGTCCTAGTCCTCATCTATACAGATTATCCTAAGGCCTCGTTTCGTTCACCGATTTAAGGAACTAGGAAAGGAAAGTTGTTCCTTTCCTTTGTTTGGTAACCACAAACTTGAGAATCAATTTCCTCACAAGGGGGAAAATTGGAGGGAATATGGTTCCACTCATGATCCATGGGATTCATTTTCTCTCCTCCTTTTCTAACATTTATTACAAAAGTAACCATGTGTTATTACTTATTTTACCATTAATGCTTATTTTACCATTGTTATATTTTTTGCTTTCCTTTCCTACACCAACCAAACAACGGAAAGGAAATGTGACAGGAATCCTACTTTCCGATTCCCATGGAAAATACAAAGGAATACATTTCCTTTCTATGAACCAAACGAGGCCTAATAGTGTCAAAGTGTCCACGTTTGTCAAAGTGTCAAAGTATCAAAGTGTCACAGTGTGTGTTAAAGTGTCCACTTGTGTGTCAAAGTGTCCACGTGTGTGTCAAAGGGTCGTGTCTGTGTCGTATCAGAAAAGGGGAGATAGGGTTAGGGTTTACTGACACAGCGTTGGGGTTGGGTCAGGGTCGCCGGGGCTGGAGCAGCGGCGGAGGAGACTGGTCGGGTCGACGTCGACGAGGAATAGAGGGTAGTTGTCGGAGGGAGTGAGTCGTCGAATGAATGGGGTTTTCGGGCAGGGGGTCGTCGCGGGCAAGGGTAAGGAGAAGAGCGGGAGATTAGAAAATTTTGGATGAAAAAGATGAAAAATCGATCGGGCTAGAACCCTATATGAAATGTTTTAGCGATGTCAGTTAAAGACGTCGCTAACCGTCGCTATTTATTAAAACCTGGCAACGTCGTATAAGTGGCGTCGCGAAACGTCGCTGAATAAAAAAACAGTGACATTTTGCGACTAGAATGCGACATCAGTTGTCCAAAACATAATTTGTGTCGCTAACTGTCGCTCGAACGTCGCTGATTGTGACGTTCAGCGACGTATATATAAAACGTCGCTAAAAGCACAAAACTTAGCGACGTATTCATCTGGAGTCGCTAATTTCGTCGCCAATATGACTTATTTTGGTAGTGAGTGTGTATTTTTACATAAGAGTTTGGGCTAGCCCCATTTACCTTCTTTACGAGGGAAGGAAAATCTTATTCTTGGTCAGCAAATTCAACCTCTATCTGGTTAATCTTATCCAGAATCAACTTCTGGTTGTCGGATATAGTCTTCATCTCTTTGAAGACATTTTCAAAGTTTGCAGCAACAAAATTGTGTAGATCATCAACCTTGTCCTTAGTGTTTTTGATTCCATAAGTTGATGGTTTTCCAGATGTTGATGGTTTGCTTGCAACTGCTGCCCGTTTTCCAAACATTCGAGTGAAGGTTAGTTTTCTCATGGGGCCTTTGTTTTTAATATAAACATCCCCTGCTAAGCTTGGGACAGAATGTTTACTAGCCATCGAGCATACAAATCCTCCGAAAGGAAGAGCTGTCCTTGCAGTTGGTTTTCCCACGAAATGCATCATTCTACTGAACATGTAGGAACCTATATACATCCTTTTTTTTTCTTCTCCATAAAATAAAGGAATTTTACTCTCTCGGGATGGATGGAAAACTCATGTCCAGTAGGGTTGAGTGTTTGAGATACGTAGGCATGCAACAACTTATACAAAGTTTTTAATTAATCTTTGTATACATTTTGAGGGGTCTTGGCACCCATTGATACACCTGTAATCTCATGAATTGCATCCGTCATAGAAATATTATCAATATCTTCATATCAAACTCAGGAACTGGATCAAATCTATAAAATTCGTTGATGACAGCAGCATTTATCCTAATCAGTTTCCCTCTCACAAACATCAGTTGTTGATCCTCTTCTTTTTCTTTAATTTTAGCCGGAAGATTTGAGTAAAATTCTCTTACTATTGTTTGGGAGATTTTCTCAAGACAGGATTTGTTCAGTTTCTCCAATTGATAGGATTTTAATATATCCAGGAAAGCTTCGTCTTCGACATCATCCATCTTAATTAATCTTTTAGGCATAACAACATTTTTCTTGAAATATTTAATGTAAATCTTCTTAGATTTAGAGTCTTTAAATTTTTTTACCTCCTCTCCATCTTGGGACTTATTTGATGATTGCTCTTCCTCTTCATTTTTCTCTTCTGATGAGGATTCAAAATCCTCAGAGTATGCTGATGACTCTGTATCCGTTGCCACCTTAGCCTTCGCTTGAAGACGCCTTCGATCTTCATAAGTTGAGTCTTCCGACGACTCTGTATCGAAGATAGATTTTCCGGTCTTTGTCGAGCAATGAGTTTTTTTAGCCTTTTTTGCAGGTGGCTTGGCTGCCGCCTCCGCTTTCATCGTCGCTGCCGCCGCCGCTGCTTCCGCCGCTGCCCTTTCAGCCTCTTCCCTAGCGACCATAATCTTCGATTTCGTCGCCCTTGCAAGTTTTGCCCTTCGGGCCTGTATCGTATCCCTTTGTGGATTCTTCCCCTTCGGCAATGGTCGTTATTTCTTCGATGGCATTTTGATAAGAAGAGGGTTTGGGAGAGGGTTTGGGAGAAGGAAGAGGGTTTGAGAGAAGAAGAGAGACAATTCGACCGTCTTATATGACCTTGAGAAGTGGAAAAAATTAGAATAGTTTTGAGTCTTAAATTAAATTTATTACTATTATTACTAGTATAAGACGGTCGAATTTATTACTATTAAATTTAAAAAAACTACTTTCCAAAACTAAATTTATTACTATTATTACTAGTATATATCCATGTGAAATCACTACATAAAACTTTAGGATTTTGAGACCCTAATTTTAAAAAATACTTTCTAAAATTAAATTTATTATTATTATTACTAGTATATATCCAAGTGTTCCCTATAAATTATTGAAAAATTTGGCAGAAAAAATATGGTGGAAACATGTTTAGTTAACAAAATTTGACAACATATTTAAGAATGTGATGTATATCTAAATATTTCCATTTTTTGAATATTTGATTAAACTTTTGAACGTATGTTGTTTGCATTGAGCCGTTCTATACTCGTATTTTCGCCATTCCGAATTTTTCACGTTTGACGACTTGGTAACAAGACTATGTACTTGAAAAGAGTAAAACTGAAACACTCAAAGTTCTCCTCTATTTTACTTTGTACTCCCTCCGTCCCAAAAATATAGTCTTGCTTTCCTTTTTGGTTTGTCCCATATTATAGCCCATTTCTTTTTATATAATGGATGTTTGTGGAGTAATTTACAATTTTATACTTATTTAAACTGCAATTATATCAAGATAAACTCTATAATTCTTTATGCGTTTAAGAGTTGCATTTTGAAAATATACTTGAGCTTTAATGATTCAAACTAAAATCTAAAATTTGCTAAAATATTGCCTCCAAAATTCGAACTAAAATTTGCCAAAATATTGCCTCCAAAGTTTAATTTACATAGTAGAATGTGATGGCATTAAATAAACACAATTAGAGATTTAATGGCATTCATTAACCCAATTAGAGATCATAATAAGTACAATACGTTCATGCAAAATTCAAATCTTCTATAAGGGGCAAATTGGAGAGATTTTGTTTTGTTGGACATATTAATTGGATTTTCTTAATCTTGGTGAAAATAGAAATAAGACTATATTTTTGGGACGGAGGGAGTAATCATATTTAAGATGGATTTGACGGCAAGATTGACGCTGGCAGCATAATCAATTCTATGACGTAACAAGTCATTGATGGGGATATCGTCGCTGATATATGGATTTGACGTAACAAGATTTGTTCATTAAAAAATAGATAAAATAGTTAGTCGCTTGTAGCCGAAACCAAATTGAGTTAACAAAATATTATATTGAATTAAATCTCAGCTCCGTCGTCGGAACATTCTCTGGCGAAGTATACAAGTGGAGGACAAAAAACTGTAAAAAAATAGAAAAATAAGAGGTCTACCCCTCACTGGCCTCGCGGAGGATCTCCGCAAAGTCCTGCAGGGTGCGCATACCCGCCCTATGGCACAAGCGGCGAAATGCTTCCCTCTTCTCCAGAGAATCCCGTTCCTCCGAAGTGATCGGCAACAGGTCAAAGTTGGGCGCCGGATGAAGAGGTCGAGGGATGACCTCCAGTGACAACCCGTAGGAGGTCAGGAAGTCCGCAGCCGCTGCCAACCAGTCATGGGCCAGAGGCGGCGCAGAGGGTGCTCCATGCGGAGAGGCTCGACGATGACTGAAAGAAGACTCTGGCCATGGTTCCCAACCAGATGATCTTTTTGGAGCCATGTTAAATGTGCAACCAACTCAGATGAATGGGGACCCCTATGTATATATATACACATTCCTAACCGACTCTTCTTATTCCTTATTGGAAGTTGGGGATATTCAATTTCTTATTCCTTATTGGAAGTTGGGGATATTTCTTAGCATCTCCAACCCTATTGTCTTGTTAAGTATTTTTTCCAACTTCCAAGGCAACTTTTAAGACAACTACTCATCTTCTTTCTTTTTTCTAATATTTTTTATTCATAATTGATGACATGGAAGAGAAGACATTGTCAAGTGCATTGTCTAGAACAAGACAATCAACTTCACAATGTCTTCTTTAATTTTTGCCACATAAGCTTCACAATTGACTTGACAATTGCATTGGAGAAGAACTTTTGAATAAAATTTTGTCATTCCTATGTGGCAACAACTTTTTTCCAAAGTCACAATAGGGTTGGAGATGCTCTTATTCCAAGCTTAGTTGGTTGTGCTGTTTGGCTTTTACATGGAAGGCCTAGGTTCGAGTCTGGTGTTTGGGTTCTGTAGAATTTTTCTATTGTTAACATTTTTTGGGTGCTATTATATGCTTTTAACTTAGTATGGAACAATTTTTGGGCCTGTTAGTGGCCATTCTCCGTTCCTCTAACACAGAGAATAGTACATTTAGGACGAAGAATGGTACATTTAGGATGAAGAATGGTAAATGTAGGACGGAGAATGGTACATATAGGACGAAGAATGGTACCTATAGGACGGAGAATGGTAAATTTAGGAGGAGAATGGTACATTTAGGACGAAGAATGGCACATTTAGGACGGAGAATGATACATTTGAGACTTTTCTGTAGGGTTGTGAATTTTAAATAGTTTGGCTGTTTAATTTTGTTTTAAATCTTTATAAATTGGTTTTGAAGGCTGGTGAAGATGAATAGTTTGGTTGTTTGGCTGTATAAATAGATTTTAAATGCTTGTGAAAAAGAAACCAATATCTTCGTATCGATCACCATTAATTATGGTGAATGGCACTGATACCACTAATATGAGTAGAATTTGTACAGCCAGAATTCATCTTGAAGAAGGTAAAATCTGTGTTGGGAAATATCGAAATCTCTTGGATATGATTATACTGAGATGTTGTATTAATGTTAAGATACTGATATCATATCTTCCACTATATAATGAGGTTTCAAAACGGCTCAGAAGTGAGCTGTCTTAGGCGTCATTATATCACAGTCCATTTTATTTAAAAAAAATTAATCATGTAAGAAATTGTTGACAAAAGTAAAATTTTGTCAAAATAGAGAATCAAACTCAAAAAAATACTTTGCACCTTGCACCTTAACCAAATGAGGTAGAAGCGTATTTAACTATAATTGGTTCATATTATACGTTTTTATATCTATTCTACTATATAATAAGAAAACTTGGTGGTGACTTTATAATATTATATACATTTTTATATCTATTCTATTGACTTTATAATATTCCATACGTTTTTATATCTATTCTACTGACTTTATAATATTCTAATTAAAATACGAAAAAAGTACGTATATGTAGACTAGTGAAAAATAGAAAGAAATGCATGCATGCATGATAATTTCAGAAGAACCATTCACCCTAGGAATGATTGATGATATCTAAATCACTATACATCTCGTATCCAGGTTCCCCTGGGATTACATCATCAAAGGGTCGTTTAAACGCCTGTATTAAATAACAAATTTTTCAGAGGTCGTCGTTGAAGTGCACGTTGAAGCACCCACGTATGTCGAGCACGCGAAGACCTTTGCAGTTGCATATGATAGATCGCAGCGTGTCTCCATTGAACATGTCGAATCCCATCTGTAGGTGCTCGAGACGCGGCATCGAATCAGCCACGGCCTTTCCCTCCGTCTCGTTCTGCGTGTCCAGTACGAATCTGTTCCTGAGCATAAAATATGGAGGGGGCATGTTCCTCCTCAGCTTGACTAGACGGTGGCAATACTTTCCGGCAGAAAATATTCCTGGCGACGTGATATAGAGGCAGTAGCTAATGTCGAGTTATTCCAATACCGGAAGAAACTCCAAGTGTCTCACGAAAGTTTTATCACTCACGTCGTACTTCGGAATGCGTAGCACCCTTAGAAATTTTCTACTGTATTATAAAAATGGAAAAATATCAATAGAAATTAACAAAAGTATACGTAAAATTTTGTAATAGAAAAAATAAAGTATTAGAATAAGACCAAATAAAATTTTGCACATGCCTTAAACATGCAAAAGGGAAGGCTGCTTCGTCGAGCTTGTACGCAGAGAAGGACTGTAGATATCCCCCACTGCGAGCCACGAGGTTCTGTACGGTCAAACTAATCTCAGCAGTTTTCTGGGTCCTCCGGCACCACTGTACCAAGTCGACGTTAGACCAATAGTCTAAGGGACCGTTGAGCGCCTTCCACCACGAATGGCAAACTGGGGCCACGTTGCACATTACCTCGTCCGCCGGCATCCTCGACAGTACCAGTATCATCGAGAGAATCTCG
Source organism: Iris pallida (assembly GCA_029216955.1). Lineage (NCBI taxonomy): Eukaryota > Viridiplantae > Streptophyta > Magnoliopsida > Asparagales > Iridaceae > Iris > Iris pallida. Next base: position 10,584,898 of record JANAVB010018993.1, read on the forward strand.
GTAGGGATGACGGCCCATCCGCTGCAGTTGATCTTGCTCTTGCTTCCCTCCATTGCGACTGTTCTTCTTCTTATCTCCTTTGTTTCTCTCTAGTCGGATGGGTTCTATTCTTTGGAAAAGGCTATTTAACCCGCTCGTTTCGGGGGTATAACCCGCTCGTGGAGGGGTGTGACCGAATAAGAAAAAGACTATTTTGAAATAACGATAATGCCACTGTATTAATATTAGCAATTACTCGATGTAGCTCCCAAAATATTTGGGTGATGCCATCACCCATTATGTTGCATCTGACATGGCAGATGACATAACAGCTGACATGCCAAATTTTAACCCAAAAAATTAATTATCCAATTTTTTTAATGTTAATGTTAATGCTAATGTCAATATTAATATTAATATTAATGTTATTGTTAATGCTAATGCTAATGTCAATGTTAATATTAATATTAATATTAATGTCAATATTAACTAATGTTAATTTAATATTAAATTATTTATTTACTATTAATGTTAATTTTAATATTAGTTTTATTGTTAAATTTTTCCATATTAGCTGTCTTGTCAGCAACCATGTCATATGCCACATAATGGAAGATTGTATCACCTAAATTTTTTGGGAGCCAAATAGCATTTTTGTAATATTAGTTTCAATTATATTATAAATTTTAAATTAACAGAAAAGCCACTATAGATTTAATATTAATGCTAGTTCCAATAGTATTGTAGATAGTAAATAAAAAGAATAAAATTTTAATTTTAACTACTTTTAAATCTAAGTTCAAATATTGAATCAATAACTAATTTAAATTTTAGTATTAATATTAGTTTCAATAATGGAAGTGAGATTTATAGAGCTAGTATTATCAATGTTGATGGTCACGAAGAAAATGGTGTCTAATGTCAATGTGTTTCGTGCGTGAGTGACAAATCGGATTTATCGTGAGATTTATAGAGCTAGTATTATCACATTTAATGAAAGTGCAAGTACAAACACTGAACATAATATCGGGTTTGCTTGGTATCGTGCACATATACAAATACTAAACATAATATCGGGTCGACTAGCAGTTAAATAGAGTAAGCTCCCGATCCTCGATACTTACGAATGTCGATCGAGATACCATCTTCATCATTATCAAGTTTTGTCGTTGTTGCCAAAGGAGTCCCCATTGACTTGGATGAGTCAACTGTTTGGAACCCTTCGCAGGCATCCAATCTTTGCCCCCAAACAGACTGGGAATGCCATCATCTGCCAGCCTCCCTACCGAAACCAAGTTATAGCGCAAACTCGGTACATGGCATAGTGTTTCCATCGCCCAAGTCATACTTTATATGACGAGCTTTGAGATTGTTGTAGTGCCCCGTCCCTACATCGTCCCCCGTTTTCGTCCACGGGGTGCGTGAGAGAAGAACAATGTCGCTACCGATTCGGTCGGGACCGATAGGTCGGAATCGGCCGAGTCGATCGAACACGGTTGAATTAAGATCTATTCCACATTATGGAATGGCTTCTTTGGAACCAAGTCCCATATTTAGCGGGTTGCGCCTCAAGGATTGGCTCTGCGGCTAAGTCGGGAGAGACCTCCCGTTGCTCTGATATTCATGACGCACTTGATTTAGATTTGGCTTTGGTTTTCGTGAATGCATTTTTCGTGAATGTTTCCAATAGGTTTTCATGACTTGCGTGTTCGAGCTTCGCATTCATTACGAAATTCCTTGAATTACACAGCGTTCTAATCAGTTGCTTATGCGGTTGCAGGTGATCGCGTAGGCGATATTAGCGCAGCCAACCAGTCACTCGCTTGAAGCAAGTCTAAGGCGAGTGTCTAACCTCCTTTGCCTCGTCGCTCTACTTCAAAATCAATATGTGAAGTAAATGAATGCTTGTCATAATAGTGTAGAATCAAAGGAAACTCCGAACTTCTGCGCCGGTGCTAGGTACTGGCCATGTCTCTATGGCCACTATCTTCCGGGGGTCCACTTCCACTCCACGTCTGGTGATGATGTGACCTAAGTACGAGATACGATCCAGCCAAAACTTGTACTTGCTGAACTTCGCATACAACTGGTGTTCCCTGATTTTCTAAAAAACTACACGAAGATGTTGCTAATGCTCTGCCTCACTCTTGCTATAGACTAAGATGTTGTCTATGATCACTATCACGAACTGATCTAAGTAGGGCATGAAGATACGACTCATGAGTCTCATTTATTTCCAACATTTTCATAAAAACTTACACTATTTCTATCAACAATTAAGCATTTGATTTTATAGAAAAATTTTATCTTATCAGGTACATATTAGAGATGAAAAGAACTTGTTTTATTGTCTTTGGTGTCCGTATGATCCATTAGAACTTCAACTTACAGTTTTTGCTTTGTTAACTTCATTGAAAACTTCTTGCATCTTTTCGTAGATTTCCATATTGCTGGCTTGCTGCTTAATACTCTCCTCGGCACTATGAACCATTTTCTTTAGGATCAACTGCAATGGAAATTTTCATTAGTAACAATATACTCGGTCCACAAATCTTAGGTAGAGATAGTTCCACTAACCTGCCTCTTGAGAACAATAAGGCTCTTGGTATGCATAGGGGACTGTGTAAGGACTCCATTTGAAGGGGGGATTCCAAGCAATCCACAAATCAAAACCTGTCGTTAATAGTACAGATCTACATGCATCTTTGGTTGTTTAGGTTGAGCATGCATTGGTTGGATGTAGAAAATAAAATATAGTCATTTACCATGAATCTAAGGACTAGGATATCAAAATGGTAAGCAGAAGGGTTTCTGAGATTAAATTCTTTTTGTTGTGCCAGTTGGGAAGCCACATATGGTCAAAAAATAGAGGCCTGCAACCATCAAAGCGGGTATCATGGCAGCAAATATATATGAAGGGGGAACTGAAAACAGATCCTGCAGAATCACAAAATGAAAACAATTTCAGTTGTCCGGGTAAGAACACTTCAAAAGCAAGTATTTAACTATAGACATTTTACAACAAGGTCTCTCATACATTCACACTTTCGTTGCAAATGCACTGCATTACACCATATTAAAAGTGACACTTTCACACTTTCGAGGAGGTACAAGCATCCAAATAGACCATAACTGCTACAATGAATCTCCCTAACTTCCTCGAATAAACAAAACAACATAAGAACATATACTTCAACAGAATCAATCAAAACCAACATAAACAATCCAACTAGAAATGATTTACCTATAGAAGAGCGGTCGAATGCTTCACGGTTGTACTTGACAACTTTGCTGTAGAGCATCGAATGCTCCCCGGAGCTCCGGGCAGCATTTTTGTCTCTTCCTTCAAATTTATACACACAAAAAACAAAAAAAATCCTCAGAAAGAAAAGTCAACATTCGAATTCGAAATAAGGAGCAGCTTCCACAAGCACTTACAGGTAGCCAACATCGCAATCGCGGAGCAGCCCGACGATCGCGCTCGCCTGGTCGAGAACCTTCGACTGATCTCCGGCACCATCGTAGGACTCATCGGAGAGCCCGAGCCGGCGATCAGCCGATCCAAACCATACGGGGAGGGAGGGGAGGGAGAGGGAAGGGGCGATCTCCGAATGGGAGGTGTTGGAGAGGTAACAGGCCTTCTTGTTGCCAATCCCCTGGTGGAATGACTACATAGAAATTAGGGTTTCAGAGAGGGAAAGAGGAAACCCTAGAAATTGGGGTTTTGATGGAAGGGGGAGGGGGATTGGCACGGGATATCGTGGATGGAGAAGGGAATTAATTTTAGGAACACTTTGATATCAATTATATGAGTATAGACGTATGATCGGACCTAAACAGCAGCTTTAATTGGCTATTATAAAAGATAAAAAAATTATTTAATTTTAAGTAAATTAATTTTAGGAACAATTTAGTAGTTTGGAACGGTTAACAATTGTTCCAAAGTCTAGAAACACCTGTATGCCATTCCAAAGCCCAAAATGCTAAATGTTTCAAATAACCCTTTTTGGTGTAGTGGGAGAGGGAAGCCTTCGGGAAGGAACGTGGTGGTCAGGCCACCGCCCAGTGCTGCATTGGTCGCGCACAGTACCATTTGAGAGAGACGCGGCTCCGGCTTCGGAGAGGTGCGGAGTCCTGCAGCGGCGCTGGTGCACTCGCCGGCGAGGCGGAGTTCCCGGAGGCGGCTCCGCGCGTGTGGAGGCGTAAGCTCCGGATTCGATGGAGAAATAGAAAGAGGGGGCAACGGAAGCCCTCGAGCGCGGTGGTGCACGAGGACGGAGGGACGTGCGGCCTTGGTCTGCACGAGGAACGCCGGAGAGGCACGCGGCGGTGGTGACTCTCGGGGGAGGCGGGGTTCGGCGAGATCATTGCCGACGAAGCGTGGCATGGTCATCGACGGTCCGGTAAGCTAGGGTTAGGGTTTTGTTGTGATGATTTTTCTTTGGTGGTTTTGATGTTACTGATGGTGGTAGTTGGTGGAAGGTGTTCGCCCGGGCGGAGTCCAGAACAGGGGCACGGTGGCGGCAGTTAGGTTTTGGTTTTGGGATGGAGATCGCGTGTCCGAGATTATCGGACACGGAGGAGGAGACACTGTAATTGTAATAGAAAAATAATGGAAAGCAATATGGGCACCGATATGGTACACGTACGATGATGGTGATGCCTATTGGTTATGGTTGATTTGTGGAGAAATTTTGTTGGTTTTGAAGAACCAAAGGAGAACTCCCCCTTTATATAGGGGTTGTAGGTTCCTAATAAGGGAGAGATTCGGAATCCAATATGGATCAATCTTTCATAATTTAAATCAATCAAAATTAGTTTTATATAAGTTTAAATAAAAATTTGTTTGACCAAATCAAATATTGGTCACAAGAGGAATAATATGAATATTGAAAAATAGGTCTTTCATAATTACAATCTTCTCCAAAATAATCTAGAAATAGATTTTTACAATAATCTATAATTTAAAACTAAAATAATTTTAATTCTAATATTTGTTTAGAATATAATTTCAAAACTAATACTTAATATATTTAAATATTTTGAGGAATAGATTTCACAATATCAAATCTCCTTTTATCAAACTATTATTAGTCATCAAAACAATTGAAAATGTTTTCATAAAACAAAATTTAATATTCGATTGCTACTCAAATAACAATTTAATCATCAAATAATTTCGAAATATTTTCATAAAACAAAAATCTAGTTTTTGAAAATACAATTGATAAACCCTTTTTGTAAATCGCAAAACATTCTCGTAAAACATATATTTTCTTTATAAAAATTAAATTAAAAAAAATAAAATTTTGAAAATTTCGTAAACGGGGGTTACATAAGTTATTTAGTTAATCTATCGAAAATTGTCTAACGTCGCAATCTACGTTCGTTATCATTTTAATTTAATAAGTCGGTTACTGATTAATTGGGAAAAATAGCAATTACCGATTAATTTGGCAAAACTTTGTATTTTAAATATATATAACTAGGTTTTTTCTTTTAAATGAGAAAACATATGAATTGCTAAATTACTAGATTATTTATTATGAGAAAACTTATTAATTTTTCTTTATAAAATAAATATATCCATTTTATATTCTACGCGTTTAACGGCGAAATCAATATTCCAGAAAAATAATAAAAAGCTACGCTACACAATACATGGTCACAGAGAAATAAAGGAAAAACTGGGCTTATGCCCTTTACAAATTATTTACATAAATTAATTAATCCTAAGGCGAGCTCTGAGTACCGCGAACGGTCCAAACAGTAGGTCGAGGCCCTGCACCATAAATACTAAAAGCAGTAGTACCAGTTCTAAAAATAAATTTTAGTTAAATTAAAATTAAAGAGTCTCAGACTTGGTCGTGTAATCTTATGTTGCTGGCTAACGCCTCAACGTACAGAAAACCCTGTAGCGTTTGTGTTTCGCCGAGGCTCATCCGACCGATATGGTCGTCGCCTAACTGGTGATACAAAATCCATAAAAGCCAACAAAATCCCATCTATAAATTATTTGCAAAGTCCGGTTTTCTTTGAAAAATAGGTTTTATTCAAATGCTAATTTTTTTATAAGAAAATCCCTTTTTAAAATATTTTCTAAAAACTTGGGCAGCATCTCCTCTGTAATTGGGACAACCCAATCCTCTGGCCGGCGGAACAGCGCTGGCCGGACGGGCCCGTGGTCGCCGAGGGCTGGGATCCAGCGCACAGAAGCCGCACGGGGCGGACGAGGCAGGGGCGGCCTCGGGGGTCGCCGGGGATGGCTGTCGCGGAAAGGATCTGGCCGGCGGGTGGCCACAGGGAACAGCGCACGACGACGCTCGGGTCGGATGCGGGCGTCGGAAGGCGGGCGGAGGCCGTCGGGGTCGTGGACGAGCTGGGCGCGGTCGGATCTGACCGGAGCTGGCCAGCGGGAGATGCTGGCCGGGCGGCGGAGCGTTGCTGGGGGTCGGCAGGGCGCGCGGCTAGGCACGGCCGGGCACGGGAGGCGACCGACCTTGGGAGGCACTGGACGAGGACGGGCGCGGGCGGTCAGCCGGGTCGGAGGCGGTCGGCTCCGGCGGATCTTGGGGAGGAGATGGGTGCCGAGAGCCGCGGACGGGCACAGAAGCTCGGGGTCGGCCGGATTTGGCCGGGGCTAGGGCACGGGAGCTCTGGAGAAGAGGTGGGAAGAAATTGGGAGAAAGTGAAAGGAAATGAGAATGAGGGGGAGAGAGAGAGAGCTGGAAGTGATTTAAAAGAAGGAGAAGCTGAAGTGTAGGGAGAGAGTTGTGGAAGAGAGGGAAAGGAGAAATAAGGGGGAGTGGATCCGGTCGTGGGAGACCAGATCGGGTCGTGGGGGGGGAAATTAGTTTTATTTTATTTTATATTTTTAAAAAAACCATTGTATATAAATCTAAGTATTAATAATCAGAACATTAAAAAGAGAAAAATTAGGGTTCGAAATTGGAAATCGGGTTCGAGTTTGGGGTCGGTGTCCGGACTCGGGGTTGGACTCCGGGCACGGAATCAGGGACAGGGCCACAATCAAAATCCAATGATTAATTTTAAAAATAATATTTTCCTAATCCAACTACTATTATAAATAATAAATATAATTATAATAATACTACCAATAATCTAACTATGATGCGACAAAATCCAATAATTCGCCAATAATTCAAAAATCCAAAAATATAGGTTTTACAACCTTCCCTCCTTAGAAAATTTTGCCCTCGAAATTTTAAAGATAAGGGCCGGGGGTACAATAAAAAATCATTTAACCTTGATCAAACATGGAATTTAAATCATCAGCCGCGATCGAATACCAGTCATGATCACTGGTTAAGATGATAAAATATAGGCACGATCAAAATTATCTAGATATGATCTGGGATAGAGTTAGAATATTATGGTAATCAAAATTATTTTAGGCACGAGAAAAAATCTAGGTACAATTATGATCAAAAATAGGAGAAAATGATGTCTCGTGAAACAGAATAGGCAAGAAAGGAACGAACGTCAACCGTTTGTTGAGAATGCAAAAAAATGATAAAATCTTCTGAATTAAGGGACCAAAAATTCTAGATCAAATTGGAATGGGATATAAGGGTTTATGACTAAGAAGAACTCAACAAGTTGTATGATGGGAGGATAGCGAGGATGATTAGAATAATGTACCTATGATTAGAATGTAATCGGATAAGATAGTTCCACTGAGGACTGAGTGATAATCAGAGGGGATAGAAAAATATCGTTTCACTATTTCATGGATCAAAGATAGGATATGCGAAAAAATAACTTACAAAAATAACAATCTTATTAATACCCTATGCAAAGATCCAATTTCTAGCTTGCTAAACTAGTAGAACTCTAAGTATCTACAGAAAACTAAGGCAGCCGCCAAGGTATTAAAACTAAACCTATTTGGAATCATAAATCATCTAAATCAAACTTCCGTCCGTCGTTGTATGTAACGCATATGCCAAACGTATTTCAAATTCCAAGTATTTCTATCGATCAAATCATTTTACAGACATCAATTTTTTTCCTTTTTTTCTTTTCATTCTTCCAAAACTGACTACATCAAATTCACAATCTTCACTTGTTGTAGTAAATCCTTAAAAAGTTGATCCATGATCTATATTCGAGAATTTCCAATTCTTGAAATCAATTGACCAAATCATAATCATTGATCAAATTTTAATCTTTAATCATGCACATGTCAATCGTTCTCATCCAAACACAATAGCAAAAATATCCCAAAATCTCAATTATATTTTTTTTTATCATAATTAATATGAGTCTCCAATGTGGTAGAAATTGCAAACACAATTGCTTCTTTCCAAAATTGCATGCGAATAGTCTTATCCCAATTTCTCACTGCTTATTCCTTCTTTAGAACCTATCATTCCATTTCTTGTGATATTTCTTTCCATGGTTATATTCGTCCCTTCTGGGTACAATAGTCATCTAATCATAAAAGTTAATTTTCGTCAAGTATTCCTTTACTTGATACTCATATTCTCATGTTTATATATTATCCAAATTCACTTCCTCCATGGGAGAATCTTACCAAATCTTAGACTTTCCTACGTTTCGTCTATCTTCCGATAACTCTTCCTTTAATCATAAAACTTAAAACCGCCAAATACCTTCATTTGTTTGAATGAGGTTTAAGCACTGGTGAGCACTACCAACAGTTATAACCCGAATAAGTCATAATTAAGACATACCACTCTCTCAAGACTAGCTTTCTCAAGGTATTCTTCTACCTTTCCTACCATTTAGCTAACTAATATTGATCCCAAATATGCCCTTACTAGAAATGAGATAGGTAACAATCTATGTTTCTCCTGCATATAGCTATCAACTATTAACATATAGTCATCTACAAGATGTATATCAACTATTTAATATATAAAGCTAACCACAACTATCCACAGCTTCCAGAATATGTAACTAAAATAATAATAATAATAATAATAATAATAATAATAATAATAATAAATGAATAAATCAATATAAAAATATATATATACAACGTACTAAGGTTGAAACAGGAAAGAAATTGAGTCAATAGAGATTGATATGGTCCTAAATAGTTCTAGGAAAAATCAAGTACAATTTTTTTATAGAAAACCGATCCTTTTGGCTGTGATAAGAGATTACTAAAAATGGAAAGCTATTTAAAAATACAAATCCTTTAATCAAACAACAGTCAGAATAATTTGATGGTGTAGAAAAGACAACCATATTATGGATATAGTTTTAATACTATATGAAAACCCAAATATATCCTAAGTCACTTTGCTTCAAATTCATGCCTCGCCAAAGTGCACCTGACTACAGTAAAATTTGGCTCCATAACTTGGTTAGTAGTAGATTTTCGAGTAGTCTATCAACTTTATCCATTTTCTGGCTGAATAACATAGGAGACAAATTTGATGCATTTAGGACGTAGTCTCAATAATATCCAAAAATCTATCAACACCTGAATCACTTCAACTTAGAGTCTATGTCCCGCCAGTGCGCAACTGGCTGCAGTATACTCGCAGTTTCTATAATTCAAATAGATGGTTGCGACGTATATGTGCGAAGCCATATTAGGTCACTGAATATTTTCTTAACTTTGTTCATAGAAATTTCAAAGGGAATAATTCAACAATTCAAAAAAAAATTTCCAATGACTAAAGTGAATTTAATATTAGGATGAAATCAATTCTCTGACCGTTGGTGCTTCATGATACTCAAGCATTGAGTTTAAAAGCTTTCTAGGCCTTGAATTGATCAAGAAGTTGCCTAGGGAGAGTAAGGTTTCGAGTTGAGTGAAGGAAATCAACAAATGAAAATATTCTTGGTCTTAGAATAACTTTAGGAAATATCAATCAATATTGGAATTATTTTTTTGGAAAATAGTTTCCCTTGGAAGATTCGTGAACAAGCTAAGTTGAACAAATTCTTTTGGTAATAATTAACCTTGGGGCTTTATGGTTCCAGAAGAATTTGGTTCTGGATTAGTTCCAAGAAAGTCAATTGAAAATAATGTCAACATAAATGGTTGGATACACTAGTCGTAAAAATACTCTGGATAGATAAAAGTTTACCAAGTTTGCTAAAGGAGAATTTGAAATTCTAAATAGTGAAATAGATCTAGATTCTAAATAAAGATAGAGAACTATGATTTGATCAACTAATTGAAAATTTTGAAATAGGTTTGTTGAAGAAGGAGATTGGAAAAAATTTAATCCTAATCCATAAATAACAAAAGAGTATGGATGCTAAGGAATGCTGGAGTATGATAAGGATATGGAGGAAAATAAGCTCAGAAAGCCAAGGGACACTAAAAGATATATAAAATCTAGAAACTAAAGTAGATAGTAAAATAGACCACCATACAATCGGCCTATGCTAGATAAGGCTTAGGATGCAAAACATAAGCAAGGTAGCCTACCAGTCTATAACAAACAAAAATATTTATCTATAATATATTTCGGTCCTATGTTGTGACAAATTAATGTTCTAGTGTTCTAATTGTTTCTAGATATGTTCTCCTAAGTTGTTGATCGACCTGCATGAGCCACCACTAAAAACATGTCACGACCTAATCACAAATTATTGGGTCGAACCGGATTAAGTCCAGCCTGCACCGTTGTGAGACGGCGGCAGTAAGCTGTTCTATATGCAGGTATTCACAACAATATCTATACATTTGTCACAACTTGAATATACGAAAATTTAAAACTTTTTATTCAACAATTGAAAAGTACAACTGGAAATGAAAGAACTGAAATAAAGAACTGATTTCAAATTGACAAACTCCAAAACAATAAAACTAGAAAACTGGAAACAACTAGCTAGGCTGTCGGTTCGTCGGCCTCAGGTTCTGCGTCCTCCAAGGGGGACTCTGGCAACACCACAGGATACAATACCGGGTCATAGTAGCTATTGTACAATAGCTCAGCATCCTCAATGTCACCTAAAAATGTGGGTCTCCAGTTAGGAGAGAGCAAGTACGAATATGTATCTCATATTTCAAATAATAATGGAAAAGTGCAGGCTAAACAGTTGAAGCAACACTACCAAAATTTATCGTTTTAGCGACGGCCACATCCGTCGCTAAACCGACGGTAATTACCATTAGCGACCGATAACCGACGGATTTTGGCCAAAATAATCCGTCGGCAATCAGCTCGTCGCTAATAACGTTCAGTCGCTAAGTTGTCGTCACGGCAACGGAACAGCGACGGATTTTCGACGGATCAATATGAAGCATTAGCGACGGTTTCCGGACGGATTTTCGTCCATTTCAACTATTAAGTATTGAACTGTGTAGGCAATAGCGACGTACATTTCCGTCGGTAACCCGTCGTAACAGCGTATCAGATCGTATCTGTCCGTCGCTAAGCCGTCGGTATGCGTCGGTAATTAGCGACGGCTTTGCGACGGTGTTCTGACGGCCTATCCGTCGATCAGGTTCTGGAAATGCTTGGCATTTCCAGCACCATGGCGACGAAAAAGTAGTCGCGGATCCGTCGCAACCGCGACTCCACAGCGACGGATTGCTGACTGATTATCCGTCACCATGGTTCTGGAAATGTCATGCATTTCCAGAACCATGGCGACGGATAATCAGTCAGCAATCCGTCGCCAGATACAGCGACGGATTAGCGGCTGGTTATCAGTCGCCCTGCCGACGGCCTTTTCGTCGCTATTCCGTCGAATCTTATACCACCAGAACGTTGCTGACGGATGATCCGTTGATAACCCGTCGCTGACTGTAAACAGTTTAAAAACTCCAGGTAGCGACGGATTATCCGTCGAAAACCCGTCGGCAACTGGGAATATCTGTCGCTAAACGGTCACTAGTCCGTCGCTAACTGGGTTTTTTGGGAAAAAAATTGGCAGTACTTTTCCTGTTCACAAATATATGCATAAACCAAACCAATATATAATGCACACCAATTATCCAACAATCATACAGACCAAATATATAATGCACACCAATTATCCAAGAATCACATAGACCAAATATGTACATACGACCAATTATCCAAGAATCACAGACCAAACCAAATTAATAGAAAATAAATATCAATTATCCTAAAGAGTAACATAATATCCGGTGCTATAAGCCGATTATAGCACAATTAGTTCAAAGCTCTCACAAATAATCCAAATTTTCTTAATACAACATTTTAAGAAGGAGGAGGTCGATTGTCCGTTCCCGTATTCGACCGACACATATACTCCTCCACAAGGTACGGAGGCAAGGCATCGTAGACAGTGCTCGGAAGTCGGCGAAGCTGCTCTGCGGACATGAGATCCAGGAGTGCCGTCACAGCCGTAGACGGTAGCACAGGGGCTTCAGGGTTGAAAGAAAGATGGCCCACGGAAGACGGACCGACACCTGCAGTCGACGGACCAGTAGAAGACGGACGAGCACCATCAGCAGACGTACCGGCAGCAGCAGACGCCCCGACAGCAGCAGACGCAGGCGGAAAGTGCGTGGCAAATTGCTCCCGCAAGGACGACATCGCCTCGTGCAGCTGTGTAAGCTGCGACCTAACATCATCGTCTGCCCGGGCCACGGGAGGAGGCGGTGTCGATGGAAATCTCTGCGTCGCCATATGCAATGGCCCTAGGGAGCCGACTCCGTACAGGTACCCTTTCTTAAAGCCGCCGACGGTATCTACGAACAAGTCGTTTCGAGCGGCCAAAGAAGAGGGCGTCCGGAAGGGCGTCGTTTCACCGACATCCTCGGTGTCAGTTAACTGAGCCCGACTAAGGGCCTCACGATACGCAGCCTATCAAATGAATGTGTTTATATTATAAGATTTACCTAAGTTGTAATCTAAATCCTATGTTTCACTAAGTTAAGTGTGAATCCTAAGTTTACCTAAGTTATAGTCCGAATACTTTTAATTCTAACGTTAATCTCATAAACATAAGTACTTACATCAGTCTCCTTGGCCCTCTCATCGACGAAGCTCCCGTCCTTCCGTCTTTTGTGCGTATGCTGGAAGACGTCGTGCATGGTGACCGATTCTGGCGCCCTTCCCTCCTTCACCGCCCGTTGGGCCTGCATACAAAATTTGCGTAGAAACTAATTAACTCCTTTAATTAATAATACCTAATTTGATAGTGAAATAAATTTATGGTTGCTCACCAGATCTGCAAGTGTCGCTGCGTGAGACCTTGATCCCCCCGTATGAAGGCCAGCGGCAGATCGGTTCACCTTCGCCTTCTCCGATTTCTCCTTGTATGCAGGGTTATCCATCATGCCTAAGAGGTCCTCATAATAGTCCTGCCGGATCCAATTCGGCCTCGTATGCCCCATCTTTAGGTCATGAATCATATCCCGTATCTTCTTCGAGCATGCGCTTCGGTAGGTCCTGCGGATCCCCTCCTCGCGATGGGGGGGCCACCAGTACGTTCTCTAACACAGAAAATAAATTATCACATAATTTACAAAATGGTTGATTAAAGAATCACATAGACTTAACCAAAAAAATATAGATATATACCCTCAACTCGTCGAACCAGACGTACTGCTCGGTTGGGGGCACCGACGTAAAGTTGAGGTAAGGACCGTGGAAGTTAGCCCTGATAATTTCTCCAAGGGCCCTGCCAACATGAAACGAAAAAAACCTACAAAGAAGAAACGACTGGATTATTAACTTAAATAAATGAAAGAAATTTAATAAATTAACTTAAATTTACTTACTAGGTCCCCGCGGGCCATAGCTCTCGTCGGAACTCGCCTCTCTGGTGCCGTCGGAGGATCCGCGGGTCCGCGTATGTACTCCCCAGTAACCGGATGGAACCGAGTATGGGGGTACTCCGGGGCCGACTGTGCAGTAACTGGGGCATCCCCTGGTAGATCCGCTGCTGGTGGTTCCGATAGCGGATCGGATCCGCTAGCAGATCCGGACTGATGCCTCGATGAAGTGGTCGATCGAGGACGGGATGCGTCTGTACCCGGGGTACTTTTCGGGTTGGGCTCGCTCGATGGGGTCACATCCCGGGAACTCTGAATGCGACCACGACCACCAGTAGCAGTACGACCACGACCCGTACCACCACCACCACCACCACCACCACGACCAGCACCACGACCACGGCCAGCCATCATGACCTGTAAATAGAAAACATAAACATAATTAACAATATAAAAGTGTAAATGGATATAAAAAACTAAACTAAAATATACATACCACCAGTAGAGAGACGAGTGCTGCCGCGACGAAAAAGACTAGGAGTGCCATCTGCAATAAGTAAATAATCGAATGAAAAAAACATGAATTCACGTAATTGCTTTTATGAGGTCAAACTTAATTCACGTAATTGGAAGTGTTTTTACTATACAACAATATTTAACCTAATCATCGTCTTCGTTCTCATCCTCGGCCTCGTCTTCATCATCATCCTCCTCATCCTCATCCTCATCCTCATCCTTATCTTCATCGTCGATTTCATCTGTATCCTCATCCCCATCAAATTCTTCTTCTTCTTCTTCTTCTTCCTCAAAATATGGGACAAGACACCTCTTTCTCCCCTGGTTGACAGCTAAGTCTTGTGTATCAACCTCTTCCTCCCCTCTATTTTCCTCAACAATATCTTCAACATCCATTGTATCTGAGTGTTGTCCCAAGTATTGGGACTTTTCGATCTGGTCCTCTTGGTATGCTGGGTCTCCAACGTTGAATGTATTTCTAGATTTAATCTTGCATACTGCCCACCAGTCAAATCGATCTCTACGACACCTTGGGTAGCTTGTATAGTAGACTTGAATAGCCTGATTTGCTATTGCAAATGTATCGGACCCTCTATACCTCCTGCGATGATTTATATCGACGAATCCAAATTGTTTATCGATTCTCCAACCGATATTTGGTGTCGTATCGAACCACTCACATTTGAACATCACAATATGCATATCATATGGGCCACTATATTGTAAATCTATAATATCCCGAAGCACTCCATAATAGTCAAAGTCCGGCTCGTCGTCATAGACGGTGCCTCTTATGCAAACACCAGAATCTTTGGTATTGATGCCGTCATTGATAAATTCGACATTTATAGCATTCTGAGTTGACTTAAACCTGAAGCCATTAACGACATAGCCTGGCCAAGTCTTTATTTGCTTCTTCGGTCCCAGTGCCAGATAACGAACACTCTCATGAGTGAGTGTTGTTTCAGGCAATAAAACATGTAAACAAATATTTATAATTTAAATGTTTCAGATTATATATTAATAATCTCAATTATAATCACAGTTACTTACGTATTTGCGAAACCATGACGAAAATGTACAATCAACCTCTCTTTGAAGTCCCTCATCGGTAATATCGGGTCTCCTCATTTTGATTTCATCTCTAAATACACTATTAGAGAAAATAAGAATATATAAGTGTAGTCCCTTACTTCATCAAATTCGAGATTATAACGAGTGCAAGTGTACTGACTTAATTCTCCAAATCTCTCACTTCTTGTATGTCACAGTTTAACAAGACATATCGGTGAGCGGCATCATACTCGTCGTCTGTCAACCACCGTCTTTTACTAGCCCCAACAGGCTTGCCCCTTACATTGAATATTCCTCCATCCTCAACGTCCTCGTCATTCCTTTGAGGTCTATTTCGATTTGTTTTAACATGAGTATCGAAATAAATGGAGCAGAAGTTTGAAACCTCTTCGATAAGATATGCTTCGCATATCGAAGCCTCTATGTGAGCTTTGTTGCCAACTTTCTTCTTTAGATGGTGTAGGTATCTAGAGAGACAAATTATCTTGAGAATTAAGAAAGAATTTTAAAATAAATAGAAATTCAGCTTAAATTATATCGATATTTATGTACCTTTCAAATGGGTACATCCATCGATAATGAACAGATGCACCGACACGGGCTTCGTATGCTAGATGAATCGGTAGATGTTCCATGTTGTCGAAGAAGCCAGGAGGAAATATTTTCTCCAACTTGCAAATTGTTAAGATAATCTTCTCCTCAAGTTCAACCATGTGTTGCACAGTCAACTTAGTTGAACAAATATCCCTAAAAAATATTGATAGTTCGGCCAACGGAACCCATACAGCAGAAGGCAACAACTCTTTCAAAGCAATGGACAGTAATCTTTCCATAAACACGTGGCAGTCATGACTCTTCATTCCCGTTAGCTTGCGTTCATTGAGGTCAACGCATCTAGACAAATTCGACACATAGCCGTCGGGAAATCTTAAAGTAGATACCCACTTGCAGATTATTAATCTATCTTCTTTGCTCAATGTGTATTGTGCTATCGGCTTACTTAATTGTCCAGCAGCTCCCCTTTGTATCAAGTTCAGATAAGGACGCTTGCATATCTCGACAATGTCTAGTCTTGCTTTTGGATTGTCGTTCATCTTTCCTTTAATTTCCATGACGGTATTGAAGACATTATCGAACACATTCTTTTCGATATGCATAACATCAAGATTATGCCTTATAAGATTATCTTTCCAATAAGGCAAGTCCCAGAAGATACTCTGTTTGGTCCAGTTATGGATTTGTCCGAACCCATCGACACGATTGTTCGATGGATCTTTCATTACAGTGGGAAAATCCTTTACATCTTCCCAAATATCGTATCCCGACAATCTGGCAGACGGATGAGAAAATTCTTATTTTCCAGCTCTGAATGCGTCCTTGTTCTTTCTCCAAGGATGACTCGCGGGCAGAAATTGACGATGACAATCAAAGAAAGAAGTTTTTCCTCCATGCTTAAGGCGGAACGCCTTACTATTTTGCATGCATATCAGACAAGACAGGGTGCCGTGAGTACTCCATCCCGACAGCATACCGTATGCGGGAAAATCATTGATTGTCCACATCAGTGAAGCTCTCATCTGAAAGTTCTGTTTCCTGGAAATATCATACGTCGTGACGCCGATCTCCTACAGCTGTTTTAGCTCATCCACCAACGGCTGTAAATATATATCGATATTCTTTGTCGGATTTTTGGGACCCGGTATGATAGCTGTCAAGAACATATATGGAGTCTTCATACACATCCATGGTGGCAGATTGTAAGGGGTCAGAATAACCGGCCAGTAGGAGTATTGAGATCCCGACTGCCCGAAAGGGGCGAATCCATCAGAACATAGCCCCATGCGTACATTTCTGGGCTCTGCAGCAAAATCCGGATGGCAAAAATCAAAATATTTCCACGCCTCTCTATCCGAAGGATGTGACAATTCTCCATCGTCCTTTGTGCGTTCTTCGTTGTGCCACGTCATGTGTTCTGCTGTATTCTGAGACATATACATCCTCTGCAAGCGCTTCGTGATCGACAAGTAATGCATATACTTGTAAGGACGTCGTTTTCTAGTTGACTTTCCTTTTCCCCTGACTTCCTTGTAACGATCCGCATTACAGAAGCGGCAACTTTCTACATCCTCGTTCTCCTTGTAGTACAACATGCATCCGTTGCGACAATAATCTATCTTGTCGTACCCCAGTCCCAGTTGTCGGACCATCATCTTCGACTTGTAGAAGTTTTTTGGAAGCTCTTTTGATTCTTTCGGTAACACCTCCTTCATTAGTTGTGTAATCCGATCATAGCAAGTTTGTGGCAAGTTAAAATCGGACTTTATGTTCAACAACCACATCGTCACTGATAGTACGGAATGTGGATCACAACCAGGATATAAAAAAGTTTCAGCATCCTGAAACATATCATAGAACTCCTTCGCCTCGGGATTAGGATCCTCCGGATCAAAATTAGGCCCTGCCACGTCGTACACCATATCTCGTGCAAGGTTCTGCACGTCTCCATAATCAACGGAGCATTCATCGTCATCGACGACAAAATCCGCTGCAGTATTATCATCAAAAGCATAAGTAGCAGCATTCGCAACCTGTCTTTCGGCATATAGTTCACCTTGCGATGACCACAGGTCGTAATCACATACGAAACCCTTACGGGTCAAATGATCTCTTACACTCACCACTTCTTCGTAACGTCTATTGCGACAATTACGACATGGACACTTGATTTTGTTACCGTCCATAAACTGAGCTTTGTTCATGGCATACTTAAGAAACACTTCCACGCCTGCCTGAAAATCGTCACTCACACCTATTCTGCTCTCGTGTTGTCGTTTGTACATCCATGTACGATCAACGAAATAATGATCCATCACAGATTAGATGTAAAAATCTGTATAGTAAGACAAACTAAACAGAATTAGTATATAATCATGTAACTGGTGGATCCGCTAGTATTCTAGCTCGAGAAGAGAAAAATATAAATACAGTTGTTACTAGTAGTTCGATACCGATAGTGCGATACCGATACCGATACCGATAGTGCGATACCGATACCGATACCGATAGTTCGATACCGATAGTTCGATACCGATACTGCGATACCGATACCGATACCGATAGTGCCATACCGATACCGATACCGATAGTTCGATACCGATAGCATGGTTTAAAGTATCGACCGATACCGATCCGATACGGCCGATACCGATACAGTTTGGCATGTTCCGATCCGATACCGACCGATACCAAATATTGATCGATACCGACTATGGGGGTCTTTGTTCCGGTCAATTCGGCAAAACCAATCGGTAAGGGTGACTACTATTTCATATAATTTCAAAACTACTAAGAAATAACGCTGAAATACTTAAAATTATGCCTAAATGTATAAAATATATGTTTTTAAATGTAAATAATTTATTAATAATTATTTGTTTTCCGATACCAAAGTCCGATACTCCGATACGATACCGCCGATACTACCGATATCGCCGATACCAATTCTCATAGGAATAGTCCGAAACCGATTCCGATACCGATTGTGAACCTTGACCGATAGTGCGATACCGATACCGATACCGATAGTGCGATACCGATACCAAACTAAGTCAATCTATCTATTTCTAAATTGCAAGAGTCCACTTCTAGGATATGGGAGCTATATCCTAAATATCTAGTCTAAATTAACTTGGTTAGGATACTAGAGTGTCCTTATTATCTAGCAAGCATTACCTTAGTCTAGTCACACTAGCGTTAATTACCTATAATTCCTACCATATCTACAATCACACATTACACCCCAAGCCGTCCTGCATGCTAATTATAATAGGCACATATATATATGTATATCATAGTTAGATGTATAGACCATGAACCCAAACACTGACTTATGCAGATGAAGAATTCGTACTGTCCTTGACACAGTGAACATATACACCATGAACCCAAACGCCATATTCACATTTACTAATCCAAACACCACCAAACTAATAGATAACACCCAATATGGATAACACATTATTTAGCCAATATATAAATTAGATGAATTTGATAAGCAAAGCCCCCCGCCGCCCCCGACCAAAGCCCGCCGCCCCAAGCCCGTCGCCCAACCCCCGCCGCCCCCGCCCCAAGCCCGCCGCCCAGCCCCCGACGCCCCCGTCCCAAGCCAGCCGCCCATCCCCCGACGCCCCCCGCCCCAAGCCAGCCGCCCAGCCCTCGACGCCCCCGCCCCAAGCCCGAATGTCCCCAAGCCCGCCGCCCTCGCCCCAAGCCAGCCGCCCAGCCCCCGACGCCCCCGCCCCAAGCCAGCCGCCCAGCCCCCGACGCCCCCGCCCCAAGCCCGAATGTCCCCAAGCCCGCCGCCCTCGCTGCCCCTACGTCGACACCGCGACACAGAGAAAGAGAGAGAGAGAGAGAGAGAGAGAGAGAGGAGATTACCTTCGGGAGAGAGAGAGGAGAGGATGCCGTCGCCGTTCACGAAGCCGTGCGAGAGAGAGAGAGAGACAGAGAGAGAGAGAGAGAGAGACAGAGAGAGGAGAGAGATTGAATTTGGGGGAATGCCAAAAGTTCCCCCGCCTTTTCATTTAAGTCTGGAACGCTCATTTAGCGACGGAATAGCGACTGTGAATAATCCGTCGCCAGGCAGTCGGTATTTATTGATTATCCGACTGAATATCCGTCGCTACGTAGTCGAAGATTTGTCCCGCCAATTAAATACACAATTTTCGCCAAATAAACGACTACGTGGCGACGACCGAAGATCCGTCGCTATAACACCGACACACTAGCGACGGATGTGCGACCTTTCCTGCCCCTAAAATAAAAATAAAAATGGCAAATGTTTTTGGTCGGTAATCAGTCGCTGAGCGGCCACGATACCGTCGCTAATACCGACGGAATAATTCCGTCGCTAAACCTCCGTCGCTAAATGAGCGTATTTTGGTAGTGCAATATTTTTTAGCAATTTAACAATTTAAAATAATATGATTTGAATGTGTAATCGTCTATGACCGGGTTGGGTTGTACAATAGCGTCCTAGCGACGCGATACGGCTTACCCCGTGTGTAAGAGGGGTAATCTCGCACAATCATGCAATATGGAGGGTATTGGTCATAAACGTTACACTATTCCCCCAATTTCCCACAATCAATATCAATCAATATTTGAACCCTAGGAGAGGGTTCCGTCTAGCAATATGGTTTAAACATGCAACTTGACAATTACTAAATAAAATGCAAGAAAACATAACCGTAACTTGCCTCTGTTAATTGACTGGATCGGGAATATCGGTACCGAGGAGGAAGTCAAGTTCGTCTCCGAGATCCTACAGTTGAGAACCTTGACTTAGAACCATAATGAAACTATTCTAGGTGTGCTAGTTACAATCTCTAGAAGCAGACCCTAGTCAGATTTTAAGTTATTTAGTTAATCTATCAAAAATTGTCTAACGTCGCAATCTACGTTCGTTATCATTTTAATTAAATAAGTCGGTTACTGATTAATTGGGAAAAATAGCAATTATCGGTTAATTTGGTAAAACTTTGTATTATATATATATATCTAGGCTTTTTCTTTTAAATGAGAAAGCATGTGAATTGCTAAATTACTAGATTATTTATTATGAGAAAACTTATTAATTTTTTTTATAAAATATATATATATCCATTTTATATTCTACGCATTTAACAGCAAAATCAATATTCCAGAAAAATAATAAAAAGCTACGCTACACAATACGTGGTCAGAGAGAAATAAAGAAAAAACTGGGCTTATTCCCTTTACAAATTATTTACATAAATTAATTAATCCTAAGGCAAGCTCTGAGTGCCGCGAACGGTCCAAACAGTATGCCGAGGCCCTGCACCTTAAATACTAAAAGTAGTACCAGTTCTAAAAATAAATTTTAGTTAAATTAAAATTAAAGAGTCTCAGACTTGGTCGTGCAATCTCATGTTGCTGGCTAACGCCTCAACGTACAGAAAACCCTGTAGCGTTTGTGTTTCGCCGAGGCTCATCCGACCGATATGGTCGTCGCCTAACTGGTGATACAAAATACATAAAAGCCAACAAAATCCCATCTACAAATCATTTGCAAAGACCAGTTTTCTTTGGAAAATAGGTTTTATTCAAATGTTAAATTTTTATAAGAAAATCCCTTTTTAAAATATTTTCTGAAAATTTGGGCTGCATCTTCTCTGTAATTGGGACAACCCAATCCTGGGAGGATGCCAACTGTCATGACCCGCACCCAATAGTTGGGCATGAACCGTGTACACGCCCAGCCTACGTCGCAGAGTTGACGGTAGTACGCTATAACGATATGATGAACAACCACGTAATAAAATATATCACAAGGGAAATATAGCAACTCCATATCTCAACTCAGATCAAATAGATAAAAAGAGAATCGTCTCATAATGTATGAAATCTAAAATCAAAGTAATCTCTACTACATGTCTCAAATCATCTCATAAATCCAATACAAGGTCTCAGCACTAGCTAAAATGTCTTAGATAGAGCAGCGGGATCAGATGATGCATAATCCTCCTGATAAGCAAAGTCCGCCTCTAACACATCTCCCAAGTATGGGCCATAATGCTCAGGGCACACGATCTCATCGCCATCACCTAAAATTTGTTTGGTTACGCAGTCAGGATGGAACGAGTACAATTTACTGAGTGCAGTTCCAATATATGAAAATGACTATATAACAGGGGTTAGCCTTTAGACATATGATTCATAAAATAAAATAAAGAAAGACAATAAAACAGAATAATACGAACAAAAAAATAAAATACAATAAATACTCACCAACTGACCAACTGAAGTACCTTTGATATGTGATTGGTCTCGAGACAATTATGCGACACGGTCTACACGGTCTAAAGTTACACAGTCTACAGCTAC
Organism: Iris pallida; assembly: GCA_029216955.1. Classification (NCBI taxonomy): domain Eukaryota; kingdom Viridiplantae; phylum Streptophyta; class Magnoliopsida; order Asparagales; family Iridaceae; genus Iris; species Iris pallida. Next base: position 10,607,075 of record JANAVB010018993.1, read on the forward strand.
ACGGTCTACAGTTACACGGTCTAGAAGAAATACTGCAATAAAGAAATACTGTCTAAAAATAATAATTACGATCTACACTGTATGATGTTACATGGTCTACATTCTATAAAGAAATAATGAAATACTGTCTACACTGTATAAAGCAAGAATAAATTACGGTCTACACGGTCTAATGCAAGAATAAATCACGGTCTACACGGTCTAAGGTCAGATCACACATCGTTGGTACTTCACCTCCTGACACAATGAGGAACAAAATCAACATAAAACATAAATCACATATCTATCGACTAAACACTGATGTATAGTAAAGAAGGTTTGGTATTCTATCTACAGAGTCAAGATACAATTCAATATGAAGGTTTGGTGTTCTATCTACAAAATCACTTTATTGGTTTTTGTATCCTTAATCCCTATCCTAATAGTCTACTTGTTGATGGTTTGTACTTTGGGTGTGGACTTACTTGTCTACAGGCTCATCTACTAGGTATGTGATCTATGTGAAATATTTAGCATGAGCATCCCCAAGGAACATGTGTGTCCAACACTCTTACTGAGTATGTACACAAGATATATGGTTCCTAGGGTGCTTCATGTAATATTCTTTGATGGCTCTCGACTTTTGACAGAGGTGAGCCAATATTGATTCCAACATGGCTATATCCTTGCAAATGAAAGCACAAAGCCAGCTTCTCTTGTGATTTCTGATTTGAATGCCAGTGTTACTATCCTGGATATAGGAGTATTTGGGAATACTCATCTGTATCCATCCCTGGTTGACTGGTTCCTAACCACATCTACCAATTCACCCAAGGCTTCCAGTTTGGGACTGGTCCCAACTACTGTGTGTGTGAAGTTGAATAATTTTTAGGGTATAAAATCAATCTCGGTTTGATACTACTCTGTCTCAGGTTTTGGGTCTCAATTTAGCATTTCAGTACATAGTTTTAGTGGAAAAACAGGACAGCCATTAGGCTTAGCCTTTCCAACACAAAGGCTCTCATAAGTTACCATACTCTTGGTTTGGTGTTTACAGGACTCTTGGCCCTTTGGGTCGAATGAATCGGTAGTGAATGGTACCCTGGGTACTGAGTGACCCTAAATATTGATCTGGCATACTTCTCTTGCTAATTTTGATTCTTCACAGGGTTGCACCAAATATCACTACATGTAATTCCCTTTGACTCGATGTCTAGGTCAGCAATTGCCAAACTAAAACTAAACCATTGAATATTATGGGTGTTAAAGAACTCAATGAGTATCTATGCTAGACTCTTAGCATTACCTGAAGCCCCCCTTGAGCCCTTACATGCTTACACGAAGGATTTCCAGGTTAGTCTGTTCCTAACATGCCCGTCAACCTACAGTCTCGAGTTAGAAGTGTTAGCCCATTGCCCATGGTCAAACCTGATTTTAATAATTGATCAAACTCTGTCTTCATATAATTGCAAGTCAACTCAGATGTTTACCTACGACATTTTGAACACTGCTCAACAATGGATCTCTACTTTGTTCAAGACTGAAGATGTTTGCCATTCATAATGTACTTCCTGTTATGCTATGTAATTTTTTATTTTATTGAGTTTAGGAATACATGTACACCGATTCGTACTGGCAAATAGGCTATCCTAAAATATTTTTCAAAACCATCCTATTCTTTATAAATGACCTACGTTTTTGAAAAGCATTCTTGTTACAAAAAGCTTCTAAAGGATTTTTCAAAAAGCCAAAATTTATTTTCTCCAAAAATGAACTGGCAGAACCCCAGGAGAAGTCGGTCCGAGTTCGGCCAGAGTTCGGCCATTTGGAACGTTAGTGAACGTTGGATTTTTGAACTTGGTCATCCTTCAGTTGCGGTTTGCTACAAAGAGTTCTGTCTGAATTCTGCCCGAATTCTGTCAGAGTTCTGTCTTTGGAAAAACTATAAATAGAGAAGGATTTCGATCATTTCAAATCACCAAATCACTTTCAATCTCTTCTCTTTCTGAGCTTACATTCTTCCAAAGAGTTCTAAAGGCTTACATTTTCAAATCCCAAGCCAGTTACTATCCTCTAGTCGATTTGCCAGTGCGGTACGGTCTAGAAGTTTCAGAGCGATTGTAATTAGAGGCTTGATAGAAGATTCAACTCTTCACAATTGAAGTTGGTCGAGTTCTTCGTATCAAAGCTCGCGTCTGTAGAAGTTGCAAGGACTTCGTATGAAAACTTACGGGATTTTCCAATAGTATTCAACTGGAAGCTAGAGTCCTTCCGACTGGACTAGTCCTCACAAGAGGAAAACCAATATAAATCTCGGTGTTTGCGTTTGCCGTCTGATCACTTTTTAATTTCTGTCATTTACTTTTGTGATTATTATTATATCTGTGATCTAACTGCTAACAAGTTTTTAATTAGCAATATTCCGATGTCTACTCTATTCACCTCCCTCTAGAGTATTCTGCTTTACGATTTTGTTCCTACAATTGGTATCAGAGCGGGTTATACAGGTAAAGCAAGGTAAAATTGTAGTTATATTCAATTTTTATATAGATCACAGCATTACACATGGCAACTGTGAAATTTACAAGTGAAGGCCAAGCCAAAAACAGACCTCCATTGTTTGACGGCACAAACTACACTTATTGGAAAACACATATGAGTTTCTTTCTGAAATCTCTTGATTTTGACTTATGGTCTGTAGTTATTGATGGCTGTAAAAAGCCACATCGTATTTATGTTGATGGTATTTTAGCTGAAAAACCCCATGACAAATATACAAAGAAAGAAAAAAAAAAGTCCGGTCTTGATGCACGTGCTATTAACGCTTTATTTTGTGCTTTAGACAGAACTGAATTCAACAGGGTGTCTACTTGCACAACATCAAACGAAGTGTGGAAACTTCTTGAAGTAACCCACGAAGGAACAACTCAAGTCAAGGAGTCAAAGATCAACGGACTTACTCAGGAGTATGAGGCGTTCAAAATGAAGCCAAGTAAATCAGTCACTCAGATGTTTACAAGATTCTTGGATATTGTAAATCCTTTGTCTTCACTAGGCAAGGATTATAGTAACCATGAAAAGATTCACAAACTTCTACGAGCCCTTACAAAGAACTGGATTCCAAAGGCTACAACAATCATTGAAGGGAACAACCTCTCAACAATGTCTCTAGAAACACTCATGGGTAAGCTACTCACTCACGAGTTAGAACTTCAAAACTTTGAAGATGATACACCAAAGGAGAAGTCAGAGAAGACAATTGCTCTTAAGGTTCAAAGAATAACCATCAAAGATGATTCTGACGACAGCGACTCCGACTCTGAAGATCAAGCTCTTCTGGTAATAAAGTTCAAGAAGTTCATGAGATTTAACAGGAGAACAAAGGACTGTAGAAGCATGAAAAAGAATAAAGAAAGATCTATACGGCCAGGGAGCCTCATGCGGCTCAGAGAGTTCATGCGGCTCAGGAATCCATACGGCTCAAGCGTCCATGCGGCTCAAATAAGTTCCATACGGCTCAGAGAGGAGCCACGTGGCCTGCAAACAGCTTTCTCGTTTGTCCTTTACAGCATTAAATGCCTTGACGGCTGACAGCTCTGACAAGGTGACAGTTCTGACACAAAAAATACAATTATGACTCCGTCATAATGGCAGACTCCTAGGGAAATGAAGGAAATCTCTGACACGATCCTCCGAGATCCAAAAACTGTCATGCGGCCTTGACACGTGGACAGTCGCATGCGGCTTAAGTAGAGACCAGTTCATGCGGCTCAGGCCGAAGTTGTCCCATGCGGCTCAGACCGAAGCTATCCCATGCGGTTCAAGCAGAGGCTGCCCCATGCGGCTCAAGCGGAGGCTGCCCCATGCGGCTCACGAAGACTATCTCCATGCGGTTCATAAAGAAGGCACCCATCATACACTCATGCGGCTCAGATCATCACCATGCGGTTCAAATGTTCAGGGGGCCACTCTCTAGTAGTCTAGACACGTGGCCAGTCTCATGCGGCTCAATGAGGAGCAGCCTTCCTGCGGCTCAGATTTCTGTAGTGGCTCGCAGTTCAGACACGTGGCATGATAGCGGGACACGTGGCATCAAATCGATCGAAATCCCTCAACAAATCCCAATAAAATATTGGGATCAAATCAGATCATTTGCAATCAAGCAAATTAATGACATGTGTCGAGAAATCTGAGGTTGGCATGACAAATCAGGAGGATTTATGTCAATCATCATTAATTACCCACAAAAGATTTGATGCAATCACATTTATTGCTCAAATCTCGTATATTCAAGATGAACAGCCCAGATCCAGTGATCCTTGGCCGCCGACTTTTAAGAATGGGCAATCATTGCAAACCCTAATGATGCCCCACACTCTTATAAATAGCAAGGTGCCATTCCCTTGCGAGAGGACATATAGAGAGAAGGAGGAGAATCTCAGATAAAAAAAAGACATAGAGAGCTAGAGAGCTAGAGAGAGAATATACAGAGCCCGAAAGGAGAGTATTTCTTCATCAACACCAAGCAGTTCTTCTACAGAGCCAAGGCTGCACCCGATCGTCCAAGGAGTAAGGCAGAGCTGCCGTCGCTTTCCCGAGCCTCTACCGTCACCCTCCAGAATCTAAAATAAAGAATTGTACTTAGATTGTTGTACCTAGGTTTTCGTTTCTAGGCTTTCTTTGTACAAGCGAGTTTGTATTGTGAAGTAAAAGTCTAGTCCTCCGATAATTGTTCTGTTCTTTTATATTTCATGGCAAACACGATGGCGACTCTGTTGGAGACAAACTTCTCCATGGCTGAGGAGTTGGTGACGCAATCAAATACAGCCAAACTTGGCTTCATGCAACAGAAGATGGTCATCCGCTTCGACCAACAGGCGTTTGAAGAAATGCTCTCTGAGGGAAGCGCTGGCCCGGTCCAGACTCAAACCCGCACAAAGAAAGCTCGCAGCGAGTGGAGGCCAAAATCATGTGCTCCTCCCCAAGCTCTGGACGGAGTACTCTCTGCTACCCAAGACGGCGAAGGCGACTCTCATACGGCTCCACTTCAAGCCATAGAGGACTCTGCTTTCTCCAAGTTCGGCAGAGGAAAGCACTACGATGCTGGACTTGCAGGGACAAAGAGTGATTCTATGCTCCCCAAGAAGAAGCCGAACACTCATATGGCCAAGTCTGCCAACCGCATGCAGGAAGTTCATGCGGCTGAAACTTCCAGACGCATGAAGGAGGTCTATGTGGCCAGATCATCCAGCCGCATGAAGAAAACTCATGCGGCCGAGACTCCCAGCCGCATGAAGAAAGCCTATGCGGCCACAACTGCCAGCCGTATGAAGATTATTGATTCCAGCCACATGACGCCTATTCCACGCGACTCTGTCTTCGACCGTCTCTCCTATGGTCCTGATCTCTTGTACTCCCAAGAAGACATGTCTGACTCTCTCCAGCACCACTTAGACTCTTTCTACTATGTGCCCTCACGTACTAGAACGAAGAAGTCTAGGGCAGCGCGAGCTTGGCAAGCTCAATCCGCTGATCCGACCTCTGACCATTCGAGCATCCCGCTTACTGTTATGCGGGCCTATGATGGAAAGTTGTACAGAACCACTCGAGTCCAGCCCCCGGCGGCAAACAGACAGAGAGGTCCCCAAAAGTCTTCCAAAATCTAGGGAGCAAACATGGTCGATCCAGACCCCTCTGACTTGCGTGAGGCCATCCTCCACAAACGCAAGGAAAAAGAAGGTGCATCGGGGTGCAAAGAGTCCTCCCACGGACGTCACTGCACCCAAGTGATCGTCAACTGCTGTTGCAACAACGCGACGATACGAGAAGACCGGCAGTCCATCTTCCAAAGACTGCAACAACCATATTCAGAGGATATGCCACTTCCCGTCGTCTCCTGCAACTCTGCTCAGAAAATCTCCGCCGATGGGAGAGGGAAGATGACAAACGTTCCCAGCCTGAAGATTTCAACCACTATGACTAAGAGATTGTCGTCTAAGCGGGTGCCCACCACCGGAGTTTTCCAAGGCACCCGTTCTAAGACAGAATCTGCTACAGTAGGAGATTCATCATCCACACCACTGGGGGTTACTGGGACTGGAGGTAGCACTCCTCCAAACCTCTACGACAATCTGATGTTCCAAGAAGACGAGCCGGGGAAAACAACTCTCCCATTAGATGCAGCAAACCTCGACGTCCCCGAGGACGTCCACAACTCCCAAGACGAGACGAACTCGGAAACTGGTGGTACGTTCCTTCTGAGTCTGAACCAGAGGAAGACATTCCCACATACCCTGATGATTTCTCATTACAGGGGTATGACTCAGAAGACACTTCATCCACCGTGCCATCCATCTCTCCTCACGTAAGGACGGTATTTATGACAGACAGCAACCAAGGTGGTTCCAGTAATCGCCAACACATCGACACTCTGGAAGACATATTGCACGCCTTGGTCAAGTCTGTAGACGAGATCAAAGCAGCCCTTCCAACCCTGCAAGGAGGGACGCCTGGCCAAACAAGCGCGGGTCCCACGGTCAATGCGGACTCAAATTCAGCGGCACCGAATCTGGGCAACAATCCTCCTGAAGTAACGGCCCCCACAGCTGTGGATGAGGCCCGAGAAGCGAGAAGAGAGGTCCAGGAGCTCCGAGCCATGTTTCACACTTGAGAAAACTCTCAAGACCTCAGAATACGGCAATCGTACCCTGCTGCGTGGAGGGATGTCCCCTTCCCGCCAAGATATAAGTCGTTCAACATCAACCCGTATGATGGCAAGACCTCCGCAAGTCGGTACATCACTTACTTCGAGGTCACCACCGACCATCTGTCCCATGACGATGCCATCCTCACACGATTATTCATTGGGGCGTTGGAAGGAGTCGCCTTCGACTGGTATCGCAACCTGCCAGACAACTGCATCCACTCCTTCGCCGGCTTCAAGCGCATGTTCTTAGAGAGATTCTACGAAGTAGGACAGGACGTCACGATGTCCACCCTCATGGACGTCGTTCAAGGGGAGAAAGAACTGACAAGGAACTATATTGAGCGGTTTCGCCAAACCGTAATGAAGCTGCCCTCTGGAAACCCGGATTCCTCCTTATTTAAAATTTGCCAAAAGAGACTGCTTCCAACAATCAGCCTCTGGATGGGCGAAAGTCGATTCAAGGACTGGAAGACATTTATCATCAGTGCCACAAGCGCCGAAGAACGATTGAAGAAGGCTCGCCAACTGGGATTGCACATCTCAGAGGGAGAGGACAAGGGCAGGCGTCCCAATGCTAACACCAACAATGGGGGTAGCTCCAGCAACAATCGGAACAACAATCGGAACAACAAGGGCAAGCAAGCTTCGGTAAGTGACACATGTTAGGGTTGGAAGCAACAGTCTCAGGCTGTTTTCCTAACCTAATTTCCAATCTTTTGGAAGTGTCATATAACTTAGTATAATCAGAAGTGAGTGTTTCCATTCTGATTTGTGCACTTTGAAGACTTTTTTTCTCTTTAGAAAGTTCTTCTTTCAGTTGGTCAATAACCTTGTCTTTCTCTTCAGATGACTTGGTAGTCTCGTGTAATAAGAGCTTAATAGAGGAAAGCTCACCAGACTCACTAACATTATTTCTAACCTCAGCTAGTAGGTCGGTAAGTCTTCTTATTTCTCCTTTGTACTCTTTGAGTACCTTCTTAGAGGTCTGATATTTGCTACGCAGTTTCATGTAATCACTTATCAGTTCACTGAAGGCATCTCCTAATTGCTCAAAGGTGAGGTCATCATATTTATCAACTACAGGTTCAGTAGGTACCTGATCGGATGCCATAAAGCATACGTTTGCAGCGTCTTCTGATTGTTCATCTTCTGAATCGCTCGCTTCACTTTCATGCCATATGCTGGTGTTGGCATATCTCCGAGATGTTGATCTCTTCAGGTTCCCTTTTTCACACCTGTTGCTCTTCTTTCCTGATGATGAGTTTGTAGGACAATCCTTCTTCATGTGTCCCTTCTTCTTGCAGCCATAGCAGACAGCATCATCTTGATACCAGTTGTTACTGCTATTGTTTTCTTTGGCTTTTTTCTCATATCTCATGAATCTTTTGAATTTCTTTGCTATGAGTGCTTGATATTCAGCATCAGATTCACTGCTGTCTGAATCACCTTCAGCAGCTTTTCTGTGCTGAGCCTTGAAAGCGATCGTCTTCTCCTTTGGTGCAGGCTCTTTAAAATCTTGTAGCTCCAGTTCATGAGTGAGTAGCTTACCCATGAGTACTTCAAGGGACATAGTGGTGAGGTCGTTCCCTTCAATGATCGCAGTAGCCTTTGGAATCCAGTTCTTGGTAAGTGCTCGCAGGAGTTTGCGAATCTTTTTATGGTTACTGTACTCTTTGCCTAGGAAGGACAAAGGATTTACAATATCCAAGAATCTTTCGAACATCTGAGTAACTGATTCGTTGGGCTTCATCTTGAACACCTCAAACTCTTGAGTAAGTCTGCTGACCTTTGATTCTTTGACTTGAGTCGTGCCTTCATGTGTGACTTCAAGAAGCTTCCACACTTCATTAGCAGTTGTGCAGATAGACACCCTGTTAAATTCAGTTCTGTCTAAAGCACAAAATAAAGCGTTAATAGCACGTGCGTCAAGACTGGCCTTTTTTTTTTCCTCCTCTGTATATCTGTTATGGGGTTTTTCAACTAGAACTCCATCAACATTTATACGAGGTGGCTTTTGATAGCCATCAATAACAATAGACCATAAATCAAAGTCAAGAGATTTCAAGAAGAAACTCATCCGTGTTTTCCAATAGGTATAGTTCGTACCATCAAACAGTGGAGGTCTGTTTGTGGCCTGGCCTTCACTTGTAAATTTCACAGTTGCCGTGTGTTGTGTTGTGCTGTGATCTATATAACAATTAATTAAAAGAATAAATAATTGCAATGTTACCTTGCTTTACCTGTAACATCCGCTCTGATACCAATTGTAGGAACGAAATCGTAAAGCACAATACTCTTGAGAAGGGTGAATAGAGTTGGCAGCGGAATAATGCTAATCAAAAAAATGTTAGCAGCAAGATCACAGAATAATAATCACAACTAAGTAATGTAAAGGCAGAGATAAGAAAGCAAACGCAAAGACAGCGATGTATACTAGTTTCTCTCTGTTGAGGACTAATCCAGTCGGTAGAACTCTTGCTACCAGTTGAATCCACTATTGGCAAAACCGTAAGTTTTCTTACGAAGTCCTTGCAACTTCTACAACGCGAGCTTTGATACGAAGAACTCGTCCAACTTCAATTGTGAAGAGTTGAATCTTCTATCAAGCCTCTGATTACAATCACTCTGAAACTTCTAGACTGCACCGCACTGGCAAATCGACTAGAGGACTGTAATTGGCTTGGGATCTGAAATTTGAAGCTCGAAAAAACTTTTTGGAAGACTGAAAGCTTTAGATAGAGAGAAGATTGAAAGTGAATGAGTGAGTTAAAATGATCGAAATCCTTCTCTATTTATAGGAATTCCAAAGACAGAATTCTGGCAGAATTTGGGTAGAATTCGGGCAGAACTCGATGAGGAAATCTCGGTCAAATCTGCAACTGCAGGAGGACCAAGTTCCAGAGAATTCAAAAATTAAGACGGCTACTAACCGAACTCTGGCCGAACTTTGGCCGAGTTCTGTCAGGGTTAGGTTAGGTTTTTAAAATTAGTTTTTGGGGATTTTTGAAAACTTTTTTGAAAACCTTTTTGAAGCTTTTGTTAATATGAATGTTTTTCAAAAACTAAGGATATTTTAAAAACATTTTGAAATCATTTTGGAATAGCCTAATTGCCAGTACGACTCGGTGTACAACGTATTCCTAGACTCAATAAAATAAAAAATACATTGCTCAAAGAAATACAGACTCGAACAGGCAAACATTGCTTCGGTCTTGAACTGAGTAGATAGCCATTCTTGATCATGTCCAAGAGTCCGAGATATCCTGGCTAGCTTCATATATCCAGACAGAGTTTGATCAATTATTAAAATCAGTTTGACCATATGACCAATGGGCCAACACCATACACGTGATCTCACGAGTCAACCCTCTCAGAGTCCTCATGACTAAACCAGGGGCACTCAGTTCTCGCCTCGCTACATGGGCAATATTGCTGTCCCCTTATCATATGATCTTCGTTCCACAAAAGTCTGTTAAAGGTCAAGCCCTGGCAGACTTTTTGGCAGCCCACCCGGGCTCGGAGTCATCCAGAATATATGAAAAAATCCCAGATGAGGTCGCCGACTCGCATGCAACCTCTCACGATGATATATGGCGAATGTTCTTCGACGGTGCCTCAAGGACCGGACCTAAAGGCAACATCGTCGTCGGAGTCGGGGTGGTGCTGGTCTCCCCTTCCGGATTAGTGATCAATCGTGCTTACTCCCTCACGGAACCCTGCTCTAACAATGTGGCCGAGTACAACGCTTTGGTCATCGGCCTCCAACTTACAAGAGAGCTGGGGGTAGAATATCTGGAAGCATACGGCGATTCTCAGTTAATCGTCAATCAGATCCGGGGCTCGTACGAAGTCCGCCACGAGGACATGATCCCCTATCACCAAATAGCGATCAACATCATCTCATCGTTCGAGGGGTTCTTCATCGAACATGTTCCCAGACTCCGAAATATCGAAGCCGATGCCCTAGCTGGCCTTACCGCTTCCCTAGCGGTGTCGAACTATGCTCGCCAGTCCGTGGATGTGATAGGCCACGAACTGGTCTGTCCCAAGAACAATGTTCAATTCGTGGCAAATTATTCCACTCAGACGATCGACGAAGTCCCAGACTGGAGACAACCATTTATTGACTTCGTAGTCCACGACATCCTGCCCGAGAACCCAAAAGAGGCCACCTCTATCCAAAGGCGTTCTTTCAGATTCTTCTACGATACAGAGACGAAAATGCTGTATCGCCGATCCTATGATGGATTATTGCTTCGATGTCTGTCAAACGCAGAAGCCAAAGAAGCCGTACGCGAAGCTCACGACGGTGTCTACGGGGCCCATCAGCCTGGCCCTAAATTACAAGACCGTCTTCGCCGAATGGGCTACTACTGGCCCACGATGGTAGCAGATGCGATAGACTATGCTAGAAAGTGTAAAGCTTGCAAAGTCCATGCGAACTTCATCCACCGGCCATCCGAATTTCTACATCCGACAGTAGCGTCCTGGACATTCGAAGCATGGGGAATGGACATCATCGGTCCGATCGCTCCACCTTCCTTCCGTGGACATCGCTTCATACTCGCGATCACGGATTACTTCTCCAAATGGGTGGAAGTTGTTCCGCTTGCAGAAGTAAAGACTTCAAACGTGATCAGCTTCCTTAAGCATCACGTCATCTATCGCTTTGGACTGCCCTGAAGGATCATCCACGATAATGGTCCGCAGTTTACAAGCCACATCTTCTATCGGTTCTGTGACAAGCACCGCATCCAGAATATCGCTTTAACGCCATACAATCCAGCAGCAAATGGGTTGGCAGAAGCATTTAACAAAACAATCATCAAACTTCTCAAAAAGTTCGTATCGTCCAACAAACGCGACTGGAACGAGAAGCTTGGTGAATGCCTATGGGCGTACCGTACCACAGTCCGAACAGCCACAGGGAACACACCATTCTCCCTGGTGTACGGGAGTGAGGCAGTTCTTCCATTGGAGACTCAAATACCCTCGCTCCGCGTCGCCCTTACTTATCAATTGACTACGGACGATTACTACCGTCGCCTGCTACAAGAATTGGAGGCCTTAGATGAAAAGCGCCTCCTGGCTCAGCAGCGGATCGAGCTATACCAAGCACGCATCTCCGGAGCCTTCAACAAGAAGTTTAAAATCAGAACATTCCAGGTGGACGATCTCGTTCTGGCAGTCCGGAGGACGATGGTCATGACTCACAAGACCGCCGGCAAGTTCCAGCCAAAATGGGAAGGGCCATTTATCATTGAGGCCGTATTCTCCAACGGTGCTTACCGCCTCGCAAAACAAAATGGAGACTTGCTCATGTTGACCGTCAACGGCAAGTTCCTGAAGAAATACTATGTCTAAACGACACATTCCTGATTATTGAGTTATGTACCCGCCGGTACCACTGAACTCACGCTCTTACAAAACTCCAGATTATTGAGTTATGCACCCGCTGGTGCCGCTGAACTCATACCCACAATATTCTAGATCATTGAGTTATGTACCCGCTGGTGCCGCTGAACTCACATCCACAACCTTCCATATTATTGAGTCATGTACCCTCCCGTACCGCTGAACTCACAATCTCCCAGATTATCGAGTCATGTACCTGCAGGTGCCTCTGAATTCACATTTTGGTCACTCTTTCAGATAGCAAGTCATGTATGACCATACCTCTGAACTTTCTTCCTGAAAGAAATCCTCCCTCATGATCCACTATCCGCACTCCCAGTGCACAAAAAGGGTAACAGATCCACAAATTTCCAAAATGGCTATGTCCTCATTAGCTCTGAGTCGTTTCACTTCCGCCAAAAACAAATCACCCCTTTACATAGAACTTTCATGTCCTCATTACCTCTGAGTCGTTCTATGTACCCTCCTTCATTGAGCCCACTTCTTCCATGTCCTCATTACCTCTGATTGGGAAGGCTCCGTCGAAGAAACCTTCATGCTTGCCATGTCCTCATTACCTCTGAGTATGTATGATAATTCCCTTTCGACTTATTATCCGTACCCACAACTAGAGTACGCCAAGGATAATAGGTCCACAAATATTCTCCGCTGAGTCTACTCCTGCCATGTCCTCATTACCTCTGAGTAGGAAGACTCTACTGTAAAACCTTCGTACTTGCCATGTCCTCGTTACCTCTGAGTAAGTATGTTGGTTCTCTCTCGTCTTATTATTCCTACCTTGAACCATGGTATGCCAAGGGTAATAGGCCCACAAATGTCCTCTGTTGACCATGAATATCCTCCGTTGAGTCCACTCCTGCCATGTCCTCATTACCTCAGAGTAGGAAGACTCTACGGTAAAACCCTCATACTTGCCATGTCCTTATTACCTCTAAGTAAGTATGTTGGTTCCCCTTCATCCTATTATCCGTATCCTAAGTCGGGGTATGCCAAGGATAATAGGCCCACAAATGTCCTTTGCTAAGTCTCTTAGTACAGGCCCACCATTCCTCATCATGCCCCGGGAGCCCAGCTGCTCCATGGCATTCTATCTCCCGATACCCCGAACACCCACGACCACCTTACTGTGGAATTGTTCTAGGTGTCCCCAATCAAACTTGTTATCCGTACCTAAAAACTAAGGTATGCCAAGGGTAACAGGTTCACAAACAAGTCCCTCATGCGGGACAAACTCTCCCATAATACCACAGGCACAAACAAGCAACACAAATGAAGGGTAGAATGGAAAGTACTCTTTATTTGAAAGACAAAAAAATATTACATATGGTGGGGACCATATCCCTCTCAAAAAGAAAAGAAAAGGAAAATAGAAACAAAAGAAGGAAAGGCTGACTATAGTTCAGTATTACACAACTCCAAGAGGCGGTTTCTCACCAAGGCAGTACCCCACTCAAGCCTCTGTCTAGCTCGGCGCTCAGCCTCCTAGGACAATTGCTCCGCATCATTCAAGTACATATATGCCTGCCAGTCATTTTCCATCTTCTTCAGAGCAAGTTCCAGATTGGCAGAAGCTCTACTAAATTTGTCAGCCTCCTGAATAGTAACCCCTTTCTCAGTGCGAGCAGCTTCGAGCTCTGACTCCAGGAAGGCCAGCTTTCTCTGGAGCTCGAGAATCTGCTCCCGGGTGTCAGTTACCCCGCGGGAGGCATTCGCTTCCCGAGTCGCGCAATCTTCAGTGCGACGGCTCCATTGATCGTACAACTGAGTCAGATCCCGGCAATCCTTCAATATAGCTAGCTTGAGCGATTCCCGAGCAATCCTCACCTTCTTTATCGCGGTTGTAAGGAAAGTATGCTCTTGATCTATTGCCACTGATAGATCAGCTTGTCGCAGTACGCGAAACTGGGCCACAAGACGATCGGCCTCTAACAACTTAGGCTCCAGAAGTGCCGCTAGTCCTGCCCCACTGGAAAATGTTCTAAGGATATTAATTTGGCCGCCAGTGCATTGACGGGCCATAGCAAAGGGAGTCCCCCTCTCCACAGCTGCCTCAATCCCTCTCTTCAGGTGGCGGTGAAAGCTGTCGACCACATCCTGGGACACTTCATCCAAAACTTCTGTAGAGGACGACGTCAGAGGGAGTGTGACGGGCAGTACCAAAGGAGTAGCCTCAGAACTTGCCGTCCCCGCCACCAGGGAAACAAATTTTGGATGAAAAGATGCATGAATAGCAGCTAGCTCCTCTTCCGCCGCCCGAAGAGCCTGGATACTTGGTAGGGCGGAAAGGTGTCACCCCTAGTTTTCCGAAACATGGGTATTTTTGTTATTTTGTATTTTTGAAATTTATTTTATTGTTTATGATATTATTTTGGGGTTGAAATTTATTTTATTATTTATGATATTGTTTTGGGGTTATTTGAGTCGGGTTCGAATTTCAACTCAATCTGACTTGAAACTGGGACCCGGGGGTAGTTTGACTCTAGTGGGACCCACACACTAGTTACGCATGGCCCATATGATATTAATTTTAGTCCACATAATATTAATTTTAGTCCACATAATATTAATTTTAGTTAGTAGTTAGACTAATTATTTATGGATAGGTTTAGTTTAATTAGAGACTTAAAACTAAACTAAATTGACCTCAACCTTTAACCCATTCCTAATTAAAATCAAATAGATTAGTGGAGGACATTTTAGACATTCAAAATGGGGACATCTCACCATTTTTGGGCAGCCACCTATGGGGGGGATAAGGAGTGAGTCACCATCTCTTCTATTTCATTTTATCCATCTATTTTCTCTCTCTTTTCTTCCCCAAATTTTTATAGAACAACTCCATTGATTTCATCTCCAAATCCACCATTACTTCCACCAAATCTTCTTCTCTTCTCCTCTACTCCATAGTTAGAGGGTGCTAGCCAAGTTTGGGAGGATTCGGAGCTCGTTCGTGTCCTTTTGGAATCTCTACGTGTCGGTGTCGAGTCGGAAGGCTTTTTCCTTTGAAACTCTCTCCCGGAAGGTATAATCTCTTCTCTAATCCATCCCAACATGCATATAGGATTATTTTGAACCCATAGGAATGACCCTCATAGTTGTATCTCCATTTGTGTCTATTTCGTGTCCATTTGGAGGTCATAGGAGTGTCCTTTGTGTTGTGGTTGTGTCCTAGTGGGATAAACTCCTATTTTGGACACTTGTGTGCATATATATATTTATTTGTGTATGTGGTTAGATGGTTAGAGAGTGGATTAATTTTATTTAGGATGGTTAGAATAAGTTTTATTTAGATAGCTATGTTGGTATCCAAATATTTTGGCCTACATGTGTTTTTTGTCCAAACAACCCAAATTCGTCTTAATTTTTATCCACGTTTTTAGTAGCTAGAGCAACTTAGAAATGCCATAACTTTTAGCTCATAAATCCAATTAACCTCCCGTTTTTTTTAAAAGAAGTGTATCGAAGTTAGCTTTCCAAATATATATTTTAATAAGCCAAATTCGTTGTAGAACTTTCTGTAGAATTATTTGAGTGTCAGCTGTACTAAAGACGAACGCGTTTCGGTGTT
The DNA here is from genome assembly GCA_029216955.1 of Iris pallida. Classification (NCBI taxonomy): domain Eukaryota; kingdom Viridiplantae; phylum Streptophyta; class Magnoliopsida; order Asparagales; family Iridaceae; genus Iris; species Iris pallida. Next base: position 10,622,743 of record JANAVB010018993.1, read on the forward strand.
TTCGCGATTCCGGGAGCTTCCGGACACGAAAATGCGATCCGTTTGAAGTTTCGGAAAGCTAACACGATGTGCTACAACATACTTCAATCCTAGAATTTAGTAAAGGCCCAATTGGTACAGTATTGATTTTAAGTAGATGAGTGACTATGTGACGTTGGCATTTTGTGCAACCTATGAGCCTAGTATAGATATCATGTGAATGTAGGTATCATAGATTGTCAAGAATATGTATTATATAGTACATATATGTATATATATATTATTGTTATGTAATATATGTTAGCATAGTGTATGTGTTTGAATGAGATAATAATATATGTGGTTAGTGGAGAGAAGTGAGATTGATAGAGGATGTGAGCTAGTATGTGTTTGATGTTGTATAGATGGTAGTGTAGTGTGTGTGTTGTGAAGGTGAGAAAGTTGGGAGGATCATGCCATCCTATTTGACTTGAGGCTAGTGTGGTTTGTTGAGTAATTTGTGTTTTGGTTGAGTGGCAGCGTGTTTATATATAGATGTGTGTAGGTGTATTAGAAGAGAAGGGTGGTGGATTTGGTAGATGTGTTTGTATGTGTGTTAGTATTGGAGTGGAGAGGAATTTAAATGTTGTATGTATAGGTATGTTTGTATGTTAGTGATTATGTTAGAATCTATGTAGAGGTTAGATGTATCTTAGAAGTAAGATAGTGATATCTTGTATAAGTTAGATAATTAGATGTGTTAGTCTATGTTATTGTTAGTTAGAGATGACATATGTAGAGACGGATATATATACATATATGTTATGGTTAGATATTAGTTAGTGGATGTTAGTTGTGTTAGGTTTATAAGTTAGAATAGATGGTTAGAAGTTATATGTTAGAGTTGGTTAGTATCTTATATTAGAGGTATAAGTTAGGATATAGATGAGTGAGTATCCTAAGATACAAATCAGTATCTTAGAGGGTAAAAGTAGGATTTTGGGGTAAAGTCTAAGAAAGGGTTTTGATTGTTAAGATGGGATTAGAAATAGGTTGTCTTGGTAGGAAATGACTAAATGAGGGTAGTTTAGGCTAGTCTTGACCCCCGTTGACCAAGAGTTGACTTTTTGACCGAAAGTCAACTTCAAGTCAACACTTGACTTAGAATTGACCAAAACCAAACCAGAGTTGACCAGTTGACTGAAAATCAACTGTTAGTCAACATTTGACTTGTTTGACCTAGGGTTGACCTAGGGTTAACTCAGTGTTGACCAGAGTTGACTTTTTGACCAAAAGTCAACTGTAAGTCAACCCTTGAACCAGATTGACGTAGTTTGACTTGGATTGACTCCCAGTGACCTGGTATGACCTAGTATGAGCCACTATGACCTAGTGTGACTCAGTCTGACCTAGATTGACCTAGTTTTGACTTAGACTTACATTCATGACTTGAATTAGCTTTCTTTTTCAGTATTTAGCCCTGTTTGACTCATAGTATCTTATTTTAGGCCTGTGATCACTCTGAGCGTCTGTTCACCCTATCAGCTCAGGACTACGGGCGAGTACATTCACTGATAGTTTTTATTATCTTGATATCTGCTATATCCGATTTAGTTGTAGTGTCTTACTCGATTTCCAGACACGATAGTTCACGGACTAGTATATGTTGGATCATGACATGGGATGTTGTTCCTAGATTTTTATGGTATATTGGTACACATTCTGTCTTATTTTAGTGTATTGGTATAGACACCGATTTTAAAAGGGGACTTGTTACCCTCTTATGGAATCCCGTGCCATGACGTGTCATGTCCAGATCCATTATACTATTCGGGGATGGGGGAGTTATTAGTAGTTGTGTGATCAAATTCCCACATGGTTCTATGGTACATATGGTTCATAGCTATACCCTCGCCTCACGACGGGTAAAGCCTTATCCTATAAAGTTCATAGCTTTCCATGGTGACCGGCCATATCGTTCTATTGTATACAGGGTTCATAGCCAGTCGGATGGAAAGCCTGAGCATATTTTCCTAAGCCGATCACATAACACACTAATAATTCAAGGCATCTTTTATTTTTATTATCATTGGGTGACCAAGTCCTTGTTTGGTTTAGGGGTTGTAACTCGGCTTCCGAATGGTTCCCAAGTCATCCTATATATATATATGTATTATCCGTCCTTTTCAGTACTCACATCATGATATATATTTCCAGTTGATTTTGTCTTGTATTTCATTATACTGTCTCTTATAGCTTTTGTCAATTCACATGTAACTGCTGTTGGTGTTTGTACTTGCTCATTTTCCTGACAGGATACCGTTGACAATTTTAAAGATGATTTAGATGCAGATTGTCCGACCTATTATGGGGTCGAGTCAGATGGAGTTGACTTAAACTGTGGCTTGTTGGTAGAGCCACTAGACTTTGCTCACCCTGAGTAGTGTAGTTTAGTTAGATTTGCCTGGCCTGCGAGCCAGCTAGCACTTTTAGATTGTAGTATCTATTATATATTTTCTGAGACTCTGGATGTTTGTGTATAGTTCCGACTTGTAGATCTTTGACTTATTTCCTATTTTATCTATCGTATTTCCTTTCCGTGCTATCTATCTTAGTTTGATATATGTGATTGAGACTGTATTGCTATGTCACCTCCATTCGGAGTGTATATACTGTACAGGTATATTTATCTGTTTTAGTCGTAGTGTTTACAGACCCTATATACAGCGTTCTACCGTCGATTCTGCGGCGTAGGCTGGACGTAACCACGTGCTCGTGCCCCTCTTCAGGATGCGGGTCGTGACACGTTTTTGTGGCGTCCCATGCAGGTCAGAGTCGTAAATAGTACGATTTCGTAATGGTGCTCGACTTAGAGTAATAATTACGAGCCCGCGACTAGGACGTAGGATCTAGGGTATGATAGGAGTTACTCAATCACATTTTAGGAAATTTTTGATCTTTTGATTACCATGACAACTCTTCTTGCATTTGAATTCAATTGTCCTCCTTTGATAATATCTTATCATGTGCCATATTGATCTCTTGGGTTCAATTCATCTTCAGGATGACGGTGACTCGTTCTCAGGCAGTAGCAGAGCAGAGTACAGGTTCCGATCTTTCGATCTTATTTCCGTATTTGCTTCCTTATAAACTGTTTGAAATTCGATTCCATCTGTTTCTTGATTGGTTGGAAAAAAAATTTGTTCTTGTGATGTGATTTTCTGAGATAAGTCGTATGGGCTAGGTCGCCTCGATTATGAGATTTTAGAATCTTCTAGGGTCATGCTAGCAGGCAGAGTGAGGACATATAGTCGGACTATGGACGTATTTCTAGGGTGTCGGAATTTAAGGTTTTCGCTGCCAAGCTAGCGGCAATACAAAAATTTTAAATACCATGATTCTAGAGGTATGTACCATAGTCGAGGACTATGTGATTATCGTAGCCTTGCTTACTGGCATGATGGAGATTCTGAGTATCATGATTTTGGAAAGACGCATACGATTATCGAATTGCATGAATTTTTCTGTGGTTACTTTGTTTTAATTTTTGAGGATGATTCTTTTAAGGTGGATAGACTTGTAGCACCTAGTTTATATTTGAGTATAATTTTAAAATGCTATAATTTAGTCATTTAATTATTGTCATTTAATTCATGCTTTGATTTTGAAGATTTTAATTATTTTAAATTTTAAGCTATGACTTGTGATTTTGATGTTTTACTAGTGAAACCCTAGGGACTGTTTGACCTGGAGCCTAACCATGTGATTATGATACTTTCAGTTTTATTTCTGGTCCAAGGGTATTTTGGTCATTGGACCTCTTTGATTTATTTTGATATTTTTCATTGGTGATTGCTTGGTTTTAATTTCGAGGACAAATTTTTTTAAGGTGGATAGATTTGTCACCTCTAGTTTTCAGAAACATGGGTATTTTTGTCATTTTGTATTTTTGAATATTTTTAAAATTTATTTTATTGTTTATGATATTATTTTGGGGTTGAAATTTATTTTATTATTTATGATATTGTTTTGGGGTTATTTGAGTCGGGTTCGAATTTCAACTCAATCCGACTTGAAACGGGGATCCGGGGGTAGTTTGACTCTAGTGGGACCCACACACTAGTTAGGCATGGCCCATATGATATTAATTTTAGTCCACATAATATTAATTTTAGTTAGTAGTTAGACTAATTATTTATGGAGAGGTTTAGTTTAATTAGAGACTTAAAACTAGACTAAATTGACCTCAACCTTTAACTCATTCCTAATTAAAATCAAATAGATTAGTGGAGGACATTTTAGACATGCAAAATGGGGACACCTCACCCTTTTTGGGCAGCCACCTATGGGGGGGATAAGGAGTGAGTCACCATCTCTTCAATTTCATTTTATCCATCCATTTTCTCTCTCTTTTCTTCCCCAAATTTCTAGAGAACAACTCCATTGATTTTATCTCCAAATCCACCATTTCTTCCACCAAATCTTCTTTTATTCTCCTCTACTCCATAGTTAGAGGGTGCTAGCCAAGTTTGGGAGGATTCGGAGCTCGTTCGTGTCCTTTTGGAATCTCTACGTGTCGGTGTCGAGTTGGAAGGCTTTTTCCTTTGAAACTCTCTTCTGGAAGGTATAATCTCTTCTCTAATCTATCCCAACATGCATATAGGATTATTTTGAACCAATAGGAATGACCCCTATGGTTGTATCTCCATTTGTGTCCATTTCGTGTCCATTTGGAGGTCATAGGAGTGTCCTTTGTGTTGTGGTTGTGTCATAGTGGGAAAAAACTCCTATTTTGGACACTTGTGTGCATATATATATTTATTTGTGTATGTGGTTAGATGGTTAGAGAGTGGATTAATTTTATTTAGGATGGTTAGAATAAGTTTTATTTAGATAGCTATGTTGGTATCCAAATATTTTGGCCTACATGTGTTTTTTGTCCAAACAACCCAAATTCGTCATAATTTTTATCCACGTTTTTAGTAGCTAGAGCAACTTAGAAATGCCATAACTTTTAGCTTATAACTCCAATTAACCTCTCATTTTTTTTAAAAGAAGCGTATAGAAGTTAGATTTCCAAATATATATTTTAATAAGCCAAATTCGTTGTAGAACTTTCTGTAGAATTATTTGAGTGTCAACTGTACTAAAGACGAACGTGTTTCGGTGTTTTTGCGATTCCGGGAGCTTCCGGACACGAAAATGCGATCCGTTTGAAGTTTCGGAAAGCTAACACGAAGTGCTACAACATACTTTAATCCTAGAATTTATTAAAGGCCCAATTGGTACAGTATTATTTTTAAGTAGATGAGTGACTATGCGACGTAGGCATTTTGTGTAACCTATGAGCCTAGTATAGATATCATGTGAATGTAGGTATCATAGATTGTCAAGAATATGTATGATATAGTACATATATGTATATATATATTATTGTTATGTAATATATGTTAGCATAATGTATGTGTTTGAATGAGATAAGAATGTGTGTGGTTAGTGGAGAGAAGTGAGATTGATAGAGGATGTGTGCTAGTATGTGTTTGATGTTGTATAGATGGTAGTGTAGTGTGTGTGTTGTGAAGGTGACAAAGTTGAGAGGATCATGCCATCCTATTTGACTTGAGGCTAGTGTGGTTTGTTGAGTAATTTGTATTTTGGTTGAGTGGTAGCGTGTTTATATATAGATGTGTGTAGGTGTGTTAGAAGAGAAGGGTGGTGGATTTGGTATATGTGTTTGTATGTGTGTTAGTATTGGAGTGGAGAGGAATTTAATTGTTGTATGCATAGGTATGTTTGTATGTTAGTGATTATGTTAGAATCTATGTAGAGGTTAGATATATCTTAGAAATTAGATAGTGATATCTTGCATAAGTTAGATAATTAGTTGTGTTAGTCTATGTTATTGTTAGTTAGAGATGACATATGTAGAGACGGATATATATACATATATGTTATGATTAGATATTAGTTAGTGGATGTTAGTTGTGTTAGGTTTATAAGTTAGAATAGATGGTTAGAAGTTATATGTTAGAGTTGGTTAGTATCTTATATTAGAGGTATAAGTTAGGATATAGATGAGTGAGTATCCTAAGATACAAATCAGTATCTTAGAGGGTAAAAGTAGGATTTTGGGGTAAAGTCTAAGAAAGGGTTTTGATTGTTAAGATGGGATTAGAAATAGATTGTCTTGGTAGGTAATGACTATATGAGGGTAGTTTAGGCTAGTCTTGACCCCCGTTGACCAAGAGTTGACTTTTTGACCGAAAGTCAACTTTAAGTCAACACTTGACTTAGAATTGACCAAAACCAAACCAGAGTTGACCAGTTGACTGAAAATCAACTGTTAGTCAACATTTGACTTGTTTGACCTTGGGTTGACCCAAGGTTGCCTCAGTGTTGACCAGAGTTGACCAGAGTTGACTTTTTGACCAAAAGTCAACTGTAAGTCAACCCTTGAACCAGATTGACCTAGTTTGACTTGGATTGACTTCCAGTGACCTGGTATGACCTAGTATGAGCCAGTATGACCTAGTGTGACTCAGTCTGACCTAGATTGACCTAGTTTTGACTTAGACTTGCATTCATGACTTGAATTAGCTTCCTTTTTCAGTATTTAGCCATGTTTGACTCATAGTATCTTATTTTAGGCATGTGATCACTCTGAGCGTCTGTTCACCCTATCAGCTCAGGATCATAGACGAGTACATTCACTGATAGTTTTCATTGTCTTGATATCTGCTATATCCGATTCAGTTGTAGTGTCTTACTCGATTTCCAGACACGATAGTTCACGGGCTAGTATATGTTGGATCATAACATGGGATGTTGTTCCCAGATTTTCATGGTATTTTAGTACACATTCTGTCTTATTTCAGTGTATTGGTATAGACACCGATTTCAAAAGGGGACTTGCTACCCTCTTATAGAATTCCGTGCCATGACGTGTCATGTCCACATCCATTGTACTATTCGGGTATGGGGGAGTTATTAGTGGTTGTGTGATCAAATTCTCACATGGTTCTATGGTACATATGGTTCATAGCTATACCCTCGCCTCACGACGGGTAAAGCCTTATCCTATACGGTTCATAGCTTTCTATGGTGACCGGCCTTATCGTTCTATTGTATACAGGGTTCATAGCCGGTCGGATGGAAAACCTGCGCATATTTTCCTAAGCCGATCACATAACACACTAATAATTCAAGGCACCTTTTATATTTATTATCTTTGGGTGACTAAGTTCTGTTCGGGAGAAGGGTTACAGCCCGGTCCATATTTGGTTTAACGGTTGTAACTCGGCTTTCGAATGGTTCCCAAGTCATCCTATATATATATGTATTATCGTCCTTTTTAGTACTCACATCATGATATATATTTCCAGTTGATTTTGTCTTGTATTTCATTATACTGTCTCTTATAGCTTTTGTCAATTCACATGGAACTGCTGTTGGTGTTTGTACTTGCTCATTTTCCTGACAGGATACCGTTGACAATTTTAAAGATGATTTAGAGACAGATTGTCCGACCTAGGGTCGAGTCAGATGGAGTAGACTTAAACTGTGGCTTGTTGGTAGAGCCACTAGACTTTGCTCACCCTGAGTAGTGTAGTTTAGTTAGATTTGCCTGGCATGCGAGCCAGCTAGCACTTTTAGATTGTAGTATCTATTATATATTTTCTGAGACTCTGGATGCTTGTGTATAGCTCCGACTTGTGGATCTTTGACTTATTTCCTCTTTTATCTATCGTATTTCCTTTCTGTGCTATCTACCTTAGTTTGATATATGTGATTGAGACTGTATTGCTATGTCACCTCCATTCAGAGTGTATATACTGTATAGGTACATTTATCTGTTTTAGTCGTAGTATTTACAGACCCTATATACAGCGTTCTACCGCCGATTCTACGGCGTAGGCTGGACGTAACCACGTGCTCGTGCCCCTCTTCAGGGTGCGGGTCGTGACACATTTTTGTGGCACCCCATGCAGGTCAGAGTCGTAAATAGTGCGATTTCGTAATGGTGCTCGACTTAGAGTACTAATTACGAGCCTGCGACTAGGACGTTGGATCTAGGGTATGATAGGAGTTACTCAATCACATTTTAGGAAATTTTTGATCTTTTGATTACCATGACAACTCTTCTTGCATTTGAATTCAATTGTCCTCCTTTGATAATATCTTATCATGTGCCATATTGATCTCTTGGGTTCAATTCATCTTCAGGATGACGGTGACTCGTTCTCAGGCAGTAGCGGAGTAGAGTGCAGGTTCCGATCTTTTGATCTTATTTCCGTATTTGCTTCCTTATAAACTGTTGAAATTCGATTCCATCTGTTCCTTGATTGGTTGGAAAAAAATTTGTTCTTGTGATGTGATTTTCTGAGATAAGTCGTATGGGCTAGGTCGCCTCGATTATGAGATTTTAGAATCCTCTAGGGTCATGCTAACAGGCAGAGTGAGGACATATAGTCGGACTATGGACGTATTTCTAGGGTGTCTGAATTTAAGGTTTTCGCTGCCAAGCTAGCGGCAATACAAAAATTTTAAATACCATGATTCTAGAGATATGTACCATAGTCGAGGACTATGTGATTATCGTCGCCTTGCTCACTGGCATGACGGAGATTCTGAGTATCATGATTTTGGAAAGATGCATACGATTATCGAATTGTATGAATTTTTCTGTGGTTACTTTGTTTTAATTTTTGAGGATGATTCTTTTAAGGTGGATTGACTTGTAGCACCTAGTTTATATTTGAGTATAATTTTAAAATGCTATAATTTTAGTCATTAATTATTGTCATTTAATTCATGCTTTGATTTTGAAGATTTAATTGTTTTAAATTTTTAAGCTATGACTTGTGATTTTGATGTTTTACTAGTGAAACCATAGGGATTGTTTGACCTGGAGCCTAACCATGTGATTAGGATACTTTCAGTTTCATTTCTGGTCCAAGGGTATTTTGGTCATTGGACCTCTTTGATTTATTTTGATATTTTTCATTGGTGATTGCTTGGTTTTAATTTCGAGGACAAATTTTTTTAAGGTGGATAGATTTGTCACCCTAGTTTTCAGAAACATGGGTATTTTTGTTATTTTGTATTTTGAATATTTTTGAAATTTATTTTATTGTTTATGATATTATTTTGGGGTTGAAATTTATTTTATTATTTATGATATTGTTTTGGAGTTATTTGAGTCGGGTTCGAATTTCAACTCAATCCGACTTGAAACGGGGACCCGGGGGTAGTTTGACTCTAGTGGAACCCACACACTAGTTTGGCGTGGCCCATGTATTATTAATTTTAGTCCACATAATATTAATTTTAGTTAGTAGTTAGACTAATTATTTATTGATAGGTTTAGTTTAATTAGAGACTTAAAACTAGACTAAATTGACCTCAATCTTTAACCCATTCCTAATTAAAATCAAATAGATTAGTGGAGGGCATTTTAGACATTCAAAATGGGGACACCTCACCCTTTTTGGACATCCACCTATGGGGGGGATAAGGAGTGAGTCACCATCTCTTCCATTTCATTTTATCCATCCATTTCTCTCTCTTTTCTTCTCCAAATTTCTAGAGAACAACTCCATTGATTTAATCTCCAAATCCACCATTTTTTCAACCAAATCTTCTTCTCTTCTCCTCTACTCCATAGTTAGAGGGTGCTAGCCAAGTTTGGGAGGATTCGGAGCTCGTTCGTGTCCTTTTGAAATCTCTACGTGTCGGTGTCGAGTCGGATGGCTTTTTCCTTTGAAACTCTCTCCCGGAAGGTATAATCTCTTCTCTAATCCATCCCAACATGCATATAGGATTATTTTGAACCATAGGAATGACCCCCATGGTTGTATCTCCATTTGTGTCCATTTTGTGTCCATTTGGAGGTCATAGGAGTGTCCTTTGTGTTGTGGTTGTGTCCTAGTGGGAAAAACTCCTATTTTGGACACTTGTGTGCATATATATATTTATTTGTGTATGTGGTTAGATGGTTAGAGAGTGGATTAATTTTATTTAGGATGGTTAGAATAAGTTTTATTTAGATAGCTATGTTGGTATCCAAATATTTTGGCCTACATGTGTTTTTTGTCCAAACAACCCAAATTCGTCTTAATTTTTATCCACGTTTTTAGTAGCTAGAGCAACTTAGAAATGCCATAACTTTTAGCTCATAAATCCAATTAACCTCCCATTTTTTTTAAAAGAAGCATATCGAAGTTAGCTTCCAAATATATATTTTAATAAGCCAAATTCGTTGTAGAACTTTCTGTAGAATTATTTGAGTGTCAGTTGTACTAAAGACGAACGCGTTTCGGTGTTTTCGCGATTTCGGGAGCTTCCGAAAACGAAAATGCGATCCGTTTGAAGTTTCGGAAAGCTAACACGAAGTGCTACAACATACTTTAATCCTATAATTAGTAAAGGCTCAATTGGTACAGTATTGATTTTAAGTAGATGAGTGACTATGCGACGTAGACATTTGTGTAACTATGAGCCTAGTATAGTATCATATGAATATAGGTATCATAGATTGTCAAGAATATGTATGTATAGTACATATATGTATATATATGTCATGTATGTAATATATGTTAGCATAGGTATGTGTTTGAATGAGATAAGAATGTGTGGGTTAGTGGAGAGAAGTGAGATGATAGAGGATGTGTGCTAGTATGTGTTGATGTTGTATAGTGGTAGTGTAGTGTGTGTGTTGTGAAGGTGAGAAAGTGGAAGGACATGCCAACCATTTGATGAGGCTAGTGTGGTTTGTTGAGTAATTGTGTTTGGTTGAGTGGTAGGTGTTATATATAGATGGTGTAGGTGTGTTAGAGGAGGGTGATGGATTTGGATATGTGTTTGTATGGTGTTAGTATGGAGTGGAGAGAATTAAATATTGTATGTCTAGGTATGTTTGTATGTTAGTAATTTGTTAGAATCGTAGTAGAGGTTAGATTATCTTAGAAGTTAGATAGTGATATCTGTTAAGTTAGATAATTAGTTGTTAGTCTATGTTATTGTTAGGTAGAGATGACATATGTAGAGGACGGAATATATACATATATGTTATGGTTAGATATAGTTAGTGGATAGTTGTGTTAGGTTATAAGTTAGAATGAGGTTAGAAGTTATATGTTAGAGTTGGTTAGTATCTTATAGTAGAGGTATAAGTTGGAATAGAGGAGTGAGTATCTAGATACAATCAGTATCTTAGAGGGTAAAAGTAGGATTTTGGGGTAAAGTCTAAGAAAGGATTTTGATTGTTAAGATGGGATTAGAAATAGGTTGGTCTGGTAGGTAATGATATATGAGAGTAGTTTAGGCTAGTCTGGACCCGTTGAACAAGAGTTGACTTTTTGACCGAAAGTCAACTTCAAGTCAACACTGACTTAGAATTGACCAAAACCAAACCAGAGTTGACAGTTGACTAAAAATCAATGTTAGTCAACT